>ML796139.1:257726-270378 GCA_009831015.1 Picea engelmannii | reverse complement strand
CCCCTCAAGACAACCAACTATACTTAGCTTTCTTCATTCGGCCTCAGATGGTTGGAGAGATGGATCCATTCCATGACATATCTACTTCCTTTCTTATGGTTCCTCTTGTCCTTGGATCTTCTTCTCCTACAATACACCCCATCGTCAGCGCAAGTATCTGAGCTCATGGTCGAGGACTCTTCATGCCTCGCGAGAGATCTCACTTTCTACTACTCTACATTATTGCACTTTACCTTCTGCATCTCGCCTTTTATAAGAGACCTTTTGGTACTCCTGCATTGTATTGTATTGATATCATTGTACTCAGCAGTCCCTTTGACCTTCTTTTGTGGTCATTAGTCGAACATTAATAAAACTATATTATATTATCTTATCTTATCTAGAAGGCTAGTTATGTATAAATAGATAAATCATTTCTCTCATTTGTCCAAGGTGATGAAATATTATGAGATACTCCAGTGGGCATTATGCACTGGTGTTATCTTGGATATTAACAATAAATCTTGAAGCATAGGATCCACCCTAAATTTATTGTATAAGTTTTTCTCTTACTTATTTGGGTTGATTATGATTTGCCACATTGTTGTGTATCCTAGTGGAATGAGGACATTGTTATGGAGATCCTTTGTGCATAGCCTATAACATATGGTTATTTAAATTTTTCCAACATATAATGAATCCCATTATTAAATGTTCCTCTAATCTCAAAATTCTCATCATTGTGATTCAATGGATTTCCTATGGATTTTGCATAAATCTAGCAACCAAACATAATTAATGTGCCTCTAATATATCTCAAAATTCTCTTAGTTGTCTTTGTACTGTATTTAATCAGCAAAAACAATAAATTATGAAGAATATTCGAAGAAATAAAAACTACAAAAATAAAAATAGAAAAAACAATGATACAGAACCTGCAAAATACAAAGACGTGTATTGATAATCTAGCAAAAGAGCAATGTTCACAGGCCTCCTTGAGGGGGAAACCTCCTATTGAACATATCAACAATACAATAACAATACTAGGCAAAACATTACATAGTTGTCTACCTCTATAAATAATTTCTCACTAGAGAAACCCTAACTACTTGTGGACCCATCATAATGAGTACCAACCACCTAATAGGCCTTATTTAATAAAGACAACCCTTTTACATTAAGTAACCACCCACTAACTACCTAATGGGCCTTACTCAAAGAAGATGGCCCCATACATTATAATGTACCTAAGGAGGATAATATGGGATACCTAGGGAGGGAACCAAGGAGATAATGAATGTAATGTGGCCATAATCATGGAATAGGCCCACTATGTAGTTAGAGGAAATAATATAATAATAAGGGGTAGTTAGAATAGACCCCTAGGAATACTCGTGAGAAAGTATAAATAAACAAGCATCATTGTATTGAAATAGGTTGTATTTCGGATGTTGTTGTATTGTAACAAGCATGGCTTGTTGAGTGATTCCTTCCATAAGGAGTATTTGATGGTGTTACAATACGTTAAGGGTTCTCTCTATATTTTGGTGTTATTCTTGTGTGTATGCATTCTATTATTTCTGAAGTTTAAGGGTTCTATCTTGTTTGTGATTCAAGTCCATGGGTTTTGATCTGCTATGTCTAGATAATATTGACACACATAGTTAAGGGATGGTTCAGATACAACCATTTCAAATAAGGTTTTATCCTTGATTCTATAAACTCGGATATTCTCGATAATAGGTAATATTTCTATTACGAGCATTGGAGGTCCATAGACCACCTAATTGACACTAACAAGTAAAATATCCTTGTGCTCTGAAGGATCACTACAAATGGTATCAGAGTTTTTTCTTGGGAAAAAAGGTGGAATATTTTTTTCCTATTTGAAAGAAGGAAAAAAGAGGACAACGACATTCAAATCCATTATTGAAACTTTTTGTGCTAAATCTAAAGAAACCAACTATAGATCTGAGGTCCTCTCAAAAAAATACCCAAGTTCAAGAAAAAATTCATCCAAATTAGAGTCTGAAAATTCATCAATGAGGGGGTGGACCCATGTACCTGATCCAAAAATCCTGAAATCTGAATTTGGCAAACACCTCATTCTTGGATTTCATGGTGTAGACCCATAGAAGCCAACAAAGGTGAGGAAGTAATTGGCTCCCCCAAGAGAAGAAGTGGTCATGGGACCACAAATAGCATTATTTACTAACTCAAGGGATTCAAAGGTTTGACTTGAGTTGTCCCTTGAAAAGAACTTTGCGTGATGCTTACCCATTGTTAGCATTGTTTTCTGCACCTCAAATCAGGTTTGAAATAGGACTAACTCAAAATACAAGGGGATTTTCACCAAACAAAAGGACTAATTGAGTGCCCACGACGATTCCCACGTGCCTAGCACCTACGCCACTAGTGGGAATGCCTCCAGATGCTACAAAAGCATCAAGACTCCCTCTTAGTGAGGGAGGCATTCCATCCTCCATCATCACCTGGAAGTAGCGTTGTCTCCCATCCTGGGAGTAGCTCTATCTCCCACAGTTGCTCTCAAATCCGCCTAATTGGTTTCTCCTTCTATCACCGAGCCAAGTCCTGATGTCTAGCATAATCCCTCCCTAGAAGGCACCCTACTCCTAGAAGCCTCCCGCTCCTTAGCATCCTACTTGACCATCTCAACTCATGACACCATCCTGACAGTCTTGGAAGATGCCTCTCTCCCATCTAGACCTTAAGGTTGGCTCCCACTGAATGACTGACTCTCCCTCTGAGCTTCTTCACTCCCTGTGAAGTCGAACTCCCTCTGAGTCTCCTAACTCCCTCTGAGGTTGGACTCCCTCTAAATCCACTGACTCACTTTGAAGTCGAACTCCCTCTGAATCCACTGACTCCCCCCTGAGACTGGGCTCCCTCTAAGTTTGTTCAACCCTTCGAAGCTACCTACTCCCCGTACACTATCACTCTGCTACTATAGGTCATGGCTTGCATAGGTTGGTCCTTCTGCCTATACATGATGCCCTCTCTAACTCCAAGACCATTGTTGTGTCTGAGGTAGATACCTATACATTCTGGAACAAGAGCTACATAGCCAATCTCCTCAATCGTTGAGTCTAAGAACACACTCCTGGCACCCATAGCACATTTTCCACTTGCAACACATCCCTTGACTCCATCTGGAATACCATGGTTCCAAATCCCTATACTACATGCCTAGTCCTCATACAAAGCCCCACGTACATACCTGAGTTAGATACTATGAAGTTCTCGAACAAATCTTGTGCCCTTGTCATGTGTCGGTGGCTCCCACTATATAAGAACCATGCAATCCTCCAAGGAAAGCATCCTGCTTACCTAAGTCATGATCATCCAATGAGCTTCTGCTCAAGTCCATCATCCAAGTCATAAGACTCTCTATGTCTATACACACGCTGCAACTGAGCCTATGTCCTCTCTCTGAACAGTCCCAAGCTACGGATGGGCACTTAGTCTAGTCCACTCTAGACCTCCACAACTCATCTTTGCAAGTGTCCTCATCCTCCTGGGTCAAATACCTCATACATTGTTGCACCTTGAGCCCCTGTCAAGTGTGCAACCCTCTGCCTCGATGAAGACTCTATCTAGTCAACCTGTCCTCCACACGAAGCTATCTCAATCGTGCCAAAGCACCTGAGTTGCACCCATCGCAACTCAATATGACAAGTCACTGAAAGCCCATCCACAGGGTTAGCAACCTACCACACAACATATTGTTGTGATCTGGGCTCTCCGCCAATCCACCAAAATTCCCAACCTACCACACCACCAAGCTACAATAGTCCACAACTCCTTGTCTAGACGATTTGTTGCATGTCTCATACCAGAGGACATCTAATCCACTGCCACCTACAACAGTTACTATAGCTCCCTCTCAGAGCTAACTCTTCAACACTGCTACAACTCCCTCACAGAGTTGTCTCCTATGTAAATAACTCAAATCCAACTTCCCTTTTCAGAACTTCAAGCTCAGATACCATGTTAGATTTTACTACACTTCAGGTCTAGTCTATTGTTTCGACAGTTATACACAATTTACCCAATTTTCGACAATGTGTAAACATAAACACACTGAGATGCCTAACTACATTAGCACAGAGAAAAAGGAAAAGCTAGCAATTAGATCATACACAAGTACACATGGATTTCAATCCCAAAATCATTGTTCTTAAACCAAGAACCAATGGGCTCCAATAGCACGTACAATGGCCCAATTTTACAATAGAAAATTGCCAAGAACACTTACGAAACCTTCCTTGGTTTCTGGGCCAAAACTCAGCTCTGAAAGATTGTTGTCACGCACTTATGACAACCTTCTTTCTTTGTTGTTCCAAGCCTCTGCAAGTGCTACTACACACTTGTAACCAACCTCTTGTTTGTCCAGAAAACTATTGTTGTTGCGACCCTTAAGCTGCTACCAAAGCTCGCCCTTAGTGTACTGTTGTATCATCCCTCCTAGCTATCCTCAACTCCACTGTTATTACCCCTGTAACAACAGTCAAATCTGCCCCTATAACAACCCTTAAATACTCTGCAACAGCCCTCAAACTATCGCCAGATTGTCAGTTGTCCTACTGCTTGTTGTCACACTTGTGGCAACCTTGTTCTTGAGCCTGTTGTCCAAAAAATATGCCCTATAGCTCATTTCCAACTATTAGCCCCCCAAATATGCTACCATGTGTTGTTGTGGCAGCCTTGTACACTCAACTGCCTACTGCCACACATGTGGCAGCCCTCCTCAATTGTTGTTGCTCTCTCCTAGGCCTATGGCATCCCTTAAGTAGGCAGGCCAAGGCTGTTACAGGGTTGTTGTTGCTTCCTCTGACAGGTCGAGCCACAAAAGGACAGGTCAGACCTCTTCCTAGGCCAACGACACCCCTTCCTCACTAGGTCGAGTCACCCAGACCTTGCACCATCCCTCTAGGCTCCTGCGACTAGGTTGGTTGAGTCCTCTTGCAGCCTACCGCTGCCTCTCCTAGGCAAGCCGAGCTCCTTTCCTTAGTTGTAGTAAGGTTATATTGGCAGGTCCAGCCTCTCCTAGGCCTCGGCTTACCCTCCCTTGGCTCCCAACAGCTCTACAGCCTTCCTCCTCAATTGTACCTATCCAAAACAAGACAAAACACAACAGAATCTGAGGCTAAGCAGCCTCTTCCATCGTTGGACTGAGGTCACCAAGGGTTGGACTAAAATCACCAAGCTCTCACACACTTGTCTCCACAATTATGAAATGTCACAATGACCTCTCTCCTTTATATACAAGTCTTAGGGGTCAACAAGAAGCCCCTTCACAAGAAAACATCAAATTAGACCTTCTATGTGGGTGTGAAGCCCAACACAAAACCACAAAGCCCATCACCAAGCCCCCAAGCCCCCAACTCAAAACACAAGGGGGTTTTCACCAAACGAAAGGACTAATCCAGTGCTCACGACGATTCCCACATGCCTGGCACCTAGGCCACTAGTGGGATGCCTCTCGATGCTACAAAAGCATCAACACTGACAGAATCCTCTCCATTCGAGCTGGTGCATGCCAACCACAGGGGGTTGTCCCTAGGATTTTTGCTTGTTGTCTACACCCTGTAAAACTGCAAAACAACATTGTTATCCCCTATCCTAGGGATAACTAAGGAGATCATGTCTCGAGGCCCACAGGTCCTAGACATGGAGTGTTGAGAGCCAAATGACTTGAGCATGGCCCTAGAGGGCCCATCTTTTCTTCATTGTTGCCCACCTATCAGTAGCAGCAGTGTCCATCCCACCAGTCTGGTCCTAAAGTAGCAGTAAGTCTTGCTCCATGAGGTAATGAGTCTGGGTATCATGGTATGTGTCACTTTGATTTTTGAATCACTTGAATATGTTGCACTGAATTCTCCTTCATTTCATAATGTTTGCTTGGAAATTATGTTCTTTAACTTGTTCATACCTGGAGAAGGTCTCAGGATGTCCTATTGGGCTAATTCTCCTTAAGTTTGGGGTGTTTCCCAGGTGAGAACCAATCTAGGTCATGTAAGCGTGTATGAAGTGGTGCAGGGGAAATGTTTGGGCAGAGGGTGCAGTGATAACAGGGAAATGTAGGTCTTGCTTGTGGGTGCCTTTGTAGAGGGCGAGTTGCAGCTTATCATAGATACCTTTGTTTCCAGGCCCATTCAATGCTTTTTATTCTTAGTCTTATTACTTTTGGTCTTTTTTCTTTTCAAGGGAAAAGTTGGGGGACGCTGTCCTAGCGTGGTGACCAGAGGTGACAGCGTTACCCAAAAGCATTTCACGAAAATGAAAAGGTTGGCTTGTGATGAGACCCCCTTTCTCTTGGCTATGCCACCAAGAGCCACTACCCTGGTTTGGTGACCAGATAGATAGTAGTGTCATATCGTTACATGCCCATGGACCTAACAGGTTGGCTCATGATGAGACCTCCCATCCACCAACTAGTACCTCGAGCTTTGATTTATCTTATGGGTCCCCTTTTCTTACTAAGAAGCCTTTTATTGCTTTCTCGAGAATCCCTGAGCGAAGCATCTCAAAGGTTTCATTTTGGCTTTTAACTCTTGTCAACTACTTTTACCCCCTGGGCCTTTAGCCCCTTCTTCCCACAAGGCAAGGTACAACCCTTCCTAGCGTGGAAAACCCAATGCCCGACCCAAGGTGGGGGGAGATGAGACGAATAATGATGGAAAGTGGTAAGTATGGAGGGAATGGACGATGATCATTCACAAACCCACCCAGTGGCAACTCATCATAAAGGGGAATCAGCTTACTAGGACATTATGTAACCCTCCCAGGTATGAACAAGTTAAAGAGCATAATTTCCAAGCAAACATTATGAAATGAAGGAGAATTCAGTGCAACATATTCAAGTGCTTCAAAAATCAGAGTGACACATACCATGATACCCGAACTCATTACCTCATGGAGAAAGACTTACTGCTACTTCAGGACCAAGCTGGTGGGATGGACGTTGTTGTTGTTGATAGGTGGGTTGCACTGAAGAAAAGATGGGCCCTCCAGGGCCATGCTCAAGTCATCTGGCTCTCAGCACTCCATGTCTAGTACCTGGTTTGGTGATAGTTGGAAAGTGTGGCAGCATTTAGGGCCTTTGGAGGCCAAACGTTTTTCATTGGAGACCTAGCGTTCCATCCTAGGGGCCTAATGTCACCCTAGAAGGGCATGACGTCACCCTTGAAGATGAAATTAGGGTTTAATTATTGTCATTTATGTAAAAACTGGATTTTAGATGTAATTTGGCCATGTCGACCTTTTTATGACCTAATTGTAATTAAAGGTCATTGATATTGTATAAATAAGAGAAAAAACTCTCATTTTTATTCATCATCTCTCATCACACAAGTGTGCGGTCTGAAATTCGGCCTTCCTTAAGGGTTATTGGTTAAAATTAAGTGGTGCGCAACTTTTTGGAGAGGCATTTTTGGTGTATCTTGGCTATTTTCATGGTGGAAAATCTTCAACTAGGGTTTGAGCTTGATTATTCTTGGTGAAGTAAGTAGAAAATCTGCATTTCTTTATTGTGAATGAATGCTTATGGTGAATTTACTTGTTTCATATTAAAGATTATGAAATTGTTTGCTTAAAACCCTAGGAGAAAGACACAAGTTATTATTTTTTCTCTATAATTTTCCACTTGTTTAAATTTCTCAAAGAGCACCTTATCTAGAAGTAGATACYAGAGCCCTACCATTGTAGCACTCTAGTAACTCTACTTACATTGCCTATTGCATATTTTATTTCAAATTTTTCTAAGGAAAAGAGAAATCGCTAGGKCCTAAGTTTCCTTACTTTCTAGCAATTATCTCTAGGACTTGGATGTTTGAGGCCTTGGGTTACCAACACCTCTCTCATCTTCTCCATCTCCTTTTGACTAAGTATTATCATTGCTATTTCCCTCTAAGAGTTGTTGCTGCTATCATTGACTCCATTACCCTAGGAGGCACTAGTCTATCCACTACCAGTGATTGATTGATCAAACCACTTTCAAACTATCTTCTTTGGAACATCCACTAACACCTACTAACCTTAGATTAGCCTAATTCACTAACCAACTTGCTGATGTTGCAAAAGATTGCTACAGCCATCTAACAGCAGTAAACTGACCTCAAAAGTGACATCTAATTGCTAGCTAGACATTGCTAAATCTGCTTGTGACTAGCTAATATCAATTTGCCTAGTTAAAGCTACCTTTCCTAGTCTTTTCTCGAGCATTTTGAAGCATAATTATTGTGGCTGTTACAAATTTATCATTGTTGTTGTAAACTGTTGTACTGCTGCAATTTTATATCAGCTAGTATATTTTTTAAGAGTTCATTGTCTTATGAAGCATTAATATCATTTTGGTACTTGGAAAGTGCCATTTTTCTATTTTGTTGTCTTGTTCTGGGCAGGTACACAATATTATTCACTTGCTTCATCTCTATAAGACATAAAAGAACCCTTTGAAGTTGAGTGACCTGTGAGAGGGGGGAAACTTTCTTATGCTTTGGCCTTAGCGTTCTCAAACCCTTGGGTCACTGGGGATGTCTCCCCTGGGGTACATTGATATACTCCTAAATAGAAAGGGATTACCTATTAAGGTGACAGTGATAGGTCACTCCCTATTATGCCAATCTTGCTTTCACTTGCCTTGGCTTTTGGGCAAGTACAGATTGTGCGATAACAAACACAATATAACAGTAGCAAACAAAGAAGTTTATGGTTGTTTTTAGACAACCAAGGGTTCCAAATATAAATTTTTAAGTGTTTTGGTGGAATCCCTGCAATCGTTAGCTCAAAATCAGCAAGTAAAATACATAGAAAGCGATACCAAACAGCAGATTAATACCCGAATGATATGCTAAATAACTTATGCAAATAACATAGCTCACAATCTAAGACACCAACAAGACAAGAAGGCCCAGTACAAGCACATCAAGACTTTATTTCTGCAAGTGTTAAGAGGTCGATTGCACCAAGGAAACAAGTACAAAAATGGTGTAGTAGTGAAGAGAAAAGAAGAGTTGTCGACCTAGATGATCCGACACTTTGACCATGAGAAACACTTGTATATATAGCCCAAGAGGGAGGACTCCGGAGAGGGCGCCTTGGGTTAGGTACGAGATACGTGGTGTGCCCCCCTTAAATGAGGAGAGAGTTGAGAGAAAGGGGGAGAGAATCGAGGGAAAGAGGGAGTTAGGGAGAGAAAGGGTGAGGTGGGTGAAGGAGGGGCGCCTTGGGTTAGGTGAGAGGAAAAAGGTGGGCTCCCCCCTCATGAATGCAGTGCGCCCTCTTGAGAGAGGAAACAGTGGAGAGGAAGAGGAGGAGTGAATTTAGGGAGAGTGGGAGTAAGGGAGAGAAAGGGAGGAATTGGTTGGTAAGGGAGATAATTAGGGAAAGAAAAAAGGTAGGTGTTTCCTTTAGGTGAGGGAAAAAAAGTAGTCGTCCACCCTCATGACTCATATATCACTTTGTGGACCCCATCATGCGTCAACCTAGCACCAACTCATCCAAATGCTCTGTAGCCTGCCAGATGTCACTCTCGAGACTGCCACGTGTCACCGAGCCTGATGACCACTCCTGCTAAAAATAGTATGTCTAAAAATAGATATGCCCAAAAATAGCAATTTCCCTAAAAAGAGGAAAACCCCAAATATGTTTGGGACCACCAAGAAGCCACTGCCAAAAATAGAAAGTCCTCAGACATTAGTGAAAATATGCTCATCGGATTTGATTTTCTGTAAGGAATCTCGAAATGCAATTAGAATCACCATCTTACTCTTCAATCTCCACTTGCTAAAAATAGAAAGTACTCGCACGACATCTTGGAAAGGGCTCACTGAACTTTGAAAGTCACCAGGATCAATACTATATGCTCAAAACTGTCATGCAAGTCTCCAGACATTATCTCCTAAAAATAGGAAAGTGGCAAAACTTAGCAATCTCTCTCTAATCCATGGAAAATTGTGTTGACTCTATCTCTAAAGAAAAAACACAGCTTAACCAATCTCTATACCTAACCTCAGTGAAAACCAACCTTGGTCTGACCAAGTGCTATATGTGAAAGAACCATCTAAATGTCAACCATATGGAATATGTTAGCTCCTAACCCTCAAGATTTGCAAGTGACAAAATCCATGGGTTAACACCCATCACACATCATTCACAAACACCATTGGGAGGGTTAATTTGTGGAAGGTCTTCAACAAGGTGAAGGCAACTCATGTGCCTCAAGGATCCATAATTGTTGTGACCAAGACGAAAGTGCCATAGCTTATTGTCATCATTTGCATTGGCCACCATTGCAATGAACTTATTTGAAGCTAGAGGTAGAGAAAACTTCCCCAACTTGGACACCTATTTGGTTTCATCACAATATCCACAAGCAACAACTTTGAAGTTGTCATTGATGTCTTTAACAACCCATGTATCTGGCCAAAATTCCACCCTTTTATTGGTGTGAGTGATGCAATAAATAGAGAGAAGAATGTGTCCCACTCTAAGAACATGGAGAACATCTTTACATTGAGCATTATCAATTTTAACAGTACCACAACCAAAGATGGGAGAGTGGAATCATCACCAATAGTTACCTACTCACCTTCATGTTGATCATTGCAATCAGAGAGGAGATGTCGATGTTTCGTCGTATGTTTGGTAGCCGCAAAGTCTACAATCCATTCTTGAGTGGAGGTGGACAACTGTAGAGCAGTGTGCATAGCCAAGTGTGCAGATTCACCAACCTCGTCTTCAAAGAGATCATCATTTCCAGTTGTTTGTCAAGCAATAACTTCAATCTTTCGAAGTCAGAAGACATACTTTTTTAACAAATCTCCCTCCTTATGGCAATATAAGCATATTGGCCTCTTCTTTTTGGAGAACCTAGACTTGTCCCTTGCAGACTCATGCGTAAATGAGGGAGGAGTAGCCTTAGTGTGGGCATGCTCCCTACGAGTTAGTTCAGTCGAGTTTCTCAAGGTGACTTGATCCTAGATAACATTACAAAATACATCTTCCAAAGTAGGAGAAGTTGGGTTTGGAAAGAAAAGAGGAATGCTTAAAAAATTCTAGCAAAATTTTTGAATGTAGATGAGAGGTTAGTAATTACAATGTTGATATATTCAGGGTCCGTTTTACCTTTACCACCACTTGTAAGAATATTTGCTTTCATATTCTTGTACCTAGAAATGTACTCCTAAATAGTAGCAAAATCCACCATTGTGAGGTTCGAGAGCTCTATCTTAAGTCTATTGAACTGAGTGGTGTTCACTACGCCAAATAGAGTGTGGAAAGCATCGCAAACCTGCTTTGCACTTTTGTTGTTTGTGTGATGGACAAAATTGGGTTCCACGTACATAGTGATCAATCTAAGAGCTTCATCCTTCTTTAGACATACAAGATCATAGTTGTCATCAATTGCAACAGAAAATGGTTTCTCCAAATTCATCCATAAACCTTTACTGCAAAGTAGAGATACCATTTGAATAGCCCATGCATGATAGTTGAAATGAACAAAGTTCATTTACTAAATATCTAATATAAGAAGCATAGACAACGTAAATCCATAGAGGACAAATAATGTGTAAATAATTGAATAAGATATGAATGAATGATATGTTAAAAAATGACCTTCGTGATAGTATATATACACATTCGTAGGTTACGAGGTGAAAGTTTATGTTGAAAGGTTGTAACTCTTAGTGGCATATTATATTAGTAGTAGTAGTAGTAGTAGTAGTAGTAGTAGTATTTGTATTAGTATTTAATATTTTATTTATATATAGTTTATGTTTATTACATTGCCCCTCCCTTCAAGGATACTATGTCCTCAAAGCACTTTGATGGAAAAGCTTTATGTCTCATTATTCTCTGTTCTTGAAGCTAAGACAGTTGACAATACAAGACGATATGAGTTATGAAGCATTGAACAAAACTATCTTATCGTGAAGGAGTCTAACCATCCTAATTTGATCCTTTGTGGTATTGTGCTTTTATAGGGTTCCCAATGTAAATTTCAATTTTGAAACACAATTCTACCAACCTTAATATTCTTTGGAATATAGATCAACTACTTTTGTTTAGAGCAATGTCAATACATTGATTGTTGTGATTAGGATGTTGATAAGGTGTCCTTGTAACCTGATCTTTCTTCTTCATACATGTAATGCTTTCTGTTAAATTTGACAGCATCGACAATCATTCTCCAATGAGAGGCCATATGAGCCACCCTGAGGCTAGCCAGGGAGATTTGGAGAATCAACCAGTCTTGTGAGGTATTGACAAAAGCCAAGGGGAACGTACAACCTCTGTGAGTCAAACCAAAAGTCAGGACGAACAAGATGCTATGTAAGTCTAATGCAAAAGTCAGGACGAACAAGATGCTATGTAAGTCTAATGCAAAAGTCAGGGGGAACGTACAACCTCTGTGAGCATAGACAGTGTAGTGCAAAAGTCAAGGGGAAAGTACAACCTCTATGAGCATAGACAGACTAGTGCAAAAGTCAGGGGGAACGTACAACCTCTGTGAGCCTAGTCAAGCCTTGTAAGCCATGAGCAAAAGTCAAGGCATCTAGCAAAAGTTAGGTTGAATATAAAATTCCTATGAGCTAGAAACAAACGATATTCCTAATATTGCAAATGATATAAATGTATTGATCTAGTG
>ML796139.1:147000-161312 GCA_009831015.1 Picea engelmannii | reverse complement strand
CCATGATTACCAACTGGAAGAAGCTTCATGCTTCTGAGTCACAGTTGGTGGATTCCACTTTGTATCGTCAGTTGATCGGGTCATTGATGTATTTGGTCAATACCAGGCCAGATATTTGTTTTGCTGTCAACACTCTCAGTCAAGTCATGGTGAAGCCTAGGAGAGTGCATTGGGTGGTAGCAAAACATGTGCTCAGGTATCTTTGTGGTACGGTAGATTATGGTTTGGACTATCATAGAGGAGATGGAGTTCGTCTGGTTGGCTATACAGACTCGGATTGGGTTGGATGTGTCAGTGACAGGAAAAGCAATTTAGGGTGCTACTTCGAATTGGGATCAGCAGTCGTGTCTTGGTTCAGTCGGAAGCAGAAGTCAGTGGCTTTGAGTTCGACAGAGGCTGAGTATATGGCAGCTAGTCAAGCCAGTTGTGAGGCCTTGTGGCTTCGCAAGATGCTGGTGGGATTGTTCAGTGTGCAGTTGAGGTCGACCGTGATTTACTGTGATAATCAGAGTTACATTAAACTCTCATAGAATCCAGTTTTTCATGACCGGTCTAAGCATATCGAGATTCGATATCACTTCATCCGTGATTATGTTCAGAGAGGAGTTGTGGAGCTACAGTACATATCTACAGAGGAGCAGATTGCAGACATACTCACCAAGGCATTGAACAGGAGCAAGTTTGTATTTTTCAGGGACAAGCTTGGAGTGGTGAGTAACACTTTCCTCGGTATGAGGGAGTATTAAAAATTTTAATTAAATAAAGTACTAAGGCAAGTGTTTCTCTTCCCTAGGCGCCTAAGGGGGAGAAAGTGCCTAATATGGGTCCTAGTCATTTAATTTGTGAGATGTAAACTAAAAGGTGACTTTATAACTAAAGTGAGGGTGAGTGAAGAGACACCAAATCTCAACCACTCATCTAATCTAATCTAATCTCAACCATTATATTAGAAAATCCATCACCTTCCCTCATGAGGTCGATTAGGGCAAGGGGGCGCACCCATTCTTGGGTAGTTGGATCATTTTTTAGAGAGCAAGAGAGAGCATTTTCGAGCAGCAAGAGAGCAACCATTTCTAAGAGCTAGGGCATGCATCCCAAGGCAGGAAACTAGCACAGAAATCAAGGCAGCAAGGACAGCATTGAAGGCAGGTCGTACTGTACGGATTGAGCAGGTCGTATAGCAAGAGCAGGCACAGAAATCGAGGCAAAGTACAGTCCAGCAGAAAAGGCCATACTATACGGATGTCGAATTCCGTACAGCAGGAAAGAGGGCACGAATTTCAAGACAGAAAGCACAGACTGTACTGTACGAATTCTATACAGTCCGTACGATCCGTACGATTGTCCTTTTGGCATAGATTTCGAGAAGAAAGATTTGTGTTGTTTTCTGGGAGTTTTGGCACATTTCCCAAGGTGGTCGTACAGCATTTATTGCTCTGTTTTTGGGCTGAGGCAGTTGGCACGAATTTCAAGGTGGTCGTACAGCAGTTTGGAGACACAAAAATCGAGGAGCAGACCTGTAATTTATTGCAGAATATTCTGGGAAGAATTTTGAGTTGGCTCATTTTCCTGTGTGAAGAATTGGCACGGTTGTCGAGATAAGTTGGTCATTTAAATTTTTGAAGATGAATATGCTGTAACAGAATTCTCTGAAGCTCCTAAATAATAAAAATCTCCCTCTCTCACTGGTTTTCCCCTTGTGGGTTTTTCCAGGGTCAAAGTTAGACTAAAAATGCTTGTGTCTAAATTTTCCGAGTTTTGCATACTACTGATATTTTATTTCTGCACTTAAAACAATGTTCAGAATCCTCATGTTTCAGTTCTGAAGTGAATTTTCTGCAATGTATTTAATTGCTGATATAAAACTGGGTTTGGGCATTAAACATTGGCTGAAAAATCAGCGAGACTGAAACTGGGTTGGGGTCTGAAAAATTAACACACAGCTTCTCTGTCTTTCTCATCAAACTTATCCCGATCTTTACCTGCAACTTTAGGACGGGTAAGTTTACCAAGAACAATATTCGTCAGATACCTATACTCAAAAATGATCAGCATTTGTTGCTTCCATGTTTTGTAGTTCTTTCCTGTGAACCTTTGACTCCCTTCCAGCATAATGTTGGGTAAAGATGCCATATGTCAAGGTTAAAAGTAACCAAAAAGAAAGAGTAATATGCTGAAAAACTTGTAGATTTATAATAAATTTGCCCAAAAATACGCAAATCTAGGCAAATCCGGTTTTAATGAAACCCTTTTGGTTCTTCAATGTGCTACGCTAGCGATCCCTTGATCTGTCTCTATCGAGAGTAGTCCCTGGGTCTTCATGTTCACACAGACTTTATGGCACCCAGACTACTGAAGTCGAGCGAGTGGAAACCTTGTCTTTCAAAGGCCCGAGACTCTTGATACGGCATTGAAAATACCGAAGTCGTAGGAGTGGAATCCATGTCTTTCAAAGGCTCGAGACTTTTGATACGGCTTCGGAAATAATGAATTCGCACGAGTGGAAACCTTGTCTTTCAAAAGCCTAAGACTCTTGATACGACTTCTAGAACCTTGGGCTCTAATACCATATTATGGAAATCGAGCACATAAAGAAACTAAGACAACTCGAAAGAGTTCTTCATATTGTATATTAGTAAGAAAGTGAAAGCTTTCTTATATAGGACTACAAGCAAGTCAAGTCAATCCACTTTATGAATGTGGGATAGACAAAGAAACACAATAAAGTGAAATAAGATATAAAAACATAAAATAATCTAAAGGGAAGTAGACTTTATTAATGCCTAAGTCTAATATCTAATTGACTATTATAAGCTAATATTTACTTTAACACTGGTTGAACTTCTCATATGCACTACCATAGTTTTACTTCAAGGTGGGAGGAAGTTTTTACAATCTTGGCATGATTTATTCTATCCCCCAAAATCCTTGAGCATGTTTCCATGTATCAAACTTGTTTGGACCTTTGTATTATCCACAACTCTAAGTAATGAAGATCCCATCAACAATATTTGGAGGCCAACATATGTGTACTTCTATTTGTAACAATTCTCTCTTCTTTGCATAGCTCTTGCTTGAATTTCTATTTCTCTAAGTACGAGAACTTGTAGGATTCAATAGTTTTTCTTAGCATTATAAGTTTTCTTCGTCATTCATACACTCCATTCATCAAGGACTTTTTTTGCCAAAGGACATTGAATAGCATTGTTGATTTGTGAGCTAGATAGCATATCTGTAAGGTGAATACTTAGTATTATTATAAAAATCGACCACATAAAGAAACCAAGATAACTCAAAAGAGTTCTCTATATTGTATATTAAAATGAGAAAGTGAAAGCTTTCTTATATAGGGCTACAATCAAGTCGAGTCAATCCACTCTATGAATGTGGGATAATGTCATGAACATAAATATACATATAAAGTAGATATTAATAAGATAATGATTAAATAATAATTATTAATAATGAAAGGACATGTCTATTGGTAAAGAGAACCCCTGCGTGGGTATATAAGCAAGCCCACATTGTTCATTGTAATCATCATACTATTCACTCATATATATTTTATTACTCAATATATTATTCGTCCGTATGGATTATAACCTATTGTCCTATTTACATTAGAAGTTTACATAAGTGAACCGGTTGGTTCACCACATTGGTATCAGAGCCTCTTTTCTAATTCTGGCCTTTGGACACTGGACCTTTGGTCAAAATTTGGTTGCCTTCACAACATCACTGCAGGCCTTTGGCCACTCAAATTTTGAGTTCTAGGAACTCCGGGTCTTTGACCATGCTAGGGCATTTTGCCATTTAAAAATAAAAATTGTTATTGAATAAAAGATTATTTCCGCTGCAAAATATTTGAAGCACAGATTAGAAGTCATGTCTCATTTCATTGAAAAAAAAATAAATCTATTCATTCTAAATTAAAAAAAGAAAGGAATATATATAAAAATATATATAATTAGAATCAAGATCCATCTGTACATTACTGCAACCACAATTGCTTACAAGGAATCATTTGAATTGACAATGTATGTTGTTTCGAGAAGTGTCCAGCCGATGAAGAATAATCGATTAAGTCTGTACACGCACATTAAATTTGAATGTTGCACCGAATTCTATTTTCTATACAAGCCGCCAATAGATACATCCGCTACTGTCGTCGTACACTACTTTTCGGTCCATACAGTCTGTTATGTGATATAATTGTAGGGCCTTGGGACTTTTACGTGGATTATTAATTGCTCGTACAGTGAATTTAAAAAAAATTGCAGTCCGTATGAAAAATTAGCATTGTTGTACCCGTCCGTACAATATTTGATTGAAAAATTAACTGAATATTGTGCTGCCCGTATCTCCATCAGTCCGTACTTCGATTAAAATTAATTGATTGCAAATCGTACCATCTGTACGTTGCGTCCGTATGGTTGTGCCCGGTCTAGTTCGAAGGTTTAAAAAGATTATAAAAGTGCATAATTATCAAAAAAGTAAAGTGAATCAATTATTTATTATTAGAAAAAAAGTATTAAAAAGAGTTGAAGTATAATAAGGAGTTTATTAAAGTGAAGATTTATCTATATATATATTTAAGTTACTTTTAAGTTATTTTTCTTAAGGAAGGTATAAAAGGTGTTTTTCTAAATAAAGAAGACACTTATATCTAGAAGGTGAAAAAAGTAATACATATATATATATATATAGATAAAGGAATGTTACAAATAAAACATTTTATAAAGTTATAAAAGTACCAAGAAGAGTTACAAAAGCTTTTAAAAATATATATATATATTCTAAGAGGAGTTATAAGAAGTAATTCGAAATCCGTGATGCCAATATCGACAAAAGAGAAATGGATTTTAATAAAATGACAAAAGGAAGATTTTTTTATGAAGGTTGTCCAATCGTATGTTACAGTTTTTCTACATTAAAGGGGAGTATTCAAGGAAGAGAGGTTAACATCATTATCAACTTGGACTATAATGAAAATTACATCAATATTGATCTGGCAAATCAATTATTAATTCCAGAGCCGAATATAATTGAAAAGAAAGATATTTTCCAAATTAAGGAGCTACAAGTGAAAATTGATGAATATGAATATATATCTCAATTCTATGTTACAACTATGTATAAAGAAGAAATCGACATCATTATCGGGCTACCCTGGCTTAAAAATCTAGGTACCTTCATCTTAAACATGAAAAAAATGTTTGTGACATTCCCCTATAAGGAGAAACTGATAACATTACAAGACACTAAATCAGAGCTAGTAACACTAGAAGACTTTAACAATATCACAGAAGTAATACTTCAAGAAAATAAAAAAGTAATGCAAGGGACGTCGAATGAATTTCACGAAGTTATCACAAAAAAAAACGAAGAAATTTCTCACTTAAAAGGCCACAATAAAAAATTACTCGTCCAAATCAAGAAGGCTAAGGTTACGAAGCAATATGGAAAAAAAATAGAACAAGAAAAGGAGGATCTCGAAAAAGAATTGAAGAAGAACCTCACAAAGAAAGAAGAAGAAACTTTCCGTTTGAAGAACCTTAATCGGGAGTTACTAGAACAAATCGGAAAGTTGAAAGAAGAGAAACTTGAAAATCCAGACATTAAAGATATCAACAAATCAGGTAATGAAGAAAGTACCACTCAAGAAGCTACAAAATCAACTAGAAAAAAGACAACGTCGGATGTCGAAGTACAACTGAAGGAAGCTCCAAATATACTTACTAATCAAAATTCAGCCATTAACAAGGCAACATCGGTGCATGAAGAAAATCATATATCAAAGTCAAAAGAAGAAAATGCTACAAGTATGATAAAGGGAAATCATGTTATGTGAACTCCCTATCAACGTTCAAATCATAAGAGTATATATATTAACCAGTTAGAATATCAATATTATCCAAGACAAGAACCCTATAAACACCCAATTTTGCAGAAGATCGAACTAGGGTGGGCAGACTCTTTCAGAATTCGACGATTTTGCTCAGCTCTTCGTCACTCATATCGTTTGGTATCGTCAACTACGACAACTCCCAGAACAGTGGATGAGAGGGCATTACAAGTCAAAGAAAAAGTCATTAAGACTTTCATTAATATGCTTTGAGAAAATGCATTTTTAAGGGGAGGCAATGTTATGAACATAAATATACATATAAAGTAGATATTAAAAAGATGATGATTAAATAATAATTATTAATAATGAAAGGACATGTCTATTGGTGAAGGGCACCCCTGCGTGGGTATATAAGCAAGCCCCCATTGTTCATTGTAATCATCATAATATTCACGCATATACATTTTATTACTCAATATATTATTTGTCTGTATGTACTATGGATTATAACCTATTGTCCTATTTACATTGGAAGTTTACATAAGTGAACCAATTGGTTCACCATAGATAAACTGATAAAGTGAAATAAGACAGTCGAATTGACTTTATCTATGCCCAAGTCTAATATCTAGTTGACCATTATAAACTAACATTTATTTTAACATCCTCCCTTAATGGTCAATCTACTAGCTACACCAAGCTTATCCCGAAATTTTACATATTTTTTAGGACCCAAAGCCTTGGTGAGAATGTCTGCAATTTGATCCTCTATAGGACAATATTGCAGCTCAATAGACCCATCTTCTACAAGTTGTCTGATGAAATGGCAATGTACCTCAACATGTTTGGTACGCTCGGGGAAGACTAAATTCTTGGCAAATTTCATCACCCCTTGGTTGTCACATAACAGGGGTGTTGGATCAGTTTGTTGCATCTGCATATCTAAAAACATCCTCCTGTGCCAAATTGCCTCGCATGCTCCTTTCACTGCTCCTCGATATTCTACTTATGTTGATGAAAGGTCTACTGCAAGCTGCTTCTTGCTGGTCCATGTGACTGCACACGTGCCAAGGTTGAAAACTTATCCAGAAGTAGATTTTTTGTCATCAAAGAACCTGCCCAATCTGAATCTATATACCCACACAGCCTAGGGTCTTTGCTTCTAATGTACAGAATGCCAAAGTCAAGTGTCCCTTTCACATATCTCAACACTCGCTTCGTTGTTGTCCAATGCTCTACCTCTGGCGGTGTCATGAATCTAGAAATGAAGCTAACAGTGAAACTCAAATCAGGCCTAGTGGTTGTAAGATATATCAAGCTACCCACTAGTTGCTTGTATGTTGACTCATTAACTGCCTTAGAGTCAGTTTTGGCTGAAAGTTTCAATCCTTTCTCCATAGGTGTAGACGAGATTTTGCAATCTTTCATTCTAACCTTGTCCAACAAACTCCAAACATATTTTGTTTTTAAGACAAAAATGTTGCTACCTGTTTGCCAAGTTTCTACACCCAAACAGTAGTGTAGGAGGCATAGATCTATCATATCAAAAGCTTTTCTCATATTGAATTTGATCTGTGTTATTGCACTTGCCTCACTATCTGTAATAATAATATCATCCTACATATATGACGAGAAGGATGATATCATTACCAACTCTTTTGACATACATGTTGGAATCTGAAGGAATCCTCTGGAACCCATGTTCATCCAAATACATGTCAATCTTGATGTACCATGCCCTAGGTGCCTGTTTCAGACCATATAGAGCCTTCTTCAATCCACAGACCAAATGCTCCTTCCTTGAAACCCGAAAACCCTGCGGTTGATACATATATACCTCTTCATCCAATTCTCCATTGAGGAAGGCACTCTTCACATCCATCTAATGTACCTTCCAACCATTTTGTGTTGCCATGGCTAGAACGAGACAAATGGTACTCATATTTATTGTTTCCTCATAATCAATGCCCTCTCGCTAAGAGAACCCTTTTGCAACCAACCGTTCTTTGTACTTGTCAAGTGTACCATCTGCCTTGTGCTTGACCTTATACACCCATTTGCAGACAACAGGTTTATTACCTGATGGAAGTGGTGTGAGACCCCAATTCCAATTTTAAATCAAACTCTCATGTTCGGTTGCCATGGCCTTTTCCCATTCAAGTCTCCCTTGTGCTTCCTCGAACATCTGTAGCTCATAGATTTCTTGAATATTAGCCATAAGAGCAAAGTTGACTATGTTTGTTGTTTGTTTGCTCGTTCCTCTCGATGATCGCCCCTTGATCATTTCGCCTCTTGGAACATCTCCCATGGTGTTGTGCCACCACTTGGGTCTCTTCTTTGGATCTTCCTCATCCAAGTCACTATTGTCACCATGACTTCGACCACCTGTATCTAGATCAAAAACTATTGGTCTAAGAGAATCCTCGTGCTTAGAATCTCCCCCCCTTCAGGGGGAGCTACATGAAGCTTGACACTTGAATCCTCAGCCACTTCTGGCTTCTCAGTAATTCGGAACTCGAGAGAAGTTTCGAAAGGTCCAACCTCCTCATCAACAACATCTATGTTGAAGCTCACCTTATCAGTGTCAGTATCAACTAACCTCTAAGCCTTATGAGTGTCATTGTACCCTGTAATCATCAACTTCTTGCTCTTTGGATCTAACTTGGTTCTCTTCTCAATTGGAATACAAGTGTAAGCAGTTGAACCAAAGACTTTAAGATGACTTGCTTTGGGCTTTCTTCAAGACCATGCTTCCTCTTAGATCTTTTGCTTCACTGCCATCGTGGGAGATCTATTCAACAGGTACATTGTTGTGAACACTGCCTCAACCCAAAACCGATTTGGAACAGACCTGTTCTGCAACATACAACTAGCCATCACTATGATAGTGTGGTTTCTCTTCTCAACCACTCCATTTTGATGTGGAGTGTAGGGTGTAGTATATTGTCTTTGGATCCCATCTTGAGTACAAAAGTTATTGAATTCTTTTGAGCAGAATTCCCCACAATTATCAGATCTAAGAGAGGCAATATGACAACCTAACTCTTTCTCTACTAATGCTTTGAATTTTTTAAATCCATTAAAGACGTCATATTTTAATTTAAAAAATACACCTGCATTTTCCTATTGAAATCATCAACAAACAGAAGGAAGTACCTGGCACCGGTGATTGATGTCGTGTTTATTGGTCCATATATGTCTGCATGAACCAGTTGGAGGACTCTCAGCGTTCTCCAAGCTTGTCCTTCATCAAATGGCGTTCTATGTTTCTTTGCATGGCAATCTCTACAAATTCCCTGGATCTTCTGCAAAAAGTCTGGAAGCCCATCTACCAGTTTCTCTCGTGCCAACTAAGAGAGGTAGGCCAAGTAGAGGCGCCCATACCTCTGATGCCATAAGGTATTGATGTTAGATGCACTCTTAGCTTGCAATGCAGGCTCTTTGATCTGTATCCACCAGTCTGAACAACCAGTGGTCCTCCAGACCAAGTGCAACAGTCTTCTTGGTCTCTCTGTCAACTATGTAGCATTTATGATTTCTAAAGTTGACATCTAGATAGGAGTCATGCCTCATAATCTGACTGACTGAAAGTAGATTAAGCTCCATACTTGGCACATGGTAGACTTGAAGAACATGCGCATTTTCCCTCCAAAGGAAATCTGCACATTTCTTGTGCCAACTATAGTATACTCCTCCCCACCACCAAACATCACAAAATCCTTGGAGGAACAAGGTGTGTACTCTGTGAACCAATCTCGCATGTTGGTGAAGTGATGTGGTGCCCCTGAATCGATGAACCAAGCAGATGACCTGGACTAATATGCTCGTGTCGTGACCATGAATGCATAGAAGGTTGACTCCTCTTCTGTGTGATCTACGACATGAGCCTTCTGTTGAGGCCCTACCTGGTTGGATTTCTAATCTGCCATATTTTTCTGCAATGTTTCTTCATATGTCCTACCTTGCCACAGTAGTGACAAGTGATGGTCTTTGGGCTCTTGGTTGCATCCTCTCCATTGCCTTGAATGTTCTTCTTTGCCCATTTGTTTTTCCCTTGACAATGGTTGCAAAGGCATGTTCTGAACCCTCAATCTCACTGTTGCTACCAAACTGCTTCTTCCATTTGTCATGTTGTAAGAGCTTATTGCACAGCTCTCCAAACTTCAAGTCAACACCTGTAGCAGTGATGTTCTGGGTCTCTATGAAGTGCTCATAAGCAAATGTTAAGCTTTTCAACGTTATTACCACCATGTCCTCTTCTTCCATCTTCTAGTCAATGGCCTCCAACTATTCTAGGATGTCCTTGATCTTGAGTAAGTGCTCCTGTAATGATACATCCTCACTCTTCGTGATCGAAAACAGCATGTTCTTCAAGAAGAAGGCTCGGCCCTTGTCTAAGGTCTCATGCAGATCTTTCAAATGCTTCCAAATTGTGGCGGAAGTCTTCCCGATTTAAACCTCAAGAAGCATCTCATTTGTCACTGACAACTTGAGCAACATCACTACTTCTCTATCTTGTCCATCAAACTTGTCTTCGTCTTTACCCGCAACATCGAGTCGGGTTGTCTTGCTAAGAACAATATCTGACAAACACATGTACTCAAAAATGGCCAACATACGTTGTTTCCACATATTGTAGTTCTTCCCATAGAACTTTTTGTTTCCCTCCAGCATGATGTTGGACAACGAAGCCATAGATACAAGTCGAGTGTAGAAAAATAGATTGAATCAGAGAAACAAATGCAAAAGTTTTGTTCTTCCCTCCATGAAACTGCAACACGGAAGTAAAAACACCTGTATGTTGGCGCTAAACAGCTGTAGCAGCCACGTACATATGAGAAACACGCAGATTTGTGAGAAATCTGCCCTAAATCAGTACAAAATTACTCAGAACTGCATATCGATCGCTGAAACTTCACAGACCTAGAGACATTTGTTCTCAAACAGCTCAAAAACTAGTCAGATCTGCTAATAACCAGCTCCAAAAAAATCAATTTCTCCTTGGATCTGCTGAAAAATAATAAATCAGCAGCTAAAACTTCCAGATCTACAAATCTGGGCACCAATAAAGGAAAAAAACAACGTCGATCTGCTTCCAAATCATCTATACTGTCAAGGAAACTGAGAAAGAGGATATTCTGGGTCATAAGTCAAAATTTTCTGCACTTTTCTGAGCAATTATGTACAATTCCATACAAATTCTGTACGACTGCACTGTTGTACTATACAGCTGTTCCGTACAACCTCTGGAATTGATGTCTAAAAACAGCAACTGAAAAATCGCTGTATGGTGGCTGAAAATTCAAAAAATAAACAATTGACCTTGCTTCAAAAAAATGAAACAATACCTAGTTTCAATGAAACCTTTTTGGCTCTTCAATGTGCTATGCTTGAAGTCCCTCGATCCATCTTTGCCAGCAGCAATCCCTAGGTCTTCACGCTCACACAAACTTTATGGCACCCAAACTATTGAAGTCGCAGGAGTGGAAACCTTGTCTTTCAAAGGCCCGAGACTCTTGATACAGCTTCTAAAAAGCTGGGCTCTGATACCATATTACGAAAATCGAACACATAAAGAAACCAAGATAACACAAATGCGTTCTCCGTCTTGTATATTAAAATGAGAAAGCAAAAGCTTTCTTATATAGGGCTACAATCAAGTCGAGTCGATCCACTTTATGAATGTGGGATAAACTGATAAAGTGAAATAAGGCATAAAAGCATAAACTAACCTAAAGTCGAATTGACTTATTAATGCCTAAGTCTAATATCTAGTTGACCATTATAAACTAACATTTATTTTAACAAGTATCAATCATAAAACATCGATTTTTAAGTGTTCTCCCTGCGTTTTATGCTACTTTAGTTTGTTGTTCTACAACTTTTATTGCAGAAATAAGTAGAAGCTATAGCAAAATTTATGAACTTTTTGACTTATTTCATCGGATATAATCATAAATTTGATATTTATGGTTGAAGATTTGACCAATTAGTTGCAGATTTCTAGATTTTTTAGTGCAGAACAGCAGGTTTTTCTTGCAGATTTGAAGTCATACATACCCCCGAAAGTTCATCATTGAACCTAAAATCATTTAGGGATTCCCCCTGAAGTTAGCAAAGCACTAACTCGAAGTGAAAGGGATTGTGTGCACTGACATTCGCACTTTTCCTAAAACTATCCAAGCACCTTTGGAACTTTACAGTGAAGGTATTTCTACATGATAACATTTTGGCATCGTTGCCTTGGACTCCAAGCTAGGCTTACGCAATCGGTAAGGAAGCTACACACAGTAAGGTGAGTAGTTATTTTGCAATTTTATTTCATATCTCAGCTAGGAACTTCACTTGGTAGGATTGCTCAATCATAATAGTCAAGGAATTCATCAAGCTTGCACTCTAGTCAAAGAATCTTTTCCAGCGTTGAATAATCCAAGAGAACTACTTATACAGACACAAAGCAAAGGTTCTTGTAAGAATATTATTGTTTTATTTTCAATTCCTCTTAGTTTTACACTTTATCCTCTGAGTTCTCCGGTTACTCCTCCTTTGGTTAACGTTTCTCCTCCTATTTTTTCCAACTTCCTAATCTCTCCATGGCATATGCAATGCCTGATTTTACTATCATTAAGAGGCAGACACGTGTACTTAATGATAAGTATTGGAAGTATCTCCCCACATTTGAAAGGGATGGTGCAATCACCATTGACGCACACTTGAAAAAATTTACTTTTATCTTGAGGATGCAATTGTTGAGCATGAAGATGTTAAGACAAAATTGTTTGTACATAGCTTGCAAGGAGATCCATGGAAATGCTTCAAATCTTTACATAATATAAGGATCGTTACTTTGGCTTCTCTTTGGGATGCTTTCAAATCTAAATGATGTGACAAGGATTAACGGTTTTTGCTTATTTAGTTCAAAAACATCAAGAATTGTTTGTGTGTTCAACAAGAGATCCATCAGGAAATAAGTTCTAGAATTATCAAGAAAATTCTAGAACTATCAAGAAAATAAGTTCTAGGTAAGGCTTTCTTCATGAGAGATACTCAAGAAAATTCTCAAAATAACAATAGAAATCCCAAAGGTACTAGTCTCCTCTAAACACTTCCATGTAGAGTGCTCCTCATATAATGGGCATGTAGAGTGATCCTCATATAATGGGCTCCTTGACCTTAAACCATGTACTCATGTGCTAGGATATCCTCGTCGTGCCTCCAAATATGCAACTCAATGTGTTCCTAACTCCAAGTGGCATTGCAGTGCTCTTTACTTTCCATTGCACATAGAACTCAATGTTCGAACCATAATAAATTAAAGGCAAGGGCTTGGAAAAATGTTGCATTGCAAATGAAGGACGCAGCACACCCTCCACAAAGGCACCCATAAATGAGACAATACGAACCCTTAATATGTCAAGAACACCATGCACAAAGGCCCTGCCCCAATCCACCTCATAGTCATCACATGACCTAGATAGTGTCCCCTTGGGAAACATTCCTTGACTTGGGAACGTTGTTGGATTGGCTTCACTGGCTGTTTGACTACACCGAACATTCCAGCCAACAGGTAAGTACAGGTAAGAAGTTTGCTTTCATCGTCTTACTCATTGATTGCTTTATTTTAGTATATATAGCTATGTATGTTGGGGTGGCATTACCACCCCAATTTTGTTACTGATACTTCTATCGAGATTGAGCAAGTCTGCAGGTTATGCCAGAGATGTTGAGGTTCTCATGCGCTCTACGGTGAGCACATGTCCCCGAGTTGGAGCTAGATGTTATCCCCACTTTTTAGGGATAACTAGGAGATCATGTCTCAAGGCCCACTGGTCCTAGACATGGAGTACCGAGAGCAGGATTAACCTGAGCATGGCCCTAGAAGGCCCGCCTTTTCTTCATTCATCATCTTTTGTCTTGTCAGCAACAGCAGCATCCATCACCATCGGCTTGATCCTGTATCAGAAGAGGTTTTTGCTCCATGAGGTAATTGGTCTAGGTATCATGGTATGTGTCACATTTGATCATTAAAACCTTTAAATATATGCATATGATTCCTTTTACTCTAACAACTGCTTGGATCTTACATTAGCCTACATGACCATGCTTGGGGAAATTGACTAGGTGCCCTAGCAAGCCTGTGCCCATAGGTCTTGGTTTGTCACTGGGGGGATTTCTGAAAAGCCATCGTTTGCTCCCATCATAGCACCATTGTTTCATCTTATCACCCGCTCATCTATCCCATTCCCCTTGTTCGGGCATTGGGTTGACCTGTTTGTAGGATTACACCTTATCTCGTGGGAAGAAGAGGCTAAAGGCCCGGAAGGTAAAAGCAGCTGATAAAAGACAAAAGCCTAGAAATAAAACCTCGAGATGCTTCGCCCAGGGATCCCCGAGAAGGCAGTAAAAAGCCTCTCAGCAAGAAACAAGAGGGACCCGAAAAATAACAAAACAAGACCTAGTCAGA
>ML796139.1:107190-134686 GCA_009831015.1 Picea engelmannii | reverse complement strand
ATTTTAATAGAGCCGTCACCAGAACCATATTTTTCATACCAAGCACAAACAACAACCTGATGCCAAGTTTTTCTCTAAAATTGATTTTAGATAAACCTATATAGAAAACATTATTAAGAAGGCAGTGAAAACAATACAATATTCGCAAAAAAAATACTAAGGCTGTATGACTCACATATGTGACTCACTGAAATCAATTGCAGAATTATGACCAAAACTGATCTTTTAATTGCAATCATAACATCTTTAACAAACCCAAGGACTGCAAGACAGCCTTCGTTATAACACCACTTCAATCTCTAACAAATGAGTACCCTAATTCTGATAGAAAGGTTTAGCATTGGCATTTCCCTCATACATACTGAGCCATAAGCTGATTATAACAAGCACAACAGACAAGTTTAAGGGGTAACTACTTCTAGATCCACCCTCTCAAGGATGTAGTGTTCCAGATTGCATGAACTCTATTGCTCATGTCATCCAGACTCAGACGTGTTCTTCCAGTTATCCTTCAGACATATGATGATCTCACCTCACATCAATTCTCCACAGTTCTTTCAGATACCTCTGCCAGGGTATAACACCTCCTATCTCTTACACCTCACAAGACACATGCACTTACATATGGTACACTATGCTTTCACACACATGGTGAGATGTTTTCCTGGTTTAGCTTGTTTACTTCAGTTGTACTATGATTTTCTGTATGGATTTCCTGCTTAGACATAGTGTTAATGTTTCCTATGCAGGTTGTGAACATGGTTGGCATCGATGTGATCTAATAATGTATCATAACACTCTAATTTTTATCTTTTGTGTTAGGGGATACCGTGGTGGGTCATAGTTTGCTTCTAGATAAGTATCATCACCTCTTGAGTCAGGTTGTACTATTGGAGAACAAGGTAGAATGTAGCGTCCTTCATATCCCAACCATACTTAATATTGTCCATCTCTCCCTCTCACTTACACTCTATACATCGTCTTCCCCCACTTGTGGTTAACTTATCATAAGCAATGTTATCAAAACAGGACTAGTCATCAAACCAGTCGACCACAAAAATGTGAACTGGACCGGAACCAGAAAACAACCTGACCAAAACACCGATCAACCAAAAATTACATAAAATATTCAAATTTTGAAAAAAAAACATTTATATTCATGTGCATCCATAGGAATCCAAACCATTATACACAAATATGCAAAGTTTCTCATGTATATAGCAAGTGTGCATATAACCAAAATAGCACCAAGTGCAATCCATCTCTGAACCAAAATACATCAACAAAGAGGCTCTAAATGGCTTTTAGAATCCAAAAAAAATCATGCTACAACAAATACCTGAAAAACTTACAACATAAAAATCTAAGATTTAAACCAGGAACTAAAATAAATTTCGGACCTGATTTATCTAGCTGGGAATGCACATTTTATGTCATAAATAGCAACAATACAGAAAACAGAACAGCCACACAAAATATAACACAAGTTTATCATGGAAACCCCACTCCTCTGGGAAAAACCTCAATACTTTTATTTCTCAGTCAATGATTCATGAAACATTACAGTGATGCTGGTTTGGAAGCCGTACCAGCTGTACGGCTCCGTACAGTTTCTCTAGCTAAGCGGTCGTATCAGCTGCACGGCACCCTTGTAATGGCCCGAGTTCTGCTTTGGCTGGCTGCTGGTGGCTGCAAAACTCTCAGTCTCACTCTATTTGACCTCAACTCACTGGTCCAGCCCTCTCTCGGCCTCCCTTATGAGTCCGTATGAATTGTACAGCCCCCCTTTCTGCTTGATGCAACTTCTGGGTGACTCGTTCCCCTTCTTGGCAGCCTGTATATTCCCTCCTTAGCTGAGATCTTGCCCCTGGAGACCTCTTGGGATATTACTCAGTCCCTTCTCTGGTTCGACCCAACTCGGCTTCTTCTTGATTGGTTCGACCCAACTCGACTTCTTCTTGACTGGTTCGACTCAACCTGTTACTTGATCTCTCTTGAAGAACCACTCTCACTTAGCTGGTTGACTTCTCTTGAGATAATGAGAAATGAGGCTTTATTGGTGTTTTTTAAAACCTAGCCTTTCTCTCATTTAATCCTGGCCCTTAGATCTTCACCTCAAGATCTAGATCTGACAGTGGGGACTTAATCAAGCACTGAGACAAACTTAAGTCACATCCAACGGTTGTGACTTAATCTCATGTTGACTTAAGTGATCCCCACCATCACTAAGTTGTCTAGACATCATGGGGGCCCCTTCCACACTACTAGACACCCCTAGTGTGGAAGTACTTGCCCGAGTTACATACTCCCTCTTAGCGAGGGAGGTACTGCCACTGGAGTTGTCCCCTCCACAGTCCACATCATTGTGAGTCTCTCCCTCTGAATCTGAGAGACCCATCCTCTCTAACTCTGGATACTCAACTTGCTCTGCTCTATAGCTGCTACTGCCACCTGCATTGAGACCATCTGGGTATCCCCACTCCTCCAACTGAGGCCACTCCCACCACATGGACTTGCTAAGGAGAGCCTCCTGCTCTCTCAAATGTGATCCAATTGTCCCATCACTTCCACCCCTGAAGTTGTAGATGGCTTGCTCCTACAGCCTGTACAGGCGATCCTCATTGATGCCTATCATCCCAGGTGGTCCTGGAGCCTAACCTCTGACAGATCAAATATGTACACAACAACCAAAGAAGCTAACACCGTAGCCTTGATCCTCCAATACTGAGATTGAAAGTACACTAACTCTCATACCCGGTACATAAAGTACCCCTGGCACCCTTAGAATCATGCCTGACTCTATCTGTAGTGACACCATCCCTTCTCCTCGGACTGCCACCATGCTAGAGTGCACACCACTTCTTACATAGCCCATGTCTTGAGCTGAGAACTCCTGGAATGCATATCTTTCCCCAGTCATGTGGAAAGTAGCACCACTGTCTAGGTACCACCCATCTCTAGATCTGCCCTCTAAGTCAAGGACGAGTGTATACTCATCCCTGAACATCCTGGAAAATTGGCGAGTTGTGGCAGCCAATTGTTGCTCCTCTTCCTCGTCCTAATCCTCCTCTTCTGTTGAAGCGGCCACTTGTTGCTTCCTACCCTTGACTCCCTTGCCCTTCTTGGCTTTAGAGCACTGGCTGGCGTAGTGGCCAAGCTCGCCACATACATAGCACTTTAAGTGGGAGAGATCCTTCTTTGGCTTGCTGCCACCTGTAGCTCCTCTTCTTGGAACTGAGGTCTTCTTGCCTTTCGTCCCCTTCTTGGAGGTAAGGGCGAGATTCTCCTCATCCTCATCTTCATCCACATCGCTTCCTCTGCGTATCTCTTCTTGGCAGCAATCATCCCATAACCTGTCCCAACTTGGAAGGTTCTCTTTGGCCACTATCCTTGCAATGAAAGGGTCCCACTCCTTTGGAAAACCCTTCAAGTCTAACCTGACTATCTCAGCTAGAGAAAGTTTATCTCCCACTGCTATAAGCTCATCTATCATTTGCTTAACCTTGGTGAGGTAAGCTGCTACACCCTCACCCTTGGTCATCCTCATATGTTGAAGCCTTTCTCTGAGAGCCATGATTTTGCTCTCATGCTTTGCCTCAAACATGCTCTTGAGAATAGTCCACATTTCATGAGTTGTGTTTTTCTCACCAATGTGGTGGATGAGATGATCCTTCACCCCATCCAACAGCAGTCTCTGAGCCTTGATTTCAAGGGCATCATGAACATCCTTCTCCTTAGGATTTGTGGGTATTTTAGCTACCTTCTCAACAATGTCCCACACTTTGTTATCCTGAAGTGCATTCCTCATGTGATACTTCCACTTCACAAAGTTGGAAGCTCCATCAAGTCTATCTTCATATCTTATGCCAGAAGCCATCTTGCTTTACTTCTGAGTTATCCCCGAGTCAGATCTAGTTCTTCTTGGATAGTACGGCCTTTTAGATTCTCCTACTCAGCATCTGGTTGTACCCAATTAACTCCCTCTCAGGTTGCACAAATCGACCCTCCCCCCTACGAATCCTGTACTCTTTAGCTTAGCTAGGCCGTACACTGTACAACACTCTCCCACAAGGTCAATATTTGGCCAATCTACTAGGATAAAGGTTTCTTCTTCCTGCTAGAGTATAGATCTAAAAACTACTTGTGAGTTGTCAAAGACCCCGCTCTGATACCATGAAAAACTTACAACATAAAAATCTCAGATTTAAACCAGCAACTAAGATAAATTTCGGACCTGATTTATCTAGTTGGAAATGCACATTTTATGTCATAATAGAAAAAATACAAGAAACAGAACAACCACACAAGATATAACACAAGTTTATCCTGGAAACCCCACTCCTCTGGGAAAAACCTCAATACTTTTATTTCTCAGTCAACGATTCATGAAACATTACAGTGATGTTGGTTTGGAAGCCATACCATTTGTACGGCTCCATACAGTTTCTCTAGTTTGGCGGTCATACCATTTGTACGGCACCCTTGTAATGGCTTGAGTTCTCCTTTGGTTGGTTGCTAGTGGCTGCAAAACTCTCAGTCTCTCTCGATTTGACCTCAACTCACTGGTACAGCCCTCTCTCGACCTCCCTTACCAGTCTGTACGAATCGTACAGGCCCCCTTTCTCCTTGATGCAACTTATGGGTGACTCATTCCCCTTCTAGTAGCATGTATATTCCCTCCCTCCCTGAGATCATGCCCCTGGAGACCTCTTGCGGTCTTATTCAATCCCTTCTCCTCTGGTTCGACCCAACTCGACCTCTTCTTGACTGGTTCGACTCAACCTGTCATTTGATCTCTCTTGAAGAGCCATTCTCACTCAGTTAGTTGATTTCTCTTGAGATAATGAGAAATGAGGCTTTCTTGGTGTTTTATAAACCCTAGCCTTTCTCTCATTCAATCTTGACCCTAAGATCTTCACCTCAAGATCTAGATCTGACGGTGGGGACTTAATCAAGCATTGAGACAACTTAAGTCACATCCAACGATTGTGACTTAATCTCATGTTGACTTGAGTGATCCCCGCCATCACTAAGTTGTCTAGACATCATGGAGGCCCCTTCCACACTACTAAACACCCCTAGTGCGGAAGTACCTGCCCGAGCTACATACTCTAACAATACCTATATATCATCAAATGCATTGCCTATATTAGGATCCTCATCATCACTATCACCCTCTAAGCATTAAAATAATATAGAAAAATTTTAACATGCCTAATCAGTGATTTTGCTTGAGTGAAGGATACATTTTTACTAGGATCATGACAAAGGAGTTCAATAATCAATGCCACCAACATTGAGGTACATAGAAGGCTTGGTGCTATTTATTAAATGTCAGTTCCATACCCTCATACATGATAGAATCCAGTGTAAATGTTGCAATCTTGCCAAACTTGAAATCTTAAGAATTGTTAAGTCTGTTGAATTTTGAATGGGATCTAAAATTCTACTTTGTCCCTATCAAGTTAGTAGGGCCCCAGGCTTAAGTGCTCCCTAGCAATGTTGTACAACACCATATCAAACCAGCTAGTCATATACGAAACTGAGCAGTTCACTATTTTAAGGTTGGTTTTGTTAAATTCTTGAAACCCAGCAATCAAAAATTTTATGCCAATAATTTAACAACTCAGAATTTAATCTATTGCTGATATAAATTCTGTAAAGTATGCAAAAAATTTACAGTGGAGTTTTAACCATTAAAAATGCATGGCAGAATCAAAAACAGCACACACATTTGAACACAGATATTTCTGAGCAATGCCCCTGGAAAAACCCCGAAGGGAAAACCACTAAATGAGAGGATTTTATTGGCTTCAGAGGAAGAAAATAATTACAACTACTAATTCAGAAATTTCTTACAGCCCAACAAACTCGGCCTGTACGGCCCTGCTTTTTCACATAGCTTTTTCAGCCTTGCTTTTTTGCACAACTTTTTCAGCCTTTCTTTTTCAGCCCTACAAAATTGTCTTTCCTTCAGTTGCAAATTTGCCCTCTTCCTCTCAACTCAATGTGTGCCTCTCACTCTCCTTAGATATGCTTTTATAATCTCTTAATGACCAAATCCCTAACCCTAAGATCTCAACAGTCAAGATTAGATCTTTCCTTCCCAAGATCAACGATTGTGACTTAATCTCTCATTGAAATGACTTAAATCACTTAAGTCACTCAACTTTATAAAAAAGTCACTTTAGTCATTAAATAAAACTTGCATTAACTTTATAAATGCAATTATAAAGTTAAATATCTAGAGAGCATTGCTTGGACACCCCCACATGCTAGGCACTGCCAATGCAGAAGTACATGTCCGAGCTACCCCAAAAGTCTAACACTCCCTCTTAGCGAGGAAGGTACTTCTGGAACCTCCACCTGGATCTGTCTCCAACCCCATCACTCCATTTGTTGTTGTAGTTGCTCCCTCTAAACTAGAAAGTTTCCCTACCACCTACATTGGATCCTGTGTTGAAGGCATCTTCCTCCTCTCCATGCTCTTAAAAGTCTCCTCACACTCCTGAGCATCCAATTGTGCCATCTCATACCAATTGAGACTCCTGACAGTACTAGAAGTAGCCTCACAACCACCTGTCACTAACACTGATCGTAAATCCCAAATCCCCTTGGACTTACACACAAGTTGTCCTAGTAACCTGTATAACCTCCCCTGTCTGGCACCAAGCACTGTTGTTGCGTCCAGGGTAGCTCCCTCTAGATATATGTGAACATGTCCATGCCGGAACATAACTCCATATCCCTCTTCCTCCAAAGTTGACACTGAGAGAAAAATTACCTTCAACTCCAGAACAAATAACACCTCTACCACCTCTAGAGATCCTCCTGACTCTAGTTGGAATCTCATACATCCAACCCCCTTCACTACATGCATGGTACTAGTCCCACAATCCACATGATAGTCTGAGTCTTTCTCTAAAACACTAAGGAACATCGACCTCATTCCCTTCATATGGTGAGATGAGTCACTGTCCACAAACCATGCTCCAATGTCCCCAAACTCTGCACTACCACTGCTTGAAAGACAAGACACAAGAGCAAAGTCCTTCTCAAACTTCTTAACAAAATCATCGATCTCATTTGATGTTGATGTTGCTACCTGTGTCTCCTTCTTGTTCTTCTTCTTGTTTGGACATTGGCTTGCATAGTGGCCAATCTTATGACATGCAAAGCATTTCACTTGGCTCATGTCCTTTCCATCTTCGCTACCCTTCTTCGCATGAAGAGCAGCATTCTCCTCGTCTTCATCACCCTTAACCTAACTGCCTTGAAGAGCCTCCTCCCGAGTCTCCTCTTGAGAGAAGTCATCCCACAAACTCTGCCAATAAGGGAGATGTTCTCGTGCCACAACACCCTTCACGAACGAAGCCCACTTCTCTAAGAACCCATTTAGAGTTGTCCTCACAAGTTCATCATCTTTGACTACCTCTCCAACAGTCGTTAAATTATCACGAACCTGTGATATCCTGGTGAGATACGATGTCACTATGTGAGTCTTGGACATCTTGGTGTTCCTGAGTTTCTCCCTCAACACCATCTTCCTGTTTTGGTTTCCACTATGATAAAGCTTTTTCAGAGCCTCTCACATCTCATAGGCATTTTCTTTCCGGACACGTGAGGTATGATATGGCCCTTCACGACATCCAAGAACATCCTTTTGGCTTTCACATTTTTCTTATTGTAGGCTGCCAAAAGTGTTGTATCTGTGGGAACAACCTAGGTTTTCTCCACAATGTCCCAGATTTCGTTTTCCTCCAACAACAATGCAATCCACTCTTTCCATGGGCTAAAATTCATAGCCTCGTTCAGCTTGTCCTCAAACCTCAATCTGATAGCCATCCCCGTCCAACTGACCAACAATACTTTTCCCTTCTTTTATCTGAGCAAAACCCCTACAATCCTAGCAAATCCTTGTTCCAAAACCTTCAATGTCACTCTTCAGAGTCCTAACTCTGATACCATGTTAAATTCTTGAAACCCGGCAATCAGAAATTTTATGGCAATAATTTAACAACTTAGAATTTAATCTATTGTTGATATAAATTCTGTAAACTATGCAAAAAATTTACAGCTGAGTTTTAACAATTAAAATACACAGTGGAATCATAAACAACACACATATTTGAACACAGATATTTCTAGGCAATGCCCCTGGAAAAATCCCTAAGGGAAAAACATTAAATGAGATGATTTTATTGGCTTCAGAGGAAGAAAATAATTACAACAGCTAATTCATAAATTTCTTACAACCCAGCAAACTCGGTCTGTACGACCATGCTTTTTCGGCCCTACTTTTTCGCATAGTTTTTTCAGCCCTGCTTTTTCGCACAACTTTTTCAACCCTGCTTTTTCGGCCCTGCAAAATGGCCTTTCCTCTAGTTGCAAACTCGCCCTCTTCCTCAGCCAAATCGCCTTCTTCCTCTCAGCTCAATGGGTGCCTCTCACTCTCCTTAGATCTGCTTTTATAAACTCTTAATGACCAAATCCCTAACCCTAAGATCTCAACGGTCAAGATTAGATCTTGCCTTCCCAAGATCGACGGTTGTAACTTAATTTCTCGTTGAGATGACTTAAATCACTTAAGTCACTCAACTTTATAAAAAAGTCACTTTAGTCATTAAATAAAAGCCACATTAACTTTATAAATGCAATTATAAAGTTAAAGATCTAGAGAGCATCACTCGGACACCTCCGCATGCTAGGCATTACCAATGTAGAAGTACTAGTCCGAGCTACCCCAAAAAATAACATGTTTTGTACAAAGCCAATTGTTTCCAGTACAGAACGTGCTAAAAACAATCCAAAACCCCAAACCAAACCAAAAAGGCCACGAAACCAGTCGAACCGACCGGTTTTGTCTGTTTCAGTCCGTTTCTGATAACATTGATCATAAGTCATTCATTAAGGTCCTAAGCAAAGTAATGAAGACCCATGTGTAAGGGATTTCAAAGTCAAAGAGCAAAAGTCCTTGAGGTAGTTGCAGCAATAAAAAAGTTAAAATCCTAAATAATAATGCTAGAGCTATGCCCCCTCAACAAAAGGCCCTTACCCCTAATTCATATGCTTAATAATGCATATCCAAATAAAAAAGGACTAAGAAATCAAAGGGTGCTTCATAGGAAGAAAGAAAGACAAAAGAAAAAGGCAAATAAAAAAGGGGTAGTACAACAAATTGTCGAGGTGATAACTCTAATCCTAGCACAACCTCGTGAAGGCCATTATGGAAGTAAATGAAGACCCCTAGTTCTTAAAAGCTATCCAAAGAAGATCTATACATCATCATGACTATGAAGATTAATTCATGAAGTTTCCCCTTTCCCCTTCTGCACATTATGCATCACATTACCTACTTCTAACTTAGTAATCTAGGACATACTTCTTGGTTTTAGGAGTGTCACATGTAATAGAGGTTAATCTTGTCCCCACCATGGTTGAACTTAGCCTAAAGTGTAAAAGTTAAGTTCATGAAGCACTTGTATGTTTACTACTTAATAGAATGCATATCAAGGCATGACTCGTTACTATAGGTGGATGCCTTGCATTGGGATACATGTACATGCATCAAGGGTGGCATCTATGCCTTGGGATTTGTGTATTATGCCTCAAGATTTGTGTACTTGTTCTAGGGTCCATGACATTGCATTGGAATCCATGTACCAACATACAAACATATATATCTACATTGGTATCCATGTATCTGCATTGGGATACGTGTACATTCATTGGGATTTGTGACAATGCATTGGACAATGTGACAAGGACTCCACATTATCACATGTGCCAACTAGATCATCTATGGCGGGAGCACTTGTTTTCATGGAGAGATTCCCTCGTATGTGTGGGTTGTTGAGTTGGTTACACCCTTTTGGACCACACATGTTAGGTGGTTGGAGTTTGTTAGAGGTAATTACATCAATTTGGATCATTTCTTGAAGTTGTTGAAATGGTTAGAGCACATATTTTGAGGGCAGCCATCTTCAAGGGAAATTATCTTTTGACAAAGTGCCCAGAATTCCGAAATCAATGCCCTTAGATGCAAAATGGCCACGGGATTTCCAAAATGTGGTCATAATAGAAAATCGAGAAAAAATTTGCCTAGTCAAGATGTTTTTAAATCTATCACGGGAAAATTATCATCGCATTTTGACCATGCAACGTCTCACCTCTTGATTCCACATGTGGGTGGTTAGAGAACTTTTTGGAGGGCACACTTCTTTTGGACCATCTTCATTTGCTAGAGGTGGAATTGAGCATGGTTTTGGAGGCCACCCACATTTTTGAGGAGTTGTATTGTCTAGCCCACATTACTCTATTGTATCTTGACCATATCCTCTCTAGTTTGTTGGAGAATGACTATTTTTGGGCTAAAAGGTTATAGATCTATATTAATTTATTCATGAGGTTCTTGAGGTTTCCTCCTATATAAGAGACCTCTCATTCATTTGTATCTTGTTGGAGAATAATTGGAAGAAACTTGTCTTTCCTTACTACTATTGGGAATCTTGTCTATTCTTAAGTGTTTGTTCAAGGGTATATTCAAAGACATCTTGCTATATTGCAGGTATATTTGAGGAAGGAGATACTACAAGATTATAAAGGGCAGCATGCCATGTTGAGAATGCAATTGAGGTATAGTTCTACTTGCTTCATTCCTTGTGATCATTCAAGTTTTGATTTAATGCATTGAGTGTGGACATCATAGGATTCTACTCTCTTGTATTAGACTAGGTTTGAAGTCCATCTTGTAGTACTTATGTTGGGTTCTCATAGGACCAATCTCCCCAAACATACTTGGGTATTCAAGTGTCTTAGTCAATGCTAATAAGGAAATCCTTAAATGGTGCTTATTACTTTGACATTTGAGACATATGAATAAACACTCAAGTCAGACTAAGTGTTCCCCATAGCCCAAGAGGGGTAGGCACTAGTCTATTCTCTTGACTTCTTCAACCTCAAAATTTTCATTTTCCATTACTTAGTTTTCTTTAGAATCTAGGGTTTTCAAGGTTTCATTTATTAGATCTAGATTACTTATTCAAGTCTTTAGGCTAATTTCCTAGGATCTAGTGTTAGACTTGAATAATCATGCAAATCACGTCGCTTTACAAGCTTTGATCTACTAATGTTTTGCATTTTTCATTTAGTTTTGCCTTTAACAAGCAATAACGAATGGAATAACTTTGATCTTAGGGTTAAAGATTAATTTTTGGATAGATCTAAGTGAAATTTATGAATAGACTTAACTATGCCCACATCAAGCTAACATTTATGTTTGAGTCGATTTCATTGAATGTTGGAAATACAATGATTAAGAATTGTGACATGCTTAATACTTGAATGTTTTGCTTGATCCATGCTTAAATCACTCATATGCACTGAAACAATGATGATAATGCCCAACGATTTAAGGGTTTTAATTTGTTGCAAGTTCATACCTCATTGGATGAGGGTTTGGTACATTTTACATTCACTCATGTTGAATGTTGCACTTGATTTGTGATCTAAATCACCACACACACGGAATCAATGTTGAGTTTTGGGTAGCTTGGAAAGTGGTCCCCTTGTGTTTGTGAGTCTCTAAACACAAAGGGGGAGACTATTACCCTTAATACTTTACTTTATGTTCTAATTTCACTTTGACTTAGGATATTTAAATCAAAAGTGAAATATGTCACTTAAGTCATAAAGTGACAATTAATTCACTTTGTGGGTGAATTAATAGACATAAAGCAAACTAAGAAAACTTGAGAAAGTAGGTTTTCTAAGTGAGATTTTTTAGATTAAATCTCAGCCATTGATTAGACATAGCTAGATTGAATCTAGGCCATTGGTCTTTTAGTTTTGGCCAAAGAGAGGCTAAAGGAGGGAAAAGGGCAAGGATGAGGCTCATTGTTCACTTGAGAGAGTTGAGTGAAGAGGAAGAGAAGAAGTGAGGGTTTGGAGAGGCCAAAGGAGGTGCACTTGTGGAGGAAGGACGCAAGCTACATTGAGGAGGCTTTCATGGAAGATTGGTGCTTGAGCTAGATGGAGGGCGCACCTAGTCTATAGGGGCGCAAGTCTAGAGGAAGGGCACATCCTTGTGTGGGCGCACAAGCTAAGAAAGGGCGCATCTAGAGGAGGGAGGCGCTTATGCTTGTGAGAGGGCGCTTACTTGTGTGGTGGAGCATTTGCTAGAGGAGGGGCACACTAGTTCTTAGTGCGCACCAAGCCAAGGAGAGGAGGCGCACTTGTGTAGAGGGTGCAAGGTCCAAGGCAAAGGCAAGAGGCATAGCAAGGTGAAGATGGCACACAAAGAGCAAGGGGCGCATTCTTCAAGGGCTAGAAGGCACAAGCTTTGAGGGACTCCATTACAAGCTTGAGGACAAGCTTGGATTGTATCAAGTTCCTTGTGTATTTACTTGTTGTAATCTTTGCTTTGAGATCTCCAAATATACACAACTATCTCTAACTGGTTTTCCCCATGGCGGGGGGGAGGGGGGGGTTTCCAGGGTCATGTTGACGAAAAACATGATGTGTTCATTTGTCATGCATGCTAAGTGATTTTCAGCCTGTTTTAGTTGTTAAAGATCCTAGAGGAGTGTTATATGTTTTGAGGTTTATGCATGTGCTAACATCAGTTAAGAAAACACTTGCAAGAGCACCTTAAAAGAGCATTTAACCATCAGTTTGAGGGCAGATTTTGGGGCAGAATATATCAGACCTGTTTGCTGTCCTAAAACAGCAGCAAGGACAGTTTTGTTATCTCAAACATAGTGCCCAACAAGAGGTCAAAGACAGACCTGTTGGGCGGGCAGCCTTCTAGTTCCTCGAAAATCTACAATCAATGGTATAAAGTTTAAACCCTCAAACAACTTGCAATTTAGTGCTTAACATCTTGTATGCTTTGCAATTTCTTTGCTAGAAAATGTTCTTGGATGAAGGTTTTATGTTGAAACATTTCACTTGATCCTTGATATGACATCTCCTAAGGGCTAAAACGATGCATAATGTGCCTAACAACTTGCTCTAGGACCTTAACGTCTCACTTTCTTGCCATCTATCTTACTGGAATATATGTTAAACTTGGAATATTTCACTCAATTTATGCTCATAACATTTCTAAGGATCAAACTAAGGCTTAAATTGTTCACGCGATTTACATTTGGAGGCTAACATTTCGCTTACATTGCTAGTATATCACATGTCCTTAAGGGCTTGACCAAATGTTGGTGTGATCTAAGTAATTCTCTTTGGTTTCTAAGTAATCACTGTTGTCATAAATCTGCTGATTAAGGAATACATAACAGATCTCGATTAAGTATTAAACCATCATCATTTCACCTAAGTGCTGGTTGACATAAACTGATCTTAAATTGTGCCATGTAGTGAGATTTCTTTTCATAATTTAATGGTGATTTATGGACAATAACACACATAACTTGGAAACACTTCATAAGTACAATTTATCTGGATAATGTGGTGATGTTTGATGAATAATACATTTCAAATATAAGCATAATGTGATGTTTGATGTTTGATGTATTATTAATCTTCTTTTGTGGATTTCAAGTACAATTTTTCTGAGATACTGTGATGATGTTTGATGAATAATACATTTCAAATATAAGCATAAATCACTCTCGTATCTTGATCGCCTTAAGCCTTAATAAACATGGTTGTGTTGATGGATGGATCTCATTATCGATGTCTAAATGTTACATTGGATGGTTGATCTTCTCACATTCTAAGTAACTTGCAAATCTGATCATAATGTTGTGGATGTCATAATCTCCTATTTCTAGTTGGCTCATTGATTCAAATTTGTTTGTTATTGTTAAATTATAAACACATTTGAGCATTATTGGATACTACATGGTTGTGATATATGTTGAGGGATAGTTGAGCAATTGTTGTGGTGATAAGTGAATTCAGTTTCTACTTGGTTATTTAAGATTGTCATAACTCATGTAACTCATTTCCAGGATTCTAAACACAAGTTTATGTTAAATTCATGATTCAATTGGAACTTGTGTCACTTTGAAGTTGACCAAGCAAGCACTTTGCATACATAATCACATTTCTCACATTTAAAGGCAATTTGGTTGTTTAGTTCAAACTTATATAGTCAATTCAAGCTAAAACCACTCCCAGATCTACAATGAGTAGCTTGATTGACCTTAGGGATACCCCCCTAGAGTAGGATACCTCATTTCCTATAGTCTGAAGAGTGGGGCAAGGCCATTGAGGTGACAGTGGGTGGCTTGCCTGACAGTTTCCTCTAGGCTCTCATGCCTTATGGTTAGACTTTCCCACGTAGTGTGTGTTTGAGCGGTAACAGAAAACACTTGTTGTTGCAAAAAGAGTAAATCTAGTTTTGGCATGATTGTTTAATGCTTTAGGTCACTCTCTCATCTCATAGGGAAAATAAAGGATAGTACACCACAAGATAGATAACATAAAGGAAAATCCTAACTATCATAACTTAATTGAGTGCAATATAGGAAGTAGCTTTGTAAACTTTGTATCATGAGAAATACATGAAAAGCTTCCCAAAAAATCTGTCCACTCACTTGTATGGGATAGAAAATCCCAATAAGTGAAAAATAAAAAGACATTGACAAATACACTTCATTAACAATAACAAAATTCAAGAAGCATTTTTGGGTGTGATCTATATTTTGGACAGGATTGAGTATTTTTTGTTGCCATATATGCTCAAGAAAATGCAACGGATTGCCTATTTTCTTTCCAATTCCAACAATAGAAAATTTCAAAAGGTCCAAATAATGGTTAAAAAGATGCATCTCTTAAAGTATCCATTGAGAGGTCATATATACAAGAAGAGCAATTACATGACCATGTATAAAAAGTTTAGCCATAAAAATCAATCTTGAAAGGTGATATGTTGAAAGCCTCACTGAAAAACAAGCGCGAAGGAACCCACCAAGGAGGTTAATGGGCTCTAAGGTACTCTAGCTTTTGGATCGCTCCTCAGATGATGTGTCGAAGTCAATAAGGAATGATCTGCTAAGAGGAAGACAATGATGAAAACCTTCCCCTTAGCACGAAGTGGAAACCAAGAAGTACAAGAAATGGGCACCATATCCCTAAAGGCTAGATGAGGAGCTGACTGACCCAGGAAAGATGACTTGATGCAATGACTGAAGAAATATAACTCAAGACTCCTATTGTCTCTTCAACACTACCCACCGACCAGACTCAATACACACATAGTGAAAAGAATGGCGCCCTCATCCGGGCTTGAGCTAGACATGAGCACAAGGCAATGTTGAGTGTACTGATGACTTCATACTCAAGGGTTTGACTTCAACACATAACAAACTGTAAACTAAAATCGAATGACAAATAAAAGAAATAAAAAACCTGCACACATACGAGGCACTTATTATGCAATAAACTAATCTATACACTGGCATAAAGTAAGGAAAAGTGACAAAAATGCAAACTTGAACATGACAGCAGCAGAAATAAAAGAAAATCAGCAAAGACAACCTACAAGTTGACCTAAGACTGAAAATACAACAGAACTGAAATCTGAAAATGATAGCAACATAAATACAGGAAACTCAACAAAAGGACAACAATATAGAAGGGTGATAACTACCCCCAAAAACCCAAAAATTACCTCTTTTTCTTCTTTTTTCTCTTTTTTGTTGGAGCCCAAAAACTCTTATTCCAGAAGTTTGTCAAAGTTGCCACAATCAATCAAAGTACTTGAAGGACGAATGTAACCATGCAGCCAAATGATTGGTGATATGGGAAAGATCAACATAGTCAACCTTCCAGTTCAACCAATCATGAAGTCTCCTAAGACAGAAAGATGCATTCATGTGCTTGTTGCTTAAGAAATCTATGAAAATTGTCGGATGAAACTTGGAACATGGTACCTCACCAGTGATCAAGAAGAAAATATAAGAACAATTTGACCATGCAATCTTTGTCAAAATTGCAATTTTCAATTGGATGGAAGGAAAATCGGATTTAGAATTCTGGACAAGAGATGTCATTCTTGAGCTCCGTCGCCACAACTAGGGTTTATCCCTAGCCGCTTTCTGCCCTCTCTTCTGTAGCTCGGCCTCCTGGCCACTGTTGTTTCTCTCTTGTCATGGTTGTGGTGCTACTCAGCCATGCGCGCCTCCTTCCAACCTCATGGGTAGCTCTTCTGTTTCATACAGTGACGTCGTTAAATCTTTAGAACCATGCTCGTTCTCCCCCCTCTGCTCCTTTCTCAGTTCAAGAAGCCCCAACGATTTCTCTTCCCATGGGTTAGGACGCTGAAGATGAGGAAGATTATTTCCAGGCAAACGCTTTAATTTGTCAGTTCAACGATCTTTGGTCGCGGATGGTGGATCTCAATGAATGGATTTCAACCCTTTGGAAACCTTTGATTAAGGAAGATTTGTTCATTCACCCTTTGTCCAAAGGGTTTCTTCATCGTTGAGTTTGATCTTGCAGAAGATAGGGATCTAATTCTCGACTCTTGCCCATGATTTTGGGAAAACTCAGGATTGTGTATGATGCCCTAGACTCCTTGTTGCAATCCTCTAACTGTTGTTCTTTCTTCTGCTTCAGTTTGGGTCAGAGTCCCGAATCTACCCTTGCATTTTTGGGGCACATCTTTTGTTAAAGCTATTGGATCAGCCTTAGGGTAGTATCACTTTGCAAGTAAAAAAACTGAACTTCACAACATAACTTCATATGCCAGAATTTGTCTGGAAATGGACTTAGGGTTTCTAACTGAAATTATTTTGACCTGCAAAAACTACTCCTTGACACAAAATTTGGACTATGAAAGAATTTCCCTGCTATGTAGGGCTTGTTTTGAAACTGGGCACATAGCAGTACAATGCCCTAAGGGAAACAAGAAGGCTGGGAAGCACTAGCATAAATCAACATGTTGGGATGGCTCGAATGAAGATCACCAACTAATTATAAAAATCAGTCGAAAATCTCCTCAATCACCTTTTTCACTTACTCCAGACCCAGATTCTTCCAGTCGTGATTCTTCCACAACCGAAGATCTGAAACCCCATTCCAATGGTGTGTCTACTCAGGATACTCCTCCAAATCAACCAAATCTGGTCCCCCATCCAAAGAATAAGGATCCAGATTCTCCTGATCCGAGAATAGAATGCAAAGTTCCCCCGAGCTCCCATCCACTGTCAAATTGGGCAGATGAGGCTGATAAAGTTGAGGCAGCAAAGAAAACAAATCCTCCAGATCAACAAAATATGGAGATGGCTGGATTAGCAATGACATCACCGTCTATCAAAGAAGTTTGGTCGGTGGTCAGGAAGAAGAAAAAGACTCCTTCAATACCATAGCCAATGGTGACAAGAAGTCGATCCCAAAATTGAACATAATCATGTATTGTTTTTCTCAATTATTATGCCAACAATTTCTCCGAATATATTCATGTAAGGACAAATATCTAACAATATAGGCTGGTGAATTTTGAATCCGGATTGAATAGACATAGTATTATACTTTGGATATTTCTGCTATGTACTACATATCGACGAGCCCGTTGATATTTTTATAAATACAATTCTAACCGTTTCTGTTACAAAAAAAATAAGAAAATATAAGAGCCAAAACTCTTCAAATCTACCTCTCGAAACACCTCAATCATCCTCAGCTCAACCTGATCATTAGTAATCCTGATATCCAAGCAATGATTAGTCAAAGAATTTTCTTGAAAAACAAAATCTAAATGTGGGATCATGCGAAAATTGTAAGCAAGATCATCTTCTAGTTGAACCAAAAGTTGCTCCCCCTGCTACAATGGTATTTGAACAAGCTGTTATTGAACCACTGTGGGATAAGCAAGAATAAAGTCTATTTTTTATTCAATTCTGCATGGCTAATTTGTTGCTCTTGCTCTTGAATTTTACTGTCAATAATGGAAATCAACGAACCCACTTGTAAATTTGGTTCATCTTCATCTTCATGGAACTCTGCATATGGCCCAAGTGGTGCAATTACTGGTTCATGATAACCCAAGCAGAAACTCAAACTATGCAAAAGTGATGAATCATGGTGCTCTAGGGAAAACAATGGTTGAATCCCATTCTATGGGGTAGCCTTCATTGGTTGGTCACTCAAGCCCATGTTTATTCTTGCATAAGTCTTGGTGATCTCAACAACTATGGTTGTCATTCTAGCCTATGCATCTCTAATCTCGGAAGTAGATACTTGCCCCCCGGGGCAGCCTATGCATCTATGATCTATCCAACTTTGTACCAACATTAACAATAAGCTCTTCAGGAATTGGCACAACAAACTCCTCTTCATCTCTATCTAGCATTAATGGCTAATAGATTTTCGGGCAAATCCATATTGAATACTAGATGAATTCCCATAAAAGTTGGTAGATCCAATTTAAGTGTGTTCTCCTCCATGTGCTCAATGATAGTGTATGGGGTCATATCAGAGCACCTTGAGCTTTCTATCCTCCTTAAAGCACTCTCTAAAGATAAACCCAAACACTATCTCCTGCATGGAAATAGTAATATGTGCAATGTTATTCATAACTAACCATGTGCTTCTTTTGAGTTTTCTACAAAACTTCTCTAACTTGATCATGAATCTTCTAGATGTCATCAATGAACCTAGTTAACTACCCAAGTGCAACCTCCTTCATTGTTGTTGCCACGGGTACAGGACCCAAAATATATAATGAATCGTTGAGCAGGAATCAAAAGGCACAATTCAAAAGTGAAGTACCTATCATAATGTGCATTGCACAATCGTAATTATGTTGCACATAAGGTATATTAGTGTCCCAAGTCTTTGGATGTTGATGACTGAGTATTCTTGGCAACTATATTATCATATGATTTACTACCTCAATTTGACTATTTGTCTATGATTGGAAGGTTGTACTCAATTTGGTATCTATCATTCCCAACAATGCCTACCAGAAATAACTAAGAAAATCATTGTCCCAACCAAAGATGATTCAAGATCATAGTCCAAAATGCACACATACTCGATCGAAAAACAATTATATTGCCTCCTACATTGAAACAATCGTCTTACAATGTATCATGACAACCATCTTGTTGAACCAATCCACTAATTACCATAAGGTAGTCATTGCACCTACCAATTGTCAATAAACATTCTGGGAATTCCATTAAAACCAACATCTATCACTTGCTCAAGCCTAGAAGTGGGACATATTTTCCTATCTTTTGATTTTTGGCATGGAAATACTACAAGGGAGAAGTGCACTCAAACCTTGCCACTATTTGCTCCATTATTAGTTAGTAGAAATACCTCTACAAATTGGCAATTGTCTTTTTCACTCCAAATGTCATGCCATCTTGGAATGGTCAACCTTGTGCAACAACTTTATCATGTGATCTCCCTAGGAAACACCAATGGCGCCGAGTCAATACAAAATTCCATCCTAAACCAGATAGACGATGGGCCCCTTGTCTTATAATGTCATTGTGAAGTTCTACAAGATTGCATGAATCTGCATAAAAAGTGGACACTACATATAAGCTTCTTTGAAATCATTGAATCCAAATTGTTATAACTAGACAAACGATGTCAATCCAATAATGGGTGGCCTTGGTAGGAAGTTTGTGGTCGTGTGGGTCATTTTGTTTCAATGCTTGATCATGATGTTGAATTGTTGTAGGTATGTGATCCACTTCATGTGGCATGCATTCTCAATCTTACCATGTCTAGAGGAACTAGAAAGGCGTATGGTCGTTGTGCACAATCGTCTCTTTATTGAGCAAATAATGTAACCAACGCTTAACAGCTTGCACTAGCATGTACATCTCGCAATCATGCACTGAAAAATCACGAAATACACCTCAAAAGGTCTTGGAGTAGCATGCAACAAGTCACTTGTGTTGCATCCAAAATGTGCCCATAGCAAGTCCAAAAACATCCACTTCAACCTTGTAGGCTTGCTAAATGGCAAGTGAACAAGGATAGGATTAGTCATTGCTTTACGTTTAAACTCCTCAAATACTTCATGTTCCTTGGGTCCCCAACTAAACAGGATGCAATCATGGCTCGACACATTGAGTGGCTGGCTACACAAGAAGGGAAAAGTGAGCTATGAATTTTTGAAAATTATTTGCCATTCTAATTAAACTTTGCAAGTCATAGATGTTATTTGATAGTGACCAGCGAATAATCGCTAAAAGATTTGTTGAATCAATATGCCCGATGAACATTTTCTAAGGAACTAAAGGCTGCCCAACAGGTCTGTCTTATGACCTCTTGTTGGGCTCTATGTTTAAGGTTCTCAAACTGTTCTTGATGCTGTTTTAGGACAGCAAACAGGTCTGACTTTTCACCCCCTCAAATCTGCCTTTAAACTGATGATTGGATGTTCTTTTAAGGTGTTCTTGCAAGTGTTTTAGTGACCAATGTTAGCACATGCATAAACCTAAAACATACAATACCCTCTTAGATCTTTAACTACTTTACAGCTGATAATAACTAAGCATACATGAAAATTGAACACGTTATGTTTTTGGTCAACATGACCCTAGAAAAAACCCCATGGGGAAAACCAGTGAGAGAGATGGATGTATATATGGAGATCTCAAAGTAAGAGCTACAACAAAGAAATACAACTAAAGAACCTGATACAATAGCAACTCCTCTCAAGATGCCTTGGAGTTCTTAATTTCTTTGTGCCTGCTAGCCTTAGAAGAGTGCACCCTTTGCCTTGGTGCGCCTCTTCCACTTGCCTTGCCTTGCTTTAGCCCTTACTTTGCCTTTGCCTTGACTTGCCCACTTGTAGATAGCTAACAATGAATAGTAGCGCCCTCTTTCCCTTTGCTTGTGCACACTTAGCCTCAAGTGCGCCCTCTCACACAAGGGTTTGCGCCCCTACTCCTTTCTTGCACACCTCCTCCTAGAAATGCACCCCTACCTTGGTATTTTCCCACTCTAACACAAGTGTGCCTCCCTCACTCAAGCTAGGGCCTCCAAGCTCCTTGGCGCCATTATCACCTCACCAATGCGCCCCTCTACAAGCCACCTCCTCATAAGATGTGCCCTTGCTTGCTCTCCATACCATAAGCCCTTCTCCTCTCAAGAAGTTGCGCCCTCCATGAAAGCTCCAAGAAATTTTGCACCCTAAACTCCAAGTGCGCCCCTTTCTCCTTGAGACCCTCACTTGCTCTCCTCCTCTTCTCTCAACTCTCTCAAGTGAAGTCAAGCCTCTCTTTTCCCTATGCGCCCTCTTTAGCCATCCAAGGCCAAACGTAAAAGACCAATAGCTACAATTAACTCTTGCCAAGTCTAATCAAAGGGTTAGATCTCATCTCGTAAATCTCACTTGGAAACCCACTTTGCTCAAGTTTCCATAGTTTGCTTTATGTCTCTCAATTCACCCACAAAGTGAATTAATTGTCACTTTATGACTTAAGTGACATATTTCACTTTTGACTTAAATCTCCTAAGTCAAAGTGAAAATAGATCATAAAGTAAAGGTACAAGGGTAATAGTCTCCCCCTTTGTGTTTAGAGACTCACAAACACAAGGGGACCACTTTCCAAGGTACCCAAATCTCAACACTCGATCCATATAGCTTCATGTGGAATCCACCATAAATGATCTTCTTCAACTCCTCCATCACAAACATCCTAATCAACCCTGAGTGAAAAACACTTGTGTCCATAGCCTTGGACTTGGCTTGGACCTTGTCAGCCATTTTCCCCATACTCATAAACAAATAGAAAGGGATGTTCATGAGGTCTTTGGCTGTGAAGTGCAGCAAAAGCCTTATGTGGTATTAGTAAATCATATTGAATCTACCCTCACAGGTAAAATATCTTTGGATCACCCTTAACATCTTGTCAAATCCCTCAACCAAGTGGCTCCTAGGCACTCCCTTTGATAGGTTATCTCCATGACATTCTGGTTTGAGGAACTCTTTAGAGAAGGTTGCATTAAGACTCATGGATTTAAACCATTTTTCACCAATGTTGGGTATCTCAGTGGTTGCTGCAATGGTGGCTTCAGATACCTCCAGTTCAAGGGTTCCCACCTTGGTTTTGGTGCCATCAAAATTCAAGGCAAACTCTCTAGCTACCTCAGGGTGTCCCCTCTGCATATTCTGATAGAAATTGAGACATCCAACTCGCTGGAAGACCTCTCTGATCAAAGGTTCAACATCAAATAATTGCATATCATAGGGCTCGGTCCTGATTACACTCCCACCCTTGTGAGCCTTCTTCTGTTGTGGTGTATCCATTGGCTATTATAGGAGGAAAAATAATACAATAATCTGAGAGATATGAGAGGCCAAACAAAGAACAAAGGTCTTAGGGTTTGGAATGATGGTCTTTTTCAAAGCTGGCTTCTTCTAAGGCTTCAAAGTTTTCCTGCCTATTTGACTTCTGAGCTTATGAAAGGGCAACTGATGGTTAAGAAATGGAAGAAAACCCTTCAGAAAAATGAATATGCAAGGAGGAAGCAGTTGCCAAAGTTTTAAGCTAACACTTCACCATCATTTGCAAGGTTATCGCAACTTTAATCAACAAGGCTCTTTAAATTTCTAGTGTAGACAGACTTTAGACTTGAAATAACAATTGAAAATTTAAAGGAAATGAGTTGATACAGGTTATGTGATCAGAGGATAACGATGTTGAGTTTGATGTACAGGTTCGCAGTGCCAAAACAGGGGATTTGCAGCATAATCCGTAGCAGATTTCGGAGTATAAACAACAAGGGCCAAGAAAGAGATAGGCACAATGGCTTTGATAGTAAGATTTGATCAATTGTAGTAAAAGAAGCTGAAAATACTGCAGCTAACTGAGAATTGGTGATAGCAAAGGTAAAGGGGCAGGTTGGTAAGGTGGATCCTCAATTCACATCGCCCAGGAGGGGAAACACAAGCACAGCCTTAATCTGATCTTCAACAGAGCTTAAAAAACTCAAGGAGTACCTAGACACCGTGGCTTAACAGTAGATATGCTTCAGATTGTATGAAACCGCCTGCAACAGCTCTAACCTCCAATTCCCCTCTGCCAACCAGTCTGCAACATATTTCGCAGCGCCTGTCCGAACTTAGGAGTTTCTGCAGCACCAAACTAAGAGCAAATTTGAAATCTTTGAGAAAACAGTTAGACAACCTTAAATGACTAAATCCCAAATTATTTCATTTAAATCATGGATGCTGAAAACAATGAGATCGGCTGACACAAGCCTCATAAGTGCAATAATGGTAATGAGGGAAGATGTACTCAAGATGCGTTATGAAATGTCCTAATGAGATGGCAGCGTACTAAAATGAATTTGATTTGACCTTCTAACGGGTAGAGGGACAAAATGGAGGGGTTTAAGCGCATAGTGGAAGTGGTGACATGTCAGGGTAGTGGTGGCATAAGGGTGATGGTGATGGTTGTCTAATCTTGTGATGAGATGAAGATATAAACCAAAGTATGGGCCAACATCAACCTTGATTTATTTGTGCTAAAACTTAAAAAAACCATAAGGAGGAGATCAAAAGTAAAACTTAAACAAGACTAAGGATAAAAAATAAAAAATCTAAGGATGAATTGACCCACAACAACTTCATGTGACCCTTAACAACTTCATGTGATAACACACCCTCTTAACTACTTTTTTTTCTAGATTTATGCAAGGTTTTCAAAATCCATGTTGCTTGCCTCTTACTATCATTTTCAAGGCTCGTGGAACAACTAAGAGGTCCGATTTTATTTACCGGCAAGTCGTTTTTTTCCAACGGTGCTTGATGCTCATTTTTTAATTCTCTTTTTCCCTAGGTTTGAAGTTGGAAGTTGAGTATTGTCTTGCCAATATCCCAAATCCTTTGGACCCATTTTGGCAATAGTATGGTGAACCAAAACATGGGACAAACCAAGAAAGATTGTCATGTAAAGTATGTGGCCAGCAAATGACAAAGGGTTTATCCAATTGAAATACCACTTGGCTAAATTCTCAAGGCATGATGTTGGGATTTATAGTGCATCAACCCCAGAGATTATGCGGGTTCTGTTGAAATATCGTAGCTCGAACAGGTGTCTTTGCTTAGGCAAGGTGTCATGCAAGCAAAAGACACAAGGATTAATGCTTCTCCAAGTCATTTAAATTTTTCCTACGTCTAACTTAGGAAAATGTGATTAATTAATCTGATTAGTGTCATTTAAATATTTCCTAATTCTAAACTTAGGGAATGTCAATTATTAATCAGTATTAGTTAACCTTCTCTAAGAAGCTTCTTTTGATCTTATCCAAAAGTCAAAGTGAGTTTCAAATTAGATCGTAGCCATTAATTTGACATGTTGGGGATTTAATCTCCACCCTTGAATCAACTAGCCAGAGATTTAAAAGCAGAGGGGCTGGCTTGAGGAGATACATTGATTTGGTGAGTGACACTGAGGGTTTCAGCTGTAGATCGAAAGTGTGGAGTCCAGGACCAGAGAGGGAGATAGGAAGGCTGCTAGTCTTCATTTCTCATCAGATCTGAGTGGCAACGTGAGAGAGGGGCCGAGATCCAAGTGTGTTAGGGTTGTGAGGGTTGTATTTGTTGCAAGAGGCCGAGCTAAGGGGTGTTGGGGTCGGTTTGAGGCTGGAGTTGAATCCAAGGGAAAGAGGAGACTAGGTCGTAACCTCTCCACAGCAAATCGAGCCAGATCGTGGGAGTCGTGAGCTCCTACAACCGCATCTACAGTCGTACTATGTGTAGACAGCAAAAGTCGTGAGGCGGGAGGCCGAAACTCAAAGCCATAGGCTCAGATCCAAAGCAGAATTCTTTGTGGATGGTATTGTTGGGTTTGGCACTATTGTATACATGTTCTGGATTTGTTGAAGCTGATAATAAAACCCTTGTTTGTTGGTTTTCCCTAGAGTTGGGGTTTCTAAGGTATTTCTAGTGTCTGAAATTTGTGTGAATGGTTTCTATATTTTTCGTTGTGCATTGCATGGTTATTTTGCTCCGTTATAGTTCTGTTTTATAAATCAGAATTTAGAATTTGTTGTTGTTCTTGTTCTAGGTATAAACTTTATTAGATTCAGAAATTAGTTTGTTGGGCATAAAGAAATTTAACAGGTTGCCCACGATGTTATTTGTGAAAAGAATAAGAAGAGGGAAAAGGTAGCCACTGCCAAAGTTAAACTTGCTAGAGTGTTTAGATCCTCAAGAACCACAGTCATATCCGAAACTCAAGGCAATGAGAGGGACTTCATGGAATCACCTTCCATGAGGACCTCACCTTTATCTGTTCCAAGAACCGAAAATGGGGCACAACCTTCCATCTGGTCCATAGATAGAAAAAGAAGAAGTAAGAAGCATACAAGGTTCTAGGGAGGTGGGGTGGCAAGTGTGGGAGGGTTATCACTAACTCTAGAGGAACAATTGAATTTACATATGCCTAGAGCCTGGGAATCTCTTCAAATAACCAAGTTGAAGCTTATGCACTCTTGCAAGGCATGAATCTAGCTAGTCTCCTTCATATTAAAAATCTAATTATGGTGGGGGAATCAAAGAATGTCAAGGCATGTGATCTTCGGCACCAATCCATTGGATTTCAAGTTAGAATCGATATTTGTTAGAATTCGACAAGCTATGAATTCCATTCCCAAACTAACATTCTATCATGTATTTCTGAAAAATAATTATCAAGCTGACAATTATGCAAAAAAGGCAACCTTACAAAAAAAGGGGTTCATTATTATTAATAACAAGGTTTACCACCAACCAATACCATGATGATATATGTCAACTCATGTAGGCTCCCATTAAAAGGGCAGATAGCTTGCATTCTAGGTGACGGATCTCTTAGTTTCATCCTTTTTGTGAAACGACCGCTCCCATGTTGCATGCCTCAACTATATTTCATATATAATTATGAATCAACGCTCTGAATCCTACATCACCAAGGTGGGATTAAGACTCGGGCAATGGATTCTTGTAGTCGTTTAATCATTTATGTTCCTGGCTCTGGATAGTGGTTTACGACTTGGCATTTGAGTCTTTGGAGCGTTGTGTATTTCTTGCGGACTCTTTCGGTAAGTGGATGTTCTTTTCCCTTTCTCCTCTGCAACTTGGAAGGCTTCTAGGGAGGAATTTGCTTTGGAGGTTTATGTTTTCCATTCTAGTTGTCTCTTTCCTAGTTCTAGTTACCTGGACTCCTCAACAGAGCTTTGGCTCTTCCTGGACTCTAGGGAAGATCTTGCTATCAGCTTTGGAAGCAGTAGAGAGGTTTCTCGATGTCCAAGGTGGCCATTGTCTGCTAAGATTTATTTCTTTGTGGTGGAGACAATGGTTTTCTGATTTGCGTATTGTCGCTTCTAGGATTATCAGTGCTCATCTCTAAAGCTTGGAAACTTGGGTGTCATATAGGTCTCTCGCATTATCATAATTGTTGAGTTTTGGTGTACCTCGGGAAGTGGTCCCCTTGTGGTTGTGGGTCTCTAACCACAAGAGGGAAATATTTGACCCATTGTGCCTTATACTTTATGTCTAATTTCACTTTGACATTTTCCTAAGTCAAAAGGGTAAAATTTGTCACTAGAGTGAAAAGTGACTATTAATTCACTTTGTGGGTGAATTGAAGGACATAAAGTGAACTATGGAAATGTAACCCAAAGTGGGTTTTGAGATGAGATTCTTTTTGAGAGATCTCAACCATGGATTAGATATGGCTTGCAGTGATCCTAGCCATTTATCTTTTAGGTTTCCTTATGATTCCTTAAGAGGGGCGCATAGGACAAAAGGAGGCTCATTCTATCTTTTGTTCACTTGGAGAGGAAGAGGAGAGCAATGGAGATGGGAATGAAAGCAAAGCAAGGGCGCCTGCTTCCATGGAGGGCTCTAGGAGGCTTTGGCTTCCATTTTTTTGTGGTATTCATGCTTGCTTGAAGGAGGGTGCACACCTAACAGGGAGGTCTTATACTTGGTACTAGGTAGATTGCTTATTGGAGTGTCTAGTTGGGGAGGTAGCACACAGGGGCAGATTTGTGTGCAAGGGTTTCTTCTACAAGGCATTGAGCAGCAAGGGCGCAAGGCTAGAGTGGGATTGAGCACCAAATGAGGAGGGCGCACCATGCTTGGGCACATTCACCTTCTTGGACTTGTATTGTAGCTTGAGAGGGGTTGCCTTTGCATCAGGTTCATTTGTTTCATGTACTTCTTGTATCTCACATTTATTACATCACTTATATAGACTTATATTCCAAACTTGTTTTCCCCGGGGGGGTTTACCCAGGGTCATGCTGACCAAAAATACTTGTGTTCATTTATCATGTATGCTTCGTGTTTAAATCAGCAGTAGGAGCTTGTAAAGATCCTAGAGGAGTGCTATATGTTTTAAGGTTTGCATGTGCTAACATTCAATGACTAAAATGTTGATTTTTCTTAGTGTTTTCTCACCCTGCAATTTATCCCAATCCCGGTTTCAATCACACCTTATCACTCCAAAATGTTTAATGCCCTTTTCCCAATATTAATGAAATTTGCAAACATTAATATGCATTAAATTTCGAA
>ML796139.1:66426-93611 GCA_009831015.1 Picea engelmannii | reverse complement strand
CTGCTACCGGGGGTGCCCTCTGGAAACTGGGAAACAAGGGTCTGGGAATCCTACTCGCAGAGGTGTATGTGCGAGAGGGTGACTGGGGTCTACTGCCTGCTCCTGAGTTCCCCTGTGCTGCATGCGGGACTTGTGTATCTGGGATGCCCACTCTAGCCAATCTATCAACCACCTATGCCAAGGACTGAGACATGGTCCGTTGACTAGCTAACATATCGTTGATAACCTGCATGAAAGTTGCCTCTAGATCTACGGGGGCCTTGCCACTGCCCTCTAGTCGCTCATATCTGTCTCCTAGCATCCTCTCTGCCTCGCGCTCTGCCCTTCTCTCTGCTTCTCTATGTGCCTCTTCCTCTTCCTCTGAGCTAGGAGGAAAAGGGGGGAAATCAGGCCTATGCCTTCTTTCCTGATGCCTGTTGTAAGTGACATATTCGTCACCTACGTGTTCACAGCCCTCTGGGTCTTCTGCTGCACTCATTGTCTTTAGTCACAAGCTGGCAGGACTAAAGCTCTGATACCACTGTAATGTTCCTAACTTGGCTAGTCTAGGAAACGTTGCTAATGTGTGTGAAGGATCAAAGGTTTACAGCATATAAATGATCATACAAATAATAAACGCGACAAAGGACTGCAAAGTTTGTATTATGATATCTCTGTGGATTACAAAATTGTTGAATGCGACTGAGTAAACTGACAATACTCGACTAAATCAACGGACAAAGGATCTTAGCCGGAATACAAATAAGCAACTGTGGTTGAATTAAATAACAACACTCGGCTAGATCAAAAGACAAAAGGATCTTAGCCGAAATACAAATAAGCAACTAAAAGATAATACCCGGAATATGGGAGCACTGCGGAATCAATGAAAAATGACGAAAGACCTGGATGATCTTCCCGGTGACTAGGGTGTCTTTCAACACCGAAATCAGCCAACTGGTGTCTATTCGTCTTGGAATACACTGAACTATCTCTCCTGAGATGCGCCTCTTCTCCTCAATGACAAGTCATAATCTACATAATGATGAATTAGGTCGCTGAGCCTTCCTTTATAGCTTTCCAAAACCCTAAATCATGCTGAAACCCTAATTCACTGTTGACTTCCAAAACCCTAAATCACTACTGAAATCCTAATTCACTGTTGACTTCTATTTTTAGCTCATAATGACTTAAAAGCGCTTTTAGCCCTTTTTAGCTCAATGTCACTTTCCGAATATAACACCTGTGACTGGAGTGACCTCTAGTAACTCTGTTTACCCCTCTTTGGCCCTGGCTATAGTCTAACGGGGCGGTTTAGACCATTAAGCCTCCTATATGGAGCTCCTATTTGGAAAGGGACATTACATCACTAATCTCACAATATATACAGGCAATCAAAATTCTTAAATTAATAAAATAAAACGTTTATGGCACGTGTAGTTGTTTTGGGTCCTAACTGTTAACATGCATGTGGAAGATAAGTGAGTCGGCTCTGCTCATCCTTTTTCATTCTAATTTTAGGGGTGCTCTTGTACCCTCCCTGAGGGGTTTTTGTATGGGATTTTCATGTTGGATGTAATCTCTAGTCACTTTGACCTAGTTTGGCCTCTAAGATAAATTTTGATTTCAATTTTAATTTCTCAAACTTATTATCAAAGTAAGAAATGAACCACAATTGTAACGCATGGAAGCCACACCCTAAGTCATCCAGTTCATGTTCATTTTTGTGTTTGAATTCGAGGACAATGAAATCAAAAAAACAGTTTGCCATGGAAAAAATACAATAAATTTCTCCATTAAATTTAACATAGATAAATAAGAGAATTCCATTATAACTTCATATATACAAACAAAAAACATTACAAATCTTTTTTAACTTCAAATTTGACCCAAAAATATGTCAAATAAAAGTCAAGATCATACATATATACATATAAGATAAAATAAGATATTTTATTGATGTCCAACAAATAACCACAAAAGTAGGTCAAAGGGACTTAAAAAGTAAATCCACTGTAAATACAATGTCGGAGTGCAAAAGTAAAGTTAAAGAACTAAGTGTCTAGCTAAAAGCTAAAAATCTATAAACCTAGCCAGGAAAAGTTATGAAAGAGGATGCAAGTACAAGAAAGTCTCCATGCTAAACAAAAGAAAGAATGTCAAGCCCTGCTGGAGCTGGCTGTAGAGGGTGGTGCAAAGAGCACGATACGGTCTCCTCATTGGAGTTCCTTGAGATCTGTGAAGGGGCCAATGCACTGGCAGATGCATATGGTTTTGTTTTTATGTCCTTAAACTTTAACAAAAGAAAAAAATTAACACTTACTTCTAAAATTTATAAAAATTCCACATGGTAGATTAAATTCACCACTGCTAGAGATTCAACGAAATTCAAGTTTTTTGGGGGGAAATCACCATTCGCAGCGACCAAGGCCACACCATTTACCCATACAATCTTTTTGCAATTGTAATCAATCACAACAGTGCATCCTTCATGTTCTCTAAGTTCTAAGGGTGTTAAGTTCAAAAGATCGTCCATTTCAAGCAATTTACTGTAACCCACACTTTTTTATTTTCAATTCTGATTTGCAGATTAAATGCGGTTCTGTGAGTGTAATCCACAGTTCAGTAATGTAAGAGAAGGTCTTGTTTAACTAGCCATACTGTCTGCAGGGTTTACTGGACAGTTGTCTGCAATGGTACTGCAGGGTTTACTAGACAGTTGTCTGCGATGGTACTGCAGGGGTTCTGTGAATGTAACACACAGTTCAGTGATGTAAGAGAAGCCTTGTTTAACCAGCCATACTGGCTGCAGGGTTTACTGGACAGTTGTCTGCGATGGTACCGCGGGTTTCAGTGGTGGTTCCACAGTATTCTGCAGTAAACTTTCCGTGAGTGATACCACTGATCTAACTGTTTTAGTGGTAAGTAGAATTCAGTTTTTGTAATAGTTAATGGGTCAATGGGGAGATTGTATTTCAGCACTCTTATCTTGAGTACCTTATCAGATTGTGTCCATGTGTAACTTTTTTTGCCCAATCTGGGGATGCAAAACTTGTTCTGACTAATATTCATAGGAGATAGGTTAGGTATTAATGATTTCCTAAGAGATGCGTTATGCCGATGTTAATGGCAAAAAAAATGTTAAAAACTTTTAAAAAATAAATAAATTACTTCATTTAAAAATGGGTTAACAGGAATGGAGAAGAGCTAACCGTGAATAAGAGTTAGGTTAAGTTCTCTGATGGGCACTATGACCACTGTGCGTGAAAGATCCGTCCCGGCAGCGAATAGCATCGATCCAGCGTGATGGTTAAGGTTGGCGCGGCGCGAACCGAAGGGCATCCCTCCGAAATCATACTGTATAATTCTGTACACGTCCACGACGGCCGCGGCGTCACAAAACTCAACGCAGGCCGCAATCAAGCAGAGAAAGGCCAGCACCGTCTGCATCGACTCCACCATCACTCTCTCCCCGCTCTTCTTCCCAACCGCAATCCGCAACCCCATCTTAGAGTCTATACTGCAGAGGCTAGTGTAAATAAGTTAAATAAATAAAAGGCGAGTTTTTTAAAAGAAAAATCTCCTAAATGCCTCAAGATTGGTGTTTTGTTTCCATATCAAGGGTTTTGCAGTTTTAAAAATATATATAAAGAAATGCTGAAGTTGAGAAGATTTCTGGTGGGGAAAAACAGAATTCATGGATATTGCAGATGAGGTAGAGGAAGTTTACAGAGAAAACGAGCTCCAAGTGATTCAGCGGGGTATCTTCAAGGCTGCCCCTTGTCTTAAAACCCTCGATCGTCTCTGTATTCGGCTCCGGCAGCTCTGAAACGAAGCAGTTATTTTATATGAATTTTGCTTGTCAGGCGAACATGGACTGATTGGTTTGAAGTCTTGAATTTCTTTTGCGTATTTTGATTTTTTTATTTTAAGCTTCGTTATAGACTTGAAATTTTGTCATTAAAGGCGTCAGTTGTCCCATGTTTGAGCTTGGATTGGTAGAACTCTTAATTGTTGACTTATTATCCCCACCACCCTCATGGGGTCAGTACAACTTCACATTTCTTGCCATATGGATAATTCAAGGACCTAGTGGTTATGTGATACAACTTCACACTTCTTGCCATATGGATAATTCAAGGACCTAGTGGTTATGTGATTTGAAATATTATAACCATTTTGGTTGGTTGGAATATTATGAGATAAAATAATTGTTTGGGGGATAAGTTATTTATTATATTAATTATTACAAGTTTAATAGTTTATTTGGTATTTATTATATTATGTTTTTGGGTTATTTGTTTGGAGTATTTAATACTCAAATTATTTATTGAGACCATTTTTTTACTAGTTTGAATAATTCATTGAAGTATTCTATTCATTTCATAACATGATGTTCATGGAAGTAAAGAAGTAAGATTGAAATTAGTGAAATTAATTACATAACATTAGTTGTCACTTTTGAGACTTGCACTTAGTAAATAAGACTTTTCATACATTTTTTGCAAACAAGATAGCAAAGTAAGTAAGCTTGACTACGGGGAAAAATTCATGGCTAAACATTTAGGCAAGAGTCATACAATAACCAACAATCCTTGGGAATGTTTTGCAATTGGGATAGCAATCTAAGTGAACTTGACTATGAAGGGAAACTCCATGGTTATCCACTTGAACCAGAGTCATATTAGAATGGGTGACCTTCTGGGGAAATTCTGGTTATCAGGTGCAACACCAAGAGGCGACGATTGACACTATGCGGTTTTTTTTTATAGTTTCAATCCCACGTTGTTTCCCCTGTGAGCATTGGGCCTATTAAAGTTTAGGAGAACTTTGTTATAAGTGAATCTGAGGGAGATGGGTCATGGTGACAAACTTAAGTATTGAATACTCCACGTAGTTAATCTTGGAAATTGATATTTCATAATGTTGGACTATGGAAGTCCAACACATGCTAAAATAAAGAGAATGGAGCTTTCAATGAAGGTTCAAGTCCAAGAGGTGATGATTAATGCTACGTGATTAATTTTGCTAGTTTCAATATCACTTCTCCTTAACCATTGTGAGCATCACCTAGTGCAATGAGTGTTAAGTGGGTTATTCAAGCTTATGAGAAATGGGTAGTTATGAATGACACTCGTGGGGGATTTGTCATAGTGAAATACTTGAGTATGATATATTCCATATAATTATTTTTAGAAAAAGAGATCCTGTAATGTTGAAAGGGTGGATTTTGTAATGTTGGATTAAAGAAACCCCTTGCATGCTTAAATAAACAAATGGGAGCTCTAAATGAATGGTCCATAAAGCACAATACTTGCTAAGGATTTGCAAACAGTGTAACATGTTAAGTGCACTGACTATTGGGGGAAACCATATGGTTAAGCGCACTCGAGCAAAGTTGTAATTGGATGGATGGTCTTCCTAAAAAGTCTTGGTTACTGGTTTCAAGTTTCAAAGGTGAGAATTGATGCTATGTCATTCATTTTATTAATTCCATCCCACTTCCACAACCCTGTGAGCATCCCATAATGCAATGAGTGTTAAGTGGACTATTTAGGCTCATGAGAAATTGGTCATTAGTTAATGATGCCCATGGAAGATGGGTTATGGTGAATGACTTGAGCATTAAATATTCAACATGCTTAGTCCCATAAAATGATATTCATAATGTTGGACTATGGAAGCCTTTGCATGCTTAAATAAAGAGGAAGGAGCTCTAAATGAATGGTTCATAAGGCACAATACTTGTTAATCTTTTCTAAATGAGTTGCCAAGCTAAGCAGGATTGATTGTAGAAAAAAAATCCTTGGTTAAGCCAAAGTCTATTGAGATTGGTGGCCTCCCTGGAAAATATCGATTATCGAGTGCAAGTGGACTATTTAGGCTCATGAGAAATTGGTCATTAGTAAATGATGCCCATGGAAGATGGGTTATAGTGAATGACTTGAGTATTGAATACTCCACATGGTTAGTCCCATAAAATGATATTTCATAATGTTGGATTGTGGAAGCTTTTACATGCTCAAATAAAGAGGAGCGAGCTCTAAATGAATGCTTGACAAGGCACAATACTTGCTAGTCTTTTCTAAATATTTTAGCAAGCTAAGAAAGATTAACAGTGGAAAAAAATTATTGGTTAAACCAAAGTTTACTGAGATTGGTGACCTCCATAAAGTTATCAAGTGTAAGTCAAAGAGGTGATGATTAACACTATGTGGTCATTTTGTCAGTTTTATTCTCACTTCTTCAACCTCGTGAGCATCACCTCATGCAATGAGTCATAAGTACACTATTCAAGCTCATGGGAAACTGGCCATTAATGCTCGTGGAAGATAGGACACCAATTGAGTATTAAATACTCCTTGCAATTAATTATGAAAAATGAGATTTCATAATGTTGGACCATAGAATCCCCCGACATGCTTAGATAAAGAGAATGGAGCTCTGAATGAATGGTTCATAAGGCACAATACTTACCAAGGATTTGAAAATGGGGTGGTAAATTAAGTGGATTGTTTGACTGCTATAGGTATTTTTTGCGACCTTTTATGACATCCTCTTTTGCACAAATTGGAGAAAAGGACACGCAGTGGTCCCTTTGGCATCTTTGATTTTTGTCCTTTGTTATGACCCAAACATCCTTCACCACATCCTTTTTTTGCATCTTTCTTGTGTCTCCATTACATCCATGTTATGTTCTTTTCGCATTGTTTTTGTGTCGTTGATATCGCCCCCCCTATAAGGATACTATAAGAACACTAGAAGGACACATGAAGTGGACACTATAGGGATGTGAAAGCAAAATGCACAAAAGGATGCAAAAAGACAAAGTCTTTTTGCATCCTTTTGCTCCTGCATTTTCGGAATAAAGTGAGTTTGAAGTCATTTTATTGGCTTCATCTTAACTTTTGGTCATATTAGAGAGTTATTTGTGTATTGCAAAGACCTACTTGTTGGATCCTTAAGCATTTGGATCTAAGGAAGATCTTTTGAGTCCCATGTTCGGATCAAGGTAAGAATTTCTTCATTCACCCATTTTTTTGTTTAGTTTTCTATGTTGTGGAGTTCCTTTACCTGAAATTTCATCATGTTTTTTAATAATGAACAATTTGTTTGAAATTACACGTGGTCATAGGATCATTGCAACACGACAAAGTCACAAAGGGCATGAGATATTATGTGGTAAAACCCTTGAAAGGGAAACATCCATGAAGCAAAAGGAAAGCTCAATTATTTTCATTTCAATCAACTATGTATAATGAGGACCCAGGTTCCTTTTATGGAGCAGATGCTTGCATGGTAATTGCTTACTTATTTATAGTTCACTGAGCCACAACTCGACAAGCTCTTCCTAATATAGATAGATGCTTTGAGTCAATCTTACTTCAACTTGGCATCCATTAATGCATGGTAAGATCGAGATAAGTTAACTAAAGTAAGCAAATATTATATTGGTAACTCTAATGCTTGTTTTATATAATTACAAAGTTATTTATATTGTTAATTATTATTAGATGTGCACAAACAATCATGCATCTACATCCCCCTGTAAGATTGACTTGGAGTTGAGGTAAAGAAGGGAGGAATTAGATGCTACTCCCCCCCTTGTAAAGACAACTTTCTTCACCCCTAGCAAGGATCAGAGATGAGGGAACTTAAGTGAGTGGCTTGGTGAAAATATTTGTGACCTGATATCCTGAATGAACTTGATCATGAATAAGTTGCAGTGTATAGTGCATGTGGACCACAATGTGTTTGGTGGGTTGGTGCTCACTTGGATTATGTGCAATGTGGATGGCACTTTGATTATCACACTAAAGAGTTGTAAGTGGATCCTAGGGAAAACAAATTGTGTGTTCAATTGTCGAATACAAAAAACTTCTCACCTATCATTAATAGCTCATTGGCACTCTACCTTTGTAGAAGAAAGGGCAATGGTGTGCGGTTTTTTGCTAGACCAAGTGATAGGACCCAAACCAAGGTTGAAAGTATAAATGTAAGTAAATTTTAAATTATCAGCATTGCCTACCCAATTTGAATCTATAAAACCCATTAAGGAAGAAGAGACCCCTTCTAGTATACTTGATGCCAAACTGATAAGTACCCTAAATATAGTGAAGGATGTGCTTTGTTTCCTTTCGATGACTTTCATCATAAGGATGTTGCATGAAGTGAGATACTAAACCAACAACAAAGGAGATGTTTGGTTGTGTATGGTTCAAGTACAAAGGACTTCCTACCAACTTTATATGAAAAGTAGGATCAACCTTGGGAGTTTAACACTTGGGGAAAAGTTCGACACTTGATTGAAAAGGAGAGGGGGCGGACTTGTAGTCTTCCAAGTGAAATTTGTGAATTAGGTTAAGAGAATACATATATTGGGAAACACATGTACCCTTTTTGAATTGTTGGATTTAAAGACCAAGGAAGTAATGAAGAAGCCCTAAGTCGGACATCTCAAACTAGGTCATAAGACTAGAATTCGCATGGGTGATATGTGGTGATTACTCCTAGTGATAGGTCATCGACATGCAGAACAAGGATGAGAAGATCACCATTACCATTTTTTGTGTAGACACTAGGATTGGATTGACACCTCGAAAAACTAGAACCAATAAGAAAATTGTATTTCTTTTTATACCAAGCTTGGGGAGCTTGCTTGAGACGATAAAGTGGCTTCCTAAGGCGGCAAACAAGAGAGGAGACACCTCGAACAAAACTACGAGGTTGTTCCATGTAGAGTTATTCATTCAAGTCCCTGTGTAGAACGACATGTTTGACATCCATTTGATGTACTTCCCAACCTTGTGAAGCAACAAGTGAAAGAACAAATCAAATTAAATACATCATTGCAACAGGTGCAAAAGTTTATGAGTAATCAATACCTTCAACCGGAAAGAAACCTTTGACAACAAGGAAAACTTTGAATTTCTCCACACTTACATCTACTAAAAACTTAGTTATGTAGAACCACTTGCAACAAAATAAATTGCAACCTTCGAGGAGGGGAACAAGATCTCAAGTGTCATTCTTCCACAACTTCTTCCCATTTAGGTTGACCACTTGTTTTTTATGAGTTTAAGGATATTCAATGTCAATGTACCTGGTCATAAGAGATAAACCAACTAAACAAAATGGAGAGAGAGTTCTATGAAAATTAGTTGAATCACCAACTGAGGTATTGACGACTTCTCTTGTTTTCTGAACCTATTTTGGAAGGGGAGCATTTGGAGGTATGGGATCACCACACTGAACTCAAGGATAAGTAGGAGTTGGTGGTTCATCTACATGCTCATCAACTAAAGAATAAGAACCAAAATTAAAAAAAGATACAAGTCCTAGAGAAGTAGAAGAAGAAGAAGAGAAAAGTGCCAAAGAATAAGATGCAGGCACGCAAGTCAAGGAAGGCTCATCCAATTGAATATCTCTATGAAAGATAACCTCGGGTGCTTGAGGTACAAATAGCCTATGGGATTTAATATCTTTGGAATAGCCAACAAAGATACATTTCTCACTTTTAGGTTCAATGGTTTTATGCTTTTCATTTGGAACATGGGCCCAAGCTCATAGCCAAACACTCTAAGATGGCTTACATTTGGCTTGATTTTAGAACAAGCTTCTTTTAGAGTTACAACCATTACTGCCTTGGTAGGATTGCAGTCATAATATAATTAGCACAATTTATTGCTTCAACCCAAAACTAAAGGGATGCATTTTTAAAATGAATCATATAGTTTGCCATTTCTTCAAGTGTGGAATTTTACGTTCAACTACACCATTGTGTTGTGGTGTGTAGGGCACAATATGTTGCATTTGTATGCCACATGTGGAGAAAAAATCAATGATTTTTTTATTGACGTATTCCTTACCATTATCAGTGCATTGAGTGTAACCATCAATGAATGTGAAAATGTATTGTGCACCTAAAAAACATGGAGCGAGGAATGTGCCACTTGTGTCACTATGAACCAATTCTAATGGTGATTGTGCTTGCCATGATTAGCCAGATGGAAATGGATCTTTGTGTTCTTTACCATGTACACAACCACAATACCACCATTATTGCAAGAGATGAGGTAGATCGTGCATCATTTTGTGATTTGTCAATAGATACAAGTAGCAATATGACCAAATCGCTCGTGCCAAAGTTTGCTCAAATCATCAATGTGAGCAATGAAGATAGTGGTAGGTGATGAAGGTTTAAAGCTATCAAACTTGTACAACCTTGAAGAACCATCAACACACTCATAAGCAATAACATGAGTTGGATCCTTTATATCTCAAATTACAACATTGTGTGGTGAAAACTCAACAATTTTGCCATCACCTAAATGAATGATTTGGTAAGTTGAATGCAAATTTGTGTTAGTATATTTAGACACTTAGGAGTTAGTTAAGATCAACTTGGTCTAATGTGTCTTTAGGTAAAAGTGTTTTTCTTTAGTGTGCATTAGTATGCATTTGTAGTTATGTAATTTGATGGTCACAATATGTACTATGCATAAAATGATCCGACTGTTCATATTCTTCTCAATACTAACAACTATATTGATAAGTGGCTTAGCATCTGATTGGTCCATGATTTCTATTTAAGGACCATGGAGGGTCATTTGTTGAAGATCGATTGTGAGAAACTCTTATGTGCAATATTTTTCTTTTGCATTAATATATTTTCTCAAGTGGTCATGTTGGCTAGGGCCATGGATTGTTTCTCTATTTGAGGGTTTTAAGCACGTAAAACATCGATGCATTGATCTTTGATTTGGTTGTGTGAGTGGTTGCTTAAGGCATTCATCCTATGCATAAATACTCTATTTTGTCAAACATGGCATCAAAGTATGTTTGAATACCTGATCCTATTGTTGATTGAGATCTTGAGCTTATGTCGTCGTGTGCATTAAAATATTTATGGGTTCTACTATTTATGTGCATTTTTGGGCCGAGTGAGTTGTTCCATTGCATCCAAAGTTTTTCTTTCGGTTGGCAACACTTTTCATTTTCGTTTTCCCAAGATATGATATTTTTTTGTTAGATCCGGAGGAATAAAGTTTCATTACGCCTTTTGTTTCTTTTTATACTATGTTAATATTTCAAAGTATGTGTTTATATTCCCGATTTAGTACACTTTCTACTTTGTATATGCTCTTTGTCATGCACTCTATGTGATCTCGACAAATCAGAAACAAATTGGAAAAATGTTTTATTTTATGTGTATGTTTTTTTATCTACACTTTATGTGATCTTAGCAAACAAAAAACATAGATAAAACTTTCATTTTCCRCACAGGSTAACTAAGATCTAACCCCAACATTGTTAAGTTTCAAAAAAAAAAWCTTCGAAATTTCATTTATTTTTATGTGCATGTTGATTTTTTGTGCAAACAAAAACAAGGGTTTTGGGGTAAGCACGTACTTTGAAGCAATAAACAAAAAACCTACTCTTTCATAACAATTGCTATATAATTTGCATTAACTCAATTGGTTGAAAGTCATTATATTAAATAAGAGGTCTTAAGTTCAAGTCCTTCTTCTCATCAAGTTATTTTTTGAAAACAAATCATGCAACCCCAAGTTATCACGTAACTTTGGTGTAAAGTGCATTTAATTTGTTTTTAAGTTACGTTTTGCATGAACTTTAATTTATAAAGTAACTTCATTGTGAAAGTGATTCTCTCACTTATTTTATAAAAGCGGGTCACTTCATAAGTAACTTATTAGTAAAAGTGAGTTTATAAACAAAGTTAAAGAATAATTTTTTATTTTATTTTTTATTTAGCAACATCGTTGTGCACCCATTACCACATGGGCCAACCTCTACCTACACATTTCTTAAAAAGGACACAACTTTGACATTCAAAGTCTATTTTAAGTGTCGGGTTTTTTTTTAAACTACCAATTTTTTCGAGAGCTTTCCATCCAATAGTCAATTTATTCTTTTGAAGCCATATTACCTATATATTTTAATATTGCTAGTCCAAGTGATCTTTTGCTTACCAATACAAACCACTTCTCATGGAAATCCCATATGGAGAATGTACCATGAAGTAAAGGACTTTACCAGATTACCTTGGGAAAAGAAAAATCCCTCATTGATACTATAAAGAAATCCAAATGGGGTAATAAAAATGACGAAGCATGTGAAGCAATTAAAATGTCAATATTTAGTGATTTATGGTTTCACCTTCAAGGAATTAATGACCCACATGAAGCTTGTGAAAAGCTAGAAGTCGTAGTTGGTAAACACGATGAGATTTGAGCCCACCAGCGTGAAAATGAATTAATTTATTTAAATCCTAATGATTTATCTTGCATTAAAGATTATCTATCTAAGTTCAAAACACTCGGACTTTTATGTCAAGTCTATAAAATACACATGAAGGATGATCAATGTATATATGTTATTATTGCAAAGCTTGGTAGTGCATATTCTATTTTGTATCTACTTTTCACTCCGCCAAAGAAGCTCTAGGAGTTGGGTACAAACCACCCTCTCTTAAATCTTTTTGCGATTCTTTGATTAGAGGGCAAGACAAGCTCTTGCATCTTGGAGTGATCAACATTGCAGGTACACCTAACAATGCCTAAGTGGCCTAATAGAAGGATAAATCTAGGCATCCAAATAAGCAACATCCTCACAACAACAAGCAAAACAAGGGTCCCAAACCCTCCCAATCAGCTTCTACTCCCAATGGTGACAAAGGACTAAAATAAAAAAGTAAGAAGATTGATACACATTGCAGTTTTTGTGGGTGAGATGGTCATCTAGAGTCTAAATGTTTTTAAAAAGTTGAGGCCTTGGAAGCAACAATGAAGAATCACAACATCAATCTTGATTCTCCTTCTTCTAACTCTTATTCTCGTGGACATGCACTTTCTGCTTATGGTTTTTCATTCAATGCAACATTTGCTTCTTCTTCTAATGAGTGGCTTATATGGAGCATCTTGTCATATGGCTAAGGATAAAGCCATTTTTTTTGTTCTTAATAAATGTAACACCAAACAAATATTTGTCGATCATGATAGATCTCTTAGTGTTGTAGGGTTTGAAACAATTAAGTTAGGTGATGGTCATTTTTAACGATGTATTATCTGTTCCAAATATCTCCTACAACCTTCTATCAGTATATCAAATCACTCATTCATGTGAAGGTAAAACATTAGAGTTTTCACCTCACCAAGTTGTAATCAACGATTTAAAAGATATTAAACATGTCCTACTAATTGAAATTGTTGATGATATCACCAGATTGTACAGATTTGATAAGTTTGGGTCATCATATTTTCTATAAGTTTTTATTTCTCATAATGATGACTTGAGCAAAATTTTGTATGAGTGATTTCGCCATCTAAACTATCGCTCAATATTGCAACTATGCAATCAAAATACAATGATTGGTCTTCCTCACATTTCTTGTAGGGATGGTGTTTGTGTCAGTCATGTTCTCGACAAACATCATCGAGATAGTTTTGACAAATGTGCCTTTAGGCATGCCTCACCCCCCTTGCAACGTGTTGATAATTATTTGTGTGGTTTATTTCCTTCTCCTTCTTTCTCTAGGTGCAAGTACTTCTTAACTTTCATTGATGACTTATCCAGATGCACCCAAATTTATTTTTTAAAACTTAAGAGTGAAGTTTTTGACATGTCTGTGGCCTACGAGGCCCTTGTAGAAAAACAATATAGACGTCAAGTGTAGAGGTTCATATGCAACATATTGTTCCATATACACCACAACATAATGGTGTTTCCAAGAGAAACAATCACCCATTAAAGGAAATGGTAAATTGTATGATCCAATCTAAGGGATTAAGTCTTCATTATTAGACGAAAGCCATTGATTGTGCTAATTACATAGTCAATCACAATCCCATAAAAGCCTTAAAAAATATAACACTCGAAGAAGCATTGAGTAAAATTAAACCAAATGTAAGCCACTTCCGTGTGTTTGGTAGTAAAGTACGGGCTCACATTCTTGGTGAGAAAAAGAAAGCATTACAACCTAGAAGTGAGAAGTGCATTTTTGTTGGATATTCTAAAGATGTAAAAGGTTATAGACTTTTTCAACATCATTATAGTGAAATTGCTATCATAGGATATGTTAAGTTTGATGAAAATCTCTCAGCCTGTGAGCTTGATACAACATTTGTGCCATCTTCAATATCTGTTTAATATTCTCTTCTCAGCTTCAATGCTAGTGATCCTATTATGGTTTCTTCTTCAAAGGATGAAAGTCCACTTATGCCTACTCATCTTCCTCTAATTGGGTCCATTGAACATGAACCTACACCAACACCATTGTTTCCCAGATGGATCTATGCAGCACGAGAAGCAATTGGTGATCTTGTCATACATGTACACAGTTCCAACGAGCCTCCTCTCTTTTGGCTCAAGTTTCAAAGACTCACAATCCAAAAAATTTGCAAAACCTTCTAGCCATCCAGATTGGGACACATCAACGAATGAAGAATATCGTTCCTTAATGGCACGTGATACTTGGGATCTTGTACCTCTTCTTAAAGGAAGAAAACATGTAAGATTCAAATGGGTGTATAGAAATAAGTATGCATTTGATGGAAGTGTCAAAAAAGATATGGCACGATTAGTTGCCAAAGGATTTTATCAAGTTGAAGGAATTGACTATAATGAAACCTTTTCCCTCGTAGCCAAAATGAATTCCATCTGCCTTGTTCTAGCCCTTACTACCTCACATAAATGTGAGGCCCATCAAATCGATGTTAAATCCACCTTATCACGTGGGGATTTGCAAGAAGAATTTTACATGGAACAACCTTGTGGCTATGTTCAAAATTACTCCAACCTTGTTTGCCACCTTAAGAAATCTCTTTATGGTATTAACAAGTTCCTCAGGCTTGGTATGCTAAAATGGATAACCTTCTTCTTGACACTGGATTTTCTAGATGTCATTTTGACCCCAATGTCTATACCAAGAAAGTAGGAAATCATCTCATAATACTAGTTCTTTATGTTGATGGCCTTATTATCATTGGTAGTGACCCCAAACTTTTAAACCATGTGAAATCCATCCTTAAGAAGAAATTTGAAATGAAAAACTTAGGTTATTTGGATTGCTTTCTCAGGCTCCAAGTATAACAAACCAAGAAAGAAATTTCCCTTTCCCAGTCCAAGTATGCATGTGAACTTATTTGTCGATTTCACATGGAAGATAGTATACTAGCACCATCTCCCTTCCAGTGTGGAGTCAAACTTGCTACCACATGTATTACACCTGAAGTAGATGCCACTTTGTACCATCAATTAGTTGGTATCCTCTTATATTTGAGTCACACATGTCATGATACTTCCTTTGGTGTGTTGATCTCTCCTTCCGTCGGGGACTAGAGTCAACCTCCTAGGGTCTTCTTGAAGATTAATCAAGATTTCCCTTATGTTTTTATAAATGTGGTACTTGTCTTTCTTACTCAAGTATTCAATAAACTTGATCAAAATATATATTCATACATTCATAACATGAACAACTGTGTGTGGACTAGGTGGTAAAACAACATATTAAATAATAAATGAATTATAAGAAGATGATAACCTCACATGAAATAATAATTACATCCATTAATTCAGTTAATGAGAAAAATGGATTTGAAGCAAGACTCATGGACATAAAATAAATATGGTGGTCCATAAATCAAACAACTTTAAATGATTCCATTCATTGAAACTCATAATATGCATAGGAGAAACACACATGAGATCTCATGCTTTATAAAAAGTTTGAAACCAGAAATGTTATGAACTACTTGAAATAGCTCTATGCGAGAGTAAAACATATTGCAAATTGAATGTTCAAGTTCAAATAAAGTGTTTTCCTATTGCATTACACAATGTTCTTTATACTTAAACGATAAAAGCAAAGGAGTTCGTCCAAACAAATTGGGATTGGGGCTCTTGTGGACCATACAAAGTAGTAGAAGAAACCTTGAAGATAAAGAGAAATGCAATCATGGACCGACTTTACAAATGGGCAATACACTTAACAAAGTTGGATGATCAAAGACTGGGATGAAGGAAGGGAAATTCTTTGAAAAGAAACACACTCATAGAATAGTAGAGGAATCACAGACGGATGGATGCATCTTTCTCTTGATAAGGATCTATGATGATCAATGATGTCTTTGTTGTCGGGGTCTTTGTCTTTATATCTGAGCAACGAGCTTTCTTGAAATAACCACTTTTTAGTAGTTATTTTGGGTTAACTATATCCGCCAATGACTTCTTGATCCACTCATCAATATAATCCTTCATTGGTGTGACATGATGTCTTGTTTAACCCTTATCGTGAATATTTCATCTTCAATTTCTTCAAACTCGGAGTGTAGCTACTCTATCGATGCCATGCGGTCTTCATTATTATTTACAAAAGTAACCAACCACCGCTTGATTTTGTCCTTCGGGAAATCAGTGAGTTCGTCGAACTCCCTAGCTCATGATGCTTTGATCGTGCTCAGCTCCATTTCTAATTGTTCTTTTGTTATTATGCCCAAATCTCTTACAAATTGTAGGCCTTCAAGATCCTTGACCATTTATAATGCTTTTAAGAATGCATTACTTCTTTTATCATTTACTCTTGTACAAGAGGCAATTGAATCTCTTAACATGTGTATCCTTGCCATCCATCCTGGTTTTAGTTGTTTTATTCTTCGATTTGAAGGTAATTGTTGTTGATTTCTATGATAGTCGCTTCGACTTGTCACCCGTGCAACGAAAGTACTCAAGGTGTTTTTATAGTAGGATTCATCATGCTCCATATCCTTTTGCAAATATTTTGTTAGGCCAACAATTCTTTGATATAGATTCCTCATATTTGTAGTGACTTCCCATGCTTGTGAAATTATAGTAAGTCACTTATTAATATTTTCCAGTGACATACAACTGGACTCCATTTAGCAACTAATGAATTTCCTTACTTTTATTGATGTTCCAGGTGTACTAGGAAGCATTTGATCAGGTGCAACAATGGCCAAAGGCTCTGCGAAAAATGGCTCAGGACTTAATGTGTCCTCAAGATCAGTTATTCTTCTTTTCAATTTGATGTTTTCCAACCCTTGCTCAAAGATGGAATGGGCAAAAGCATATCCAATGATGAGATGTAATATAAGGAGTCCCAAAGGTATGAATCCTGAGACGTCAACTTTTGAATTCCTCATTATCGCATCACCAATATGAAAGGGTAATGAAATATTTTTTTATTTTTTTTTTGTCAAATAAGATGGACCATGTCTTGTATTATCTACAAAATTTCGCAACAAGATATTTATCACAAGCAAATGTGGGAAGAAGGAGGGGTTTCTTCACAACCACATGGTCTAATGTAAGCATGGTCTTCTTTACAAAAAATAAATTGTTAGCCCACATTTGTCATTAAACCAAAAGGTCAACCTATTAGTTTTTTATACAACCGCTAGAGTTAATGGATCGGCGAGAGGTTGTTAAATCATATCACGAGTCCCAAAGGAGGTGATGACCACCAAGTCAACAATCTCCCCCTCAACACCAACTGTGGTACTCAACACCAACCGAGTGGACTCGGACCGACGACTTTTGGATCTGATACTAATTGTTGAACTTATGCTTACATTGAGAGAGGGGAAGGTGAATCAGTATAAGATACTTTTGAATTTAATTTAGCATTCATCAATCATTCATTAACTTTAAAACAGTAAATGCATGTAAACTAAAATCACGGTACATAGAGTTTAACTTGGAAACCCTTGCGGGAGAAAACCACAAAAACTTATCTTTATAAATGTTTGTAGGCACCAACCTACTATTCAAAGATTGTAGGCAACAACCTATTGAAGACACCAATCTCCTCAAATGAGCACAGACTTAGCAACATATTGTGTAGGCACTAACCTACTGGAGACACCAATCTCCTTGTCTGAGCACCAACTCAACAAGATATTGTGTAGGAACCAACCTACTGAAGACACCAATCTCCTCAATTGAGCACCAACTCAATAAGACCTATATAGACACCAATCTCCTCGGTTGAGCACTAACTCAATAAGACCTAGATAGACACCAATCTAAGATCTTCATACATAGAGTACTTCCGACTTCACATGCATGCTTTATACTTCATACATTTCACAGCGTCATCATACCCTTGACTTTCATGTTCCGACACCTCTCCTTGCTTCATACCCCATAGATAGCTTTAAACCCTAGTCAGATTTAGCCTTCAGGCCTTGGTGAACCTCATGGCATTAATCCCAAAATATAATTATAGACTGCAACATCACAACCTAAAAACAATGCACTTTGTTGCACCGTAGACCTTAGTCCTTCATAACACACCCTTAAAACTCCAAGAAAAATCCTCTCGCACACCTTTAGACCCCAAGAATACTCTCCAGCTTCTCTTGTGCACCTCAAATCTGTTTTGCACACCTCAAACTTGTTTTTCTTGCCTGGAAGCTCTTCAAATGCACACACCTATCCTATATTTATAGTGTTTCTATGCTCACTTTTAGGGCCAACCTGCAGAGGATGGTTGGGCCGACCTGAACATTATGGTTGGGTTGTTTGACTAAAAAATCCATATCTCCTCATTCCCAAGGAGTTAGAGGGAGTGTCATATACTGTTGGAGAGGTCTCGTATTAATATTTCCAACCATATAACCTATGCTCCCATTTGAGCTAGGTATTTGTAGTAAAAATTCCTTCAAATATATGGTATTCAAAGTGAGCATAAAAAATCCAAAAATAATATTTCCAGCAATCTCTATCTTGCAATTTGTATCTTGGACATCTATAGTCTCCCCCTGTCTTTGACACCAATGACAATAATCTCCCTCTTTTTCATTTATGCCAACCCTTAGTCAATTATGATACTCCCCATGTCTACAATTTTCATTGTGTTTACAATTCTTCCTCTGTCTGCAAATTCTCCCCCTTTGACATCAATGGCAAAGGGTTGCACCCCCTGAGCTTATGTTTCCCTTTATCGACAATATGAGAGGGACATTACTCCCATACAACATTTTTCTCCTTTAACTTCATCGAGAACGTATACGTTGCTCGGGGATATGTTTTCATTTACCACTAATATTACTAAACCTGCTTTCCTTATCTCACATCCTTTAGAATGAAATGTGTGTTTGTAACCTTGATCACACATTTGATTAACACTTAGAAGATTGTGTTTTAACCCCCCTTCAACATACAATACATTATGTGTTCTAGTCTTTCCATTATCAAGACTAACAATACCTTTTCCAACTATCCTTGTAGACGTAGTATCCCCAAAGGTAGCATTGCCTCCTTTTTCTTCCTTTAGGACGAGAAATTTGTTCTGATCCCCTGTCATGTGTTTTGAACATCCATTATCAATGTACCATTGGCTTCCTTTGTCTTAAGCATACACTGCAATTCCACATTCTTCCTTTCCAGGTTTTGCTTGCTTCCTTTTTCCACACCCTTGTGTATTATTCCTTATGCTCGGTAAGAACATCTTCTTCCCTATTTTGTTTAGGAGACTTTATTATGTTGTGTCTATAGTCATGTGCTATGTGCCCATAGTTATTGCACTTACAACATCTAGTATCGTAATCAAGTAGAGGAGCAAATGAATTTGTAGTTTTTGTTAGCAAACCCATGAGAACTTTTGGTTTTGTTGCTCACATCATCATCCTTTGAGGACTTGTAAGGACCTCTATTTTTGTTTCTCACATGGTCACTTCTTGTATAAGCTCTACAATCTATTGCTTTATGACCAAAACTATTGCAAGAAAAACAATATTCGAGAAAGAGATTTTGTTACCAAGTTGTGAAAGGCCTTCTTGGTGGAACAACTTTTCTAGACTCATTCTTATTGTTCTTGTGAGAAGAATCAAGTTTCTGTTGGTCATCATTTCCATTCATGTCATTGCTTTCATTGTTGATGGAGCCTTTTAGAATATTAGCATAGCTTTTAATCTTTTCTTCATTTTCCTTTTTAGATGGCTTTGTTACATTAGTGCTTGCATCTCCCTCGAGGATCATTTGTTTTTCGTCATAGCCAAGACTTGTCTTGATGAATGGTGACCTTTGGCAACTATGAATATTATATAATATTTTAGTACTCTTTCCAAACTTCAAGCTTATATTAAATTGATCAATTGTTTTCTCTAGTTCCTTTCTCGAGAAAAATATTCAAACTTCTAGCTTCTTGCTATTTTCTTCCTTTTCTTTCAGCTGACTTCTCACCAATTCTTCTATCCTTTTTGCCTCTTCTAGTTGAGTCTTCGAGATGATAATTGTATTCTCTATTTCTTCAAGGTCGTGATCCTTCTTTTCATGTTTTTACAATTGCTCATTCTGCTTTATATTCTTTCCCCCGAGTTTGTCTATTTCTTCCAAGGCATGAACGAGTTCATCTACAAGATTCACTTCCTCCGAATCTGGATTTTCTTTATGATTATCTTCATTTTCTTCATCAACAGATTTTGTTTCCATGGTTATGGAGATAGATTATTCTTCATCATCACTATCTTCCCTTTGTTTGTATTTGTTAGGTCCTCCTTTTAGCTTTCTCACAAATTGTGCTTCTTCTATCTCTGATTCATAACTGGAACAATCACTGGATCTCTCGTCATAAATGTTTTGTAGCTTGTCCCGAATCCATTTGGTTGATGTACATTGCATTACCACGACAGTCTCATAATCTAATGGGCCACTCAAGATTACATCTATTGCTTTTGCATTGTGCTCACTTGACTCCTTCCCAACTTCATGTGTATAACCTGTTGTGATTGATTCCTAGATACCAAACCCAAGGGCCATCAAATATGTCTTCATTCTTATACTCCATTATACATGGTTTGTTCCATTGAACAAAGGAGCTCTATTTGTAGGGAGACCTTCCTTGCAATCCATATGTGCTCAAGATCTACCTTCTAGTGGTTAAATTGTTTCTGAAGGAACATGCTATGATACAAATTGTTGGCCCACATTTGACGTTAAACCAAAAGTTCAACTTGTTAGTTTTCGATACAACCGCTAGAGTTAACAGATCCATGGGAGGTTGTTAAACCATGTCATGAGTCTCGAAGGAGGTGTTGACTACCAAGTCAACACAAACTCCCTTTCCTTTGAGAAAATCTTATGTTTCTTGAGTTATCCTTCTAGGTTTGACTCCAGTCAACATATATCTAAATTCCTTAAGGAATTTATCTTGAATGAGGAGGACATGAAAAAGGTACTTTATGTTTCCATATAATAGGGTACCATAATTGAACTGGTTCATTATCAACATCTAAATTTTCTCTTAAGGGTAACCCCTTAAAGACATTACAATTGGAAACTGTGAGGACTAGATACACAATCATAAAAAATCTCTATGTTTTTAGATAGTTGGCCAGTTGGAAGGAAATCTCATTTGAGATTACCTCAGCCTAGTTGAAAATGACTTCTTTTTGAAAAGAAAAGTGCAATACATACAAGACTGAATTGGGAATCTGAGAAGTGGAATCTCTTCCCATTAACCGTGCGAACAACCATGAAAAATCATGGTATGGCTCTACCAATAGAGATATGTCGATGGTCGAGAGGTCGAACGACATTTATGTGGATGGACGCATAAAATAATTTAACAAATTCACTCCACTGCCTTGAGAATCCATGAAAGAGTCAGCTTCTGGAAGTTTAATACTTTTATTGGAAGCAGGAACTCAAAGCATTCCTTCAAAGATTTTTGGAGTTAATAAAACAAGGTTCTTTTCCTCGAATGATACTCAAATTGTTTTACTTTTTGGGTCAAATAAATGAGCACACCAGGAAACTATCTCCCTTAAGTCAAAATCTTCTGACATACAACCAAGATTTGTCAAGCCTATAGTCCAGATTTTATTATTTTTCTTATGTTCAGGAGGTAAGCTATTATACCATTGATATGCCACAGACCAATGAAAGTCTTTGTCTTGGCGAGCAAGAGAGTTACTAGTATCTCCACAAAAGGGGTATTTCCTTCTTGTAGTTGCCATATTCCTTATTCTTCCAATGCACTTTGATATACATGATACGATCACTTATGAATTATAGAGCCTAAGCCTATTTAAATGCTACGTACATAAATTACATTTGTTCAAACATCCTTTCCATACGTACAAATTCTTTTCGAAATATGGGCAAGAACAAATGGAAGTTATTTTGAAAAAGAAAGAGATTCATGGAAAATCGAGATAATTAATTGACATCATGCTTGCATCACCGCCCTCTACCTTACAAACCATAATTCATTAATGTGCAATAAGTGACCTTTGAAGCACATGCAAGGCGCATGATGTTTGTATATATTTCACTAAGTATAGATAGAGAAAGATAAATCCTTATAACATTTGTAGTGCAGAATTTAAAAGTGAAGAGGTGTGGAGGTATGGTGAGTACAGAGAGTGAGATATGCAAGGTGTCCCACAAAATAGTTGTGCAGGAGAATACGTGTGCGGGAAGGGGTTTTGTGCAGAGAGAAGAGCGATGATGGGTACTCTGCACAAAGGGAAGTTTGAAATGAAACTAAGTGTTGGGTTCTGTTAGACATGACTTATGCAGAGTGCGGGGAAATTGTTATAGAAAAGCGAATTTCCGCATGGGATAGGGAATCCCGCACAAATCAATAAAACAACTAAGTGCTGTGAAATTTTGTTCCTGTTATCCCCATTTTGTGGATAACTAAGGAAATTATGTCTCGAGGCCCTCATGTTGTAGATATGGAGTGTCGAGAGACTACATGACCAACAATACCCTTTTGTATAGATGGAAACCCCTCTCGCCACCACGCATGGTCACATATTTCCAGATGGCATCCACCACATCCGCTGGCTTCCGGAAGGCAGTGGGACTTGCTCCATGAGGTTCAAGTCAGTATTATGGTGAGCGTCATTTCAATATTTATGCCAGTTAAGTATGTAGTATCTTAGATTGCTCTAGATTTCATGATATATGCTTGGACATTATCTCTTTTTCCCTGCTTCACCTTGGTTGTTGACATTGTGGCCTAGTAAGTGGTTTTCCTTGGGAATGGGTTTGCTACTAGAAATTCCCTTAAAGATCCATCGTACCGTTCCCGACCATACTTACCACTTTTCGTCATTATTCCCCTCCATTTCCTTATCTCTTGGGATTTTAGGGTGTATTGACCCAAGAAGGGGTTTTCCCTCATTCTATGGGAAGAAGGGGTTGAAGGCCTAGAGGGATTGATGTTGGGTAAAAGATAAAATCCTTGTATAAACCTTCCAGATGCTTCACCCAGGGATCACCCAAGAAAGTAGTGAAATGCTTATCTTTGAGTAAAGGGGACCCATAATATAATAAAGAATTCTTAAAAGGTTAGTTGAAGGATATGAGGTCTCGTCACGAGCTGACCTATCACGTCCATGCATATCTAGTGGTATGAAATTTCCATCATCTAGTCACCAAAACAGGGTAATGGCTCTCAGTTGCATGGCCGAGAGAAAGGGGATCCCATCACAAGCCAACCTTCTCATTTCCACTAGGTGTTTGTGGGTGACATTGCCATGATTTGGTCACCACGCTAGGGCAGTGACCTTCAACCTCTCCTTATGCTAGATTGAAAGAAAATACAAAGAAATAAAGATAAAAAGAAATTGATGGGCTTGGAAAAAGTGCATTGTGGACGAAGGTACCACACACCCTCTACAAAGGCACTCACGAATGAGACACTATGACCCCTTGTATGTCATGAGCTCTATGCCCATTGAGTCTTAACCCTAACCACTTCATCCACTTTACATGGCTTAGAGAGGGATCTCTTGGAGACTCTCCTTGACCTAAGGCAAGATATACCCAATATGACACCTCGTCAACCCTCCCATATTCAAGCTTGACAAGTCGCATATTGTCTTTGCATTTAATTGTTTGATATGGAAATCTTTGATGCACATTCTTAGGTGGCTCATTTATTGATTGGATTCACTTATCATGATGTTATGACTTGAGATCGTTGGAGGGCGTGCTCATTTGTCTTTGCAAGACCTAGTTGGTGGACAATTTTGAGAGAACAAGCCTGACTTGAGCTTCCATGGGGCTACAAACCCACAGGTTGGATGCCAAGGGCCCGCATGCTGAATGAGAAATATCACACTTGGAAGGCCTTGATATTGACTTGGACGACATAGCCTAGCCCCCACATGCCAAACGTTTTTTCTAGTAGAGGAAAAACGTCACTCCTAGAGGCATGACACAACTTGGGGGGGTCAGGGCTTGGTGGTGAGGTGCCACTCATTGACACATGGACATTTTGAAGAGAAGATGGTCTTCACCATGATGAGATTGTCTAAATTATTGACATATGGCCTTTGGAGGCCTACCCATGCTTCTCCAACACCAACGACTTCTTCAAAGTGGCAAAACATCCCCTAAAGGGGAGACGTCCATGTAAAATTAGGGTTTATTTGTGCAAAAGTGAAACTTTAAATGAATTATTTAATATTAATTTGTTAAAAGGGGTAATATTAGGGTTATTGACCCCTAGTCTTGTGGTTTACCCCTTAATTTGTGGACAAGTCACCTTGGTGCCATTTGTATAAATAAGAGATCATAAGATCTCATTTTAACATAACTCTCCTTCATTGTGAGAAGTATCGGTTTGAAAATTTTGCTACACTTGTATCTATTCATCTCTTGTGCACTTGTTTATGGCTATCTTGATGAATGGTTGATGGAGGAGTGAAGCGCTAGCCTTGGATGAATGCTTTCTAGCTTTTATGGTGGATTATCTTAACATCTTTCTTGATTTTGGTATGGTCTTTTACTCTTATGCTATCATTCTTTTTCAAGTCAAAGATTTTTGTGCTAGGAGCTAGGTGGGAAGTATAAGGGAATACACCCTCACCATATTCTTCATCATTTTATGCTTCATGTTATTGGTTAAACAAGGGTTTGCTAAGAGAAGTATAATGGCATACACCCTCTTAGCTTAAGCCCTAGTTTGAGAAACTTGCCTTGGGAAGTAAAAGAGATTACATCCAAGGAGGTATCTTCTCTAGCTCTTTCTTTTATTTGACTCCATTAACCCAACAATAAAGGCACTAGTCATATATTTTTTGCATTGGAGATATAAAACCATTGCCTTGGGAAACATGAAATTTTATCTTTTGAAAGGTCTCTTGCTTGGAGTTGGTTTGCCTCATTGAGAGGAGTCTTCCCCTACTAGGGCATCCCCTCTCTCCCACTACTTTAATTGTTGTTACAAACCCTAATCTGCAACCATTAGGGCTGATCTAACCTAGATAAACTACTAACCATAACTCCTAAACTAACCCTAGACTAGCTCCTAAATTTTGCACACTAACTCCACTAATCAGGGCACATCTTTTGGGCTAATTCTTGGCATATTTTGATGGTGTAATTTGCGGATATAAGTGACTGAAATATACAGTCATAAGGCTGCAATTTTATGCAAAAATATACATGTTACAACAACTTGCTTTATTCAACTTCAAAGTGCCATTTTTCAGCCTATATTCATTGTTAATCTTGATGTTGATTTTCTTAACTAGTTTAGATCCTTGCATGATGATTTAGATTCTTTATTTACTGATTTAAACTATCATCTATTGCTGTAGATTAGGACATCAAGCTTAACTTGTTGATCCATACTAATGTATATCATTGCAAGTTGGATTTTCTTGTGTCTCGGACAAGTACAATCATTCGGAGAAGTACTACACCTTTGGGGCAACAATCACTTGACTTACAAGGCATCTCTTCCCACATTTCACTCCACTTAGACTTGAACTCTAGGGGCTTCACTTCCTTCTCTATCCATATCCATCTCATTCCCCCTAGGGTCACCGGGATTGCCTCCCTATAGTGACCTAATCACCCTTGAAGTGTGGGACCTACATCGAGGTGACATTGGGTGTAGGATTCCTAAGTTGTAGCTCTTGCTTTGTGGTTGGGTTGGGCTTTCCCCAACCTACAACTTGCGCTATAATAGTTCCCAAGTATAAACAAAGGAAAAATGGGTGGAGAAAGGGTTCTATGTATGGAACAAAAGTAAAAGAAGGGGACACATGAAAATTGGTCAACATGTTGTTGGTCTTGTTACCCAGTATATGCAAACACCCCACGAGAGCCATTAGAAATCAACAAAAATGATACTACAATATATCTATAGTACAACTCAATTTGGGATACATTAAAGTTAAGGGGGGGCTCCTTTGTTGGTTGGTTTCATTGATTTCAATTAGGTTGGTGACCCTAATGATTAGAAGTTTACTTTAGGTTATATTTTTAGTATTTTTTCTAGACATGTGACTTGGGCTTGTAAGAAACAACAATCTCTTGCTCTTTCTTTGGTAGAAGTAAAGTACTGAGCAATGATTAATGCAAGTGAATAAGCCTTATGGCTTCGACAGATCCTTTTAGATATTGGATTCTAGTAGCACTATCCGACCACCCTCTTGTTTGACAATTATAGTGTCATCAAGCTCGCCAAAGATATAGTTCAACATCATCACAACAAACACACTTGGCTACACATGCACTTCATCATAAAGCTTATTCAAGATCATGTTCTCAAAGTTCTCTTTTTCCCTACAGATGATCAAGTTGCAGACATTTTTACTGTTTCTTATAGAAGTGAAGTTTTCTAAACTTTTATCCATGTTACAATTTTAGGAAGTTGGCATTAAGGTGGGATAGACTATAATGCCTCATTCCTTGTCCTATTGTGTCACCTTTGTAAACCCTTCAATCCTATCCCAAGTTGTTCTCGATGGGGAGTTGTTAGGATATTTAGACACTTAGGAGTTAGTTAAGATCAACTTAGTCTAATGTGTCTTTAGGTAAAAGTGTGTTTCTTTAGTACGCATTTGTGTTTATGTAATCCCATGGTCAGGATATGTTCTAGACATAAAGTGATCCGATGATTCATATTCTCCTAGACATTAATGACTATATTGATTCATGCATAACACCTATACATGATCTATATTTAAAGAGTGTGGAGGGTCATTTGTTGAAGATAAAGTATGAGAAACTCTTATGTACAATAATTTTCTTTTGCATTAATATATTGCCTCAAGTGGTTGCATTGACTGGGGTTGTGGATTGTTTCCCTCTTCAAGGTTTTTAACCACGTAAAACATTGGTGTACGAATCTTTGATCTGGTTGTGCAAGTGGTTGCTTGAGGTGTTCATAGTATGTGGAAATACCATGTTTTATCGAG
>ML796139.1:19613-52368 GCA_009831015.1 Picea engelmannii | reverse complement strand
CCTAAACTCTTGAGCTTCCAAAATACCTTTCTGTAAAGAAAGAGCATCCTTTGAGAGGAGGTCTACCTTTGTGTTGAATTCCCTGTATATATGCTTAAAGGAGATAAAATAAAAAATATTACTTAGCTCTAGAACTATATGCATTGTAGGTCCTATATTCAAATTAGAGATTTGGCATAGGCCAATTTCCCAATCCATCAACAATGTGGAATCACCCAACACTTTCAATTTCTTTATCCATTTATCTACAACTATTTTCATCAAATCCATAAGGCAAATAATTCAGCTTTGTTATTTGAACCAAGCCCAACTCCATATTTTAAAGTAAAAAATGTTGAGGAGACAAGTGAAGGATCACCACAACCCCACGCTTACTTAGGTTTCCTTGATAAGCCCCATAAAAAACACCCAGGCTATAAAATAATCAATCGTTAGACCTCTTAAAACCTTGGCAAATTTATAAGTGGGAGTCTTCAACTCTCTCTATAAGACAATCTTATAGTACGGGCAACCTGACCAACTCATAATCATTTGTCCTGGAAAATCATTTTGTTCCTAGCCAACCAGAGGCCCCATATGACATAAACTAGGAAGGATCTATGATATTTTATGTTTACATCATAGATCCAACTTTCAAAGCACTCCAACAGTGACCCTTCTTCCCAAAAGGTTGTTCCACCAACTAATTACAATATTTCTCTCCAGATTGCTTTAGTGAAAGGGCAGGACACAAAAATATGGTCAATTGTTTCATTGTCTTCTTTACATAAGTTGCATCTTCTTGGCCCCTTCCAATTTCTCTTATGGCCATTGTCCCAAGGAAGGACTTTTTTAGACGAGGCTAACCAAAATAAACTTTTGTTTTTAAGGGGCTTTCTAGCTCCCAAAGCAGTCTCCATCCCCAAACCCTTTCATCTACACAACCTTCCATAATGGTTTCATATCCTAATTTTTCTACCAGGATACTTGAATATTTGTTGTTTTACCACTTCAACTCATTCTCCTAATTCCGCAACATAATTGCATTATCTTTTAACATGGATATGTATTGAGTTCATTTTGCTGCCAAGTTTCCTTGTAAATTCAACACTTCAATAGATCAACAGTCTTGAAACCATCTTCTAGGCCTCAAAGGAATATAGACATCCAATAGCCTTGTTAAACCCTTTGCATGGAGTTCTTCTATAGTTTTTAGAGCAACCTATCCAAGGGTCCTCACCCAAATTTACCTTCCCACCTCTTCCAATCTTCTGAGTAGCCCAATTTCCAAGGAGAGGGAAATCCTTTACTAAGCCTTTCCAAACTATAGAAACATCCTTGATTGATTTGGATATTAATATGATCATCTCCTCATCTCCTTCTAAGAATTAAAGCCTCCATAAACTTTTTGTTGCCAAGGGCTGACTGAAGGCATAATTTTTTTCTTAAAATCCCCCCCCCCTCCCCTCCCAACTCTCTTGGCTTTGTTAACTTAGTCCATTTAACCAAAGGGATGCATTTAGTATCCTTCCTTCCATACGAAAGAAAAATAAAGAAATTTTCCCTTATTTTGTCTAACATACCTTTTGGATTATGGACTATGGATAACCAATACACAAGTATACTTTCCAACACTGTCTTATCCGACACCAAGCACCCTCCTTTGGACAACCATATATTACACCAATGGGAAATCCTTGCTTATATTTTCTTGAATAACCACAACTAATATTTAAATTTGCAGCCATTGGGTTTTAAGTGGAAACCCAACTATATTAAACCTTGATCTAAAGGACCTAAATATAATTCAAAAACTTGTGAAATTGGCATTTCCACGTTAACCCCCAACTCATTAAACAACATGCATGATTTGTCTAAGTTTACTTCCATCCTTGTTGCTCTAGAGTACATGTCGAGAAAAAGTTTAAAATATAAAGAATTTACGATTTGTTACAAGAGTTAGATTTAGTTTTGGATTTTCCTCTTTGTTGTCTCTTCTTACTTGAATCCTCGCATCTTATCCTTGATACTTAGTACTCCCTTATTTTCCCATCCGATATCAGACTTTCCTTCCCAAATCCTTCTCCCATAACATCTACTAGGAGTTCTAGTTCCATACCCAATTCCTAGGTTATAGGGCTATGCATGTTATAACTTCAAAGGAGTGTGGAGTAGTAAGAAACTGCCAATTGCACATGTTTTAGTTTTTGGTTGTGAGACATACATGTTAGTACTAAAGGAAAAATAGTAAAATTTGGATGAGAAAAGTTGATGATGCATATACATTCGTAATGAAGATGTGTAAAAAGTGGGTTGGACTTTGAGGTCCTAGAGCATATGAGATCATCTTAAGTTGTAACACAATATTGCATGAAGGATTGTAGATATTATCTATTGATTTTATGACATATGTGTCAAAATAAGAGTTCACTAGAAAACAAAAAAGGGTTGGATACCATAATCAAGGTCAATGATCCATCAAAGGAATTTGTTAGTTGACAAAGGAGTTGATGCCAAAGTCATTGTTGCTAAACAATGACATTAGTATCAAAGATGAACATTTCAAGAAACTTGGGTTAAGGAGGTCAACAAGAGAGCGACATGATTTAGATAGGATGTTTTAATATGCGTTTTATGTGTGTTTTAACGAGCCCATATCAATGCAAGAGGATTTTAACACGAAGAAAAATGTTGAGTGAAAGGAAGTGCCAATGGAGTAGTACAAGTCCTTGATGGAGAAATGCAAATAAAAATTGTCAAAATCACTTGAAGGTAAGAACAATCAAGAGTAAATAGTTTCTACAAAAGACATGTAAGGAAAACCATCTAATTGAAAGTTATAAATAAAAGCTTGTAGAAAAGTGTTATTCATAGAAGGAGTGGATTCACGACTATGAAACATTCTCTTATATAACTAAACGATGTCAATCAAGCTATTGTTTTGAATGTTGACTATCCTCAAATTGGAGATACATTAGATGGATGTTGTGTTCCCAAATGGGAATACTGATGAGTAAATCTACATGGACCATTCATACAAGTTCACGATACAAGGCCATGAGAACCTCCTATGAAAGCTATAAAAAACTATGTATGGATGAAAATAGTTACTTCTACAATGGTATGAGAAGATCAATGTTGGGATTGTTCATATGGAATGCCGACATAATGTCAATCTCTTCATGTACTAGAGTATTTGAAAAGCAAATAAATTTTCTTTCCCCTTTCCCCAATGATCTAGATTGATTTAGTAAGGATGGAAGTCTACTTATCTAGTTGAGGAAGAAGTATCATCTTATTTTGAAATAAAGTATATGGGTGAGATTTATTTTAAATTATGAGTACATATGTCCAAAGATAAGGATATTTATTATTTAGTTAATAAAGAATATCTAGGTCAAGCCCTGAAAAAATTTACAATGTTAGATTGTAAGCTTATGATAATGCCCATCGACAAGAATATAAAATTATCAAGAGAGATGTAACCCAACTCTAAGGATGAGATTGATAGGATCAATAATCTCCTTATAAGGCTATAGTTGGAAGAATAATGTATTCCATTATTTGTACCAGGCTCTTTCTTGCTTAATTAGTAGTTGTGGTGAATATAATATAGTCAAATATTAGGCATGAACATTGGGTTGCAGTGAAGTGGATTTTTCAATTCTTATTATAGTTAAAGGGGTTGAGTCTCTATTGTAGTAATTATGTTAAATATCAAGATAATTTTTCGATTGGATTTAGTGATGTTGATTGAGTTTGATATATTAATGATAAGAAGTTGATTCTCATGTATATCTTCACATTGAATGGAGGCAATATCATGTAACATTATATATCTGATCATACCATTGTTCTCATATAGCCTTTGATTTTATAAGAAATATTAGCATATTCATTAACAATAAGAAGTGGACTTGAGATACTTTGTGGATATGTTGAGTCTTATGATTACGAGAATCACAGGGTTGAGTGATTCAACCATTTGAATTTTCAAATTATAAACCATGCAATTTCATATGGTTAAGTGTAACTTTATTTCATTGTTTATTGTAGGTGGAGCAAGAAATAGAGGAGATGAAGTAAAAATCCATGAAAGAGGAAATCATTGGAAAAGAGTAACCTTATGTTGATAATTGCAAAAGTTTACCAAAGGCCTCCTTGGATGGTGGCGAAGATGGCAATGGGTATGATGAATGTCAACAATGCTAATAGCAATGACGATAACAATGATTATGATGTTTATACAAGTATAAATCATATCACAAAAAGAAGGTTGTAGTTAGGTTGTCACCACAACATTAATGCCGAGTAAAACTAGATAAACCCCACTATAAATATAGATATGAAAAAATCAATTGTTGGTACAAATCGTAAATATCACATCATCTAAAATTTAAAGGTCCCAAAGAGTGAGTGAAAGTTGAAAAACAAGCTAATATTCATGCACTAAGAGATGGAATACTTACATAGGGAGGTGAATATTCATAATTGGGTTTAAAGGGCCATCCTAATTCTTATTAGTCATTCCACAATATATGGGTGTTTTCATACATCGTAATAAGATTTTTGTGGTCAATACCCCTTAAAAATTACGAGTGAAATGTAGGCCACCTTATCATCCACTACTAAGCATTGGAAATCATTTTGGAAGTCGCGTTGGTAGGTTTAATGCCTCTCCCTTGTTTTATTGATTTCCATTTCCACTCTAAATTTGTGCTCTTCCTGTCCACTTGACAAAATATAGATTGGAAGCTGAGTCAACCTTTGAAAGGACTATGTCTAGTAGAGTTGTGGTGAGATCTATCATAATTGTGCTAAATTTGGTCTTTGATTTAACCATACATTTTTTTTCCTTGGAATATAGATCCCAAAAATCCCTAGGCACTTCTCATTCCAAGGATGGTATGCAAGGTATGATGGTTGACAAAGTTTTGACACCTAACCTGATAGGGACATCGAATGAGGCCCACAATATCAATAATATCACTAGGGTGGCCAACCCTAGGACTTCACCTCGACACCTCCTGCTTGTAATTATAACACTCAATCATTCAATCTAACCCACTGGGATAATTTGACAATATACACACAATAATGGGCATAGTATTTTGTGTGGAGATTTATAATGGAATGTGTATTTTTGTGCGAAAGTTTATAATAGAATGTGTATTTTTTATTTTGAAAGTTATCTATATGAGATAAAATTGATTGTATGCAAGTTGTTGATGTAATGTATCTATGTTGTCTCCTCACATGGAAGATGTCACGATGTCATCTCATCTTTGAAGTACTCATTTTCCTCATTGCTACCAACCTCTATAGGCTTGTTCCCTACAAGTGTATGTTTTTTGTTTATCATGTTTGTTTTATTTGTACTAATATGGTATTTGATTTGACTACATATGTATAACTTCTTGTTATGAGCTTTGGAAGGCCTTGAAAGATCTCTCTCTTCCCCCCAGCTCTTAGATCCACTGCACTCCTTGTTCCCTCTCCTATGAGGAGTTGTGCCTCTTAACCCATCCTTGAAGGATAGCAAGGGTTGGGCTCCAAAGGGATACCTTTATTCACTCAAGGATGATTATGTCCGTTAGCTTAAGGATCTTCCTCATTCACCTAGAAATACTATTTGGAATCACATTTGGAACAATGATGGACTGCCTAAAATAAATATCTTATGTTGGATTATGTTTCATGGTAAATTGGTATCAACATAAAACCTCAAGAAGAGAGATATTCAAGGCCCTTCAAGATGCCCCCTATGTTTCTCAGGGAAGGATTCATCAACTCATTTGTTTCTAGAATGTGACTTCTTGGTTTAGACTTGGCAACATTTCATCTCCATATGGGTAAACTCAATAACTCATCCATAAAGCTAGAAATACATGGTTTCTTCTCAGTGTCATGCATATCCAGGCTCCTACAAAAATAAGATGCTCCTTAAGAAGGTATGGATGGCCTTACCCAAGTATCTTTAAAGGAAAATCTTGCTAGCCAAAAACATAAGCATTTTCATTCTATATTGCCCTTTTCCCAGACGAGTTGTAGTTTAGGCTTTGGGTTTGCTCTTTGAAGCATTTTCCTCAAAAATGAATAAAGGTATCGTGGTTTTGACCCTCAAATTTAAACTATGGTGTAGAGCATCATCTCAGGAGGAATACTTCAGTCCAAGATTTCCTTCAAAAGACCTTGTTTCACTCCACCTTAGAGGATTATAATGGAAAATGAAGAATTTTAGATTTGGAGAGTTCAACATAAATAATCCATTATCTTCTTTGATGGAGCATCTAAAGGATACCCTGGGGTGCTAGGTGTCAGGGGGGAGGAGGTGTTATATACAACCTCAAGGTTATTTGCGAATTAACTTATGCTTGGGGATTGGGGAAAACTACCAACAACCAACCAAAAGCTCTTGCTTTCTATGAAGGTTTGCACATTATCATATCCATGGAGATAAAAAAATGTATTGGTTATTAAAGACTTATTAATTAATAGCTAGGTGAGAAACCCAAACATTATTAAAACCTCTAGCATTTCCAAATAAGAATCCAAGGGCTCTCAAAATGCTTCACTTCCATTGATTTCTTTCATATCCTTCATTCAAGCAATTCCCACACAAACTCAAAGGAAAACAAGGGAGTCTTGTTAAATCAAGGAGAGATGAGTAAAAATGGGGGAGACCCCACCACCATTTATACACCATGAAATCATATATTTTAAAATTTAGGATTGGTATGCAAATGAACCCAAAGGAAAAGTTGCACATGACATGCTTCATGAAGGGACGACCTTCAATTTCCATTTCCTCCTTTGTACCTCTCCCACACTCAAACACATGTAACAAGGGGAATTCAATTACAGGATTTGGGATGGCTTTATCTTACAAAGGTTGGATTTTCTTCAATGTTTATCTTGGCATTTCCTTTCTTGTTGGTGTGGTTTTCTCATCGTCTTCTAGTATCGATGTTGGTGTCGTTTTCTCATCATCTTCCAGTCTCGATGTTGGTGTGGTTTTCTCATCGTAATTGTAATTGATGCTTCAAAGGATATTCATTTGTTCCTAGTATGGATGGGCATGGGCATATTGGTCACTACCTCTCTTGTGACATCTCAGGCCTTCATCGAGTCTCAAGAAGAAATTTTCTTCAAATTGAAGGTCTCCGAACAACTGTCTCCCACCTTAGCCGTAGCACTTCTAATTAGCTTGAATCTCAACTAATCAAGAATTCTAAATTGGAGGCAAAGGTGGATATGTGGACTAAGAAAATGAAAAAAAAATCATAGCCGACATAAACATGCACTATCACATGACTTTGAGCATGGCACGAAGTGCACATTCCCTAACTTCTTGTCATAACTATTCAATTGGCTCCATCAAGGATGAAACTATGGAAGAAACAACAATCCAACATTAAGGGGAATTGGAAATTGAAGGAATAATACCAGAGACCAAAGAGGGTTTCTCTCGAGAATCCCACAAAGGGTAGGATTTACCATAAAAATATCAAGTTCTTATGTTTTGTAGAGTTATGATTTGTTAGGCTGGTTTCTCTAAATTTATAGCTGCAAGTTTTGTAGGAATGGAGAAAATGATGCAAGAATATCTTGATTGGCAGGAAGTATTTTTGCATATATGACAAATTTTGAATCCTTAGTAGTATACAATTACATTTTTTTATATGTATTATCTCATCAATTGGTTCGATCACAACCCATTTTATTAATACAACCTCTATCTATTTTAGTTTAAAAACAAAAAAAAAATCTCAGAATCATCCATTATATTTGTTTGACAATGTAAAATAGAATGTGTATTATGTATTTGAAAGATTATCTATATGAGATCAAATTGCCTTTACACAAGTTGCGAGAGTTTTCCCCTTCTAATAAAGATTATGTACTAACTTATTTTTAATTTCAAGTTGGTCAATTGTCCTTTTATTGTGTTCTTACAATGACCTCTACAAGAAGAAGAAGAAGAATAAAAATATGTACATGCTTTAGAGGATGATGATGATGGCATATTCTCCAAGCATGGTTGATTTGATTTCACTTTCGCATTTAATATTCACATTTATCTAGAGGATGGTAGACAACTTGTTTGCATGGATAACACACACACACACACACACACACACACATTTAATACAAAAAGTAATAATTTTTATGTGTGTACACAACACACACATAAATGATTACTTTCTTGTATTAAATAAAAAGGTGGGACTTGCAGTTGTATCGTCCAATTTTTTAATACAAACGAAAGGAGGGAAAAACTATCCAAAAAACCTCCAAAAAGTTCAAAAGATGTTGATAATTGTTACCTACCTATCATATTTTTCAAAATTCTAGTGCTATTATTTTCTATTTGGCTTATGTAAAGCCTTACAAATTGACTAAGAAAAAATACAGTTTGAAAAAAATCAACAAATTTAAACATTTTTGCTATCATACCCATAATGGGCATTCTTTTTTTCCCCTACAACTAAAAGATATAATAGAAGGGTCTACTCTCCTTGCATGCTCAAAGTGTTGTTGAATGGTGTTATCTTTCATAGTAGTTGCTTGATCTTTTCCAAAGTTACCTACTAAAACGATTGGAAATGTAGAATTCCTCGGCTCTTCAAGCCCTAGTTTTTTCTCTAGCTCCAAATGCCACACTTTCTCCAGTAATTCTTTAACCATATCTTCTTACTCTTCCAATGTCTCCCTGTTAATTTCTTCCCCTACTTCTAGGATAACTATTTTCCCTTTTTGCTTCTCCAATTGGGCCTCCATCTTGATCATTTGTCTTATTGTAGCTTTTAAATCCCTTGCATAATTATACTCCCATTCTTTTACATGGAGAACATATTTTACTATGTTCTTAAGATTCACATTTCCCATGGGGTGGTGACACACCACTTGTTACATGGTAAAAAATGACTATTGTAGATTGTGAATTTATAAACAACTTTTCCTTTAGCTTGTGTATTGCGTATTAAAATATATTGACTAATTTCAAATAATGTAAATTCAATTCGAAATTGAAAATTACTTATAATAAAATGAAAATGAGACAATATGGGCATAACCCGACTCAAAGTCAACCATATTAGAATGTCTAAAATGGAAAAATAAGAACTCAAATAGATTAAGAAAGTGAAAAAATGATGCCATTGGATACCAAAAAGATGCCATCAACTTGCTAATGAGAAGCTAGAGTGGCCATTAGGACGCTACAAGGGACCATTAGGACAATAACAAGATGCTGAAGGGATGCTAAAAAAATGTAACTAAAATGCAATTGTGATGCAACTAAGATGCTAAAAGGATGTAACTATGATGCTAAAAGGATGCAATTATGATGCAACTAAGACACAACTAGGATGTTAAAATGGGACTAGCAGAATGCTAAACAAACTCTAAAAAGAGGCAACTAGGATGCTAAAAGGATGCAAATAAGAAGCTAAATAGAACCCTTTAGACGCTAATGGGACACAAATAGGACATTATGTAGAGATTAAGGATGCTAAATTGACACTAAAATAACCCATGAGGATGATAATATGATATCACAGGGACACAATAATCATGAACGAAATGCACAATGGGACATAGAAAGGGAACTTTTGAGAAACAAGACGATGCCACAAAGGATGTAGAAAAACATAAAAGGACACATTTTTGTATCTTTAATTTACAATAAAACATTAAAATAAGAAGAAGGAGAGGATAAAAATTAGTTTGCAAAATGACCATATTATAGTAGTGACAAGGGGGATAAACCTGATGGTTAATTGCAATTGAAGGGAGTTGTACTCGAATAGGTGATCTTCCTAGGAAGTCTTTGCTCACTAGATGTAAGTCTTAGAGGTGACAATTAACGTTATGTGATTATTTTCTCTAGCTTCAATACCACTTCTTCACCCCCACGAGCATCCTCACTATTAGGAGAAAGGATTTTGTAGATATTGTTTTCCTAGATTTGTCATTGTAGAGGTTTCTAGCAGAGGTTTTTTGTGGAGGTGTTGGGTGGAGTTTTTTGTGAAAATGAAATATAGAGAACCATTATCTCACAAAGTGACATGTATGCTTAATAAAGTGAAGCATTGATGCATCATTGTACCTAAAGAAATGTAACGTACCCAACCCAACTGAGGCCCATTACTTGCAAAATTACACATCAAATAAAAACAAATTATGCTAATTAATCATGTAGCTTACCATCTACAGGAATACAAACATATTTAACCATTTTTCTACCATTAATTTAAATGCAGCTACAACATGCTGAAATAAACATGAATGCAACTAATTAACTTCATTCAACAACATATAAAACCATCCTCATATACATAATTAATACACATTGGAATAAACTATAAATGTAACACAAAACAAGATAAATACTTATGTTTTTAGAACAATTGTGCAACCAATTGCTTGGGACGGACATGCCACTCAACCATATATTATTTGTTCTAGATATCATCAATAAGTCACCCCCAAGCTGAGGCTAGATAATCCATAAAAGAGGGTGCCTCTCATTGTCCACTCACAACTCAGCAAAATCCCACAAACCCTTGGATCTTCCTACAACTATCTAGATTTCCACTATCTCTCTTCCACACACCTACCCAAACCAAGGAATGTATCCTTTCACTGCTCTCAGTCCATTAGGTTGTACCATTCCCAATGTGCCCCATTCAATTCTCTTAGTCCATTGGGTTGCACCATTTTTTACAGGGTCTTTGGCATGGGTGACCAAGAATCTCACTTACTGGGATCTCAAAGGAAATTTAATGCTAGGAAAACAATTAGGGAAAATAAAAAGTAGTAGCTTGTTTCTATAGTGCAACTCAAACAAGAGTTCACTCTTTAGTCTTGATAACTTGGTTCTTCAGTCTTTAGCTCCAAAATGCTCCAGAATCGGCCCTCCATTGTTGCTCTAGCTCCAGTGCTCTTCTTTTCTTATTCTCCTCCTTTCCCATACAAAAGTGTGATGGTCTAAAAATTGCCCCCTTGGGCATACAAATTTCCTCTCCTTTTGTTGTTTTCTTCACTCAAACGCATCCCCAAGCTAATTGTACTCAACCCCATGCTCCCAATAACTATGGGATGTGACTCCTCGCACCCACCCTCTTACAGGTATTTAATGATTGGGTTCTCCCACACCCAAGGGAAAATTAGAAGGTTCACTCAAAACATTAAAATCTGGAAAAAAGGGTTGGAATTTAAATCATGGATGAAACCCCCCCTTTTCTAGACCCCCCCTCTCTTGTGGATTAATCGCCCCCCATATCTTTCCATGTCCCCCAACAACTAGCATCACATTTTATCTATTAAAAATTTAGAAATACAATTCACATATCACATCGCTTGGCCATAGTCACATTCATATCTACATTATGCATTAATTAAACTGGGGATTATAGCAGGGACATTATAATCCCTCTCCCCTACAATTGTTCATTGTGCTTGATGCACTGCAATTTGTTGATATACATGCACAAATTTACATCACAAAACTTAGAAAAATAAAATTCTACAATTTTCACAACTTTAGCAGCAATTCCAACCATAATCTTTTGTTCCTCTCAACTTGTTGACCCAAGGAATGTACTCCTTTCACCGTTCTCAGTCCATCGAGATGTACCATTCTTTAATCAGGGCTCCCAGTGTAGGTTGGCTAGGAAAAATCTGAGATGTGGTTCTAGAACTTCAACTACCTAAAATGGACTCTTGCATCCTTACATTTCATTTTCTTCAAAATTGACAAAAAATTGCGGGTACTCCTCCTACATGGTATCCTCGTGCTCCCATGTAGTGTCCTTAGGACTGTAGTAGGTCCACTGGACCTTTACTAGGACTATAGATTTGTTCCTGAGCACTTTGACTTTTCGGCCCAGGATGTGTACTGGTTCCACCCGAAAGTCTCCTTCATGGTCCACTTGGATCATGGTCCAATCAATTATGTGGTTATATCCAGGCACATATTTCTTTAATAAGGACACATGAAATACATTTTGCACTCTCATGGATGTAGGAAAAACTAGCATGTATGGAATTGGCCCTATCTTCTCTAATATTTCAAAAGCCCCACAATTTTTTGTTGCCAACTTTGGGCAGCAACCCAATCTTAGTGAACTTCTTTTCACTTTCACTTTTAAAAACACATGTTCGCCCACTTTAAAATATTTGAAGGTCCTTTTCTTATGTACATAAATCTTTTATTTCTCTTAACAAATCTAGCCCAATAACAACTATGTTTGCTGGGTTATCCCAACTCACTGGCATGTTACACTTCTTGTCCTGCAAGGTATCGAATGAGCTCATTTTTAATGATGCATGGTACCCATTATTGTAAGAAAATTCAACTAAATGAATATAGTATTCCCACTTGGATAGTTGTCCCATCACATACATTCTAAGGATGTCTTCAATTATTCTTTTAGTCTTCTCTATTTTCCCATTTGATTATGGGTGATATGTTGTATGAAAATTTAAATTTGTCCCAAATCCTTTAAAGAAACCTTTCGTAATATTAGATGTGAATTTGGGATCTCTGTATGAAACTATTGCCTTGGACACTCCATGTAGCCTAACAACTTATTTTGTGTAGATCTCTACAATATTGGATGCCTTGTGAGTAGTCTTCACCAGAATAAAATGTGCAGCCTTACTCAATTTATCCATCGCTACCATGATGGAATCGTGTTGCTTCATTGTTATGGATAGATGGGTAATAAAATCAATTGTAACCACTTCCCATTTCCACTCAGGAATGGGCATCGCCTGTAGCATTCCAACTAGATGTCTATGCACAACATTTACCTTTTGACATTCTAGGCATCTGGTTATGTAATCAACAACCTATTTCTTCATTCCTAGCCAAAAGTATTAGCTTCACACAATTGCAATTGACTTATGATATCTTGGTTGTCCAAGACATGGCACATTGTGCATTTCTCTCATCATTGTATTTTTCATCTCTTTGGAATTTGGCACATACACCTTGCCTCTGTACATGAGGATTCCATCCTCTTGCAACTCATAATATTTACATTTTTGTTGTCAATTGTCTTGTTGTAATGTTTCTTTTATTTGCAAATAGTGTTGATATGAGTTTACTGCTTCAATAATTTTATCTTTCAGATCATCCATGTACATTATGATGGTTGCAATATGCATCTCATGCATTCTTCTGTTGAGTGCATCGGTCACTTGGTTCTCCTTGCCTTTGATGTGCTTAATTTCAAAGTCATATTCACTAAGGAATTACATCCATCTAGTTTGTTTGACATTTAATGTGGGTTATCCAAACAAATGTTTCAGACCAAAATGATTTGTCCTTAGCTCAAATCTCCTTCCCATGAGGTAATGTCTCCACATTTTCAGTGCATGCATAATGGCTACTAATTCTAGATCACGGGTAGCATCATTCCTCTCATGATCTTTTAATTTTCTAGACCCATAGCATACCACATGATCCTTTTGTGTGAGGACTCCACCGAGCCCTTGCTTGCACGCATATGTGCACAGAACAAAGTATTCATCGTGGTCTGCAATCTTCAATATTGGCGCACTGGTCAATATGTCTTTCAATTGTTGAAAGATTTCATCACATTCAGGAGTCCATTCAAAATTCACTCCTATGCTTTGTAAAGAAGTGACGGGGCTTGCAATCTTTGAAAAAGATTTTATAAATCTTCGGTAATACCCTGCTAGACCCATGAATTATTTGACTTATTGTGAAAATGGTGAGATGATCTGTAAATAACATACCTTAGAAAGCATCATCAAAAGAATTGATCCTCCCTTGAATTTTGGCATTATTTACTTCACCTTCCCTCTAAAATTCGGCTTAGATATCCTTTGGTTACCTTAGTCACATGTAGATATTCAATATGCTCAAGTGTGATTAAAATGAGAGATCCTTGCCTCTTATTTATACTCTCCAAGTAGCTTCCTCAAGGGGTTACCTTTTAACCATCTTAACCCACTTTCCTTATTTTAGGGTTAACCAACTTCTAACCACTTGTCCAATTAGTAATTTATCCATTTACTTTATTATTTAAATAATTTATTTTGTATCCACTTTGACTTATAGTACACTCATCACTTCACTTTACCTCAAGGGGTTACCTTCTAACCATCTTAAACCACTTTCCTTATTTTAGGGCTAACCCACTTCTAACCACTTGCCCACTTAGTAATTTCTCCATTAACTTTATTATTTAAATCATTTATTTTGTATTCACTTTGACTTATAGTATACTCATCACTTCAATTTATTATTTACCTTCTAAAATCTCTTAAGCCACTTTGACTACTTTGACCTTTTGTGGCTTCAAGCCAACATATGAGGGTCCTCCAAATTCGTAAGGCCATAAATCTCAAACCGTGAGGAGTTATGTGACGTCCCACATACCACCAGAAATGGCATGACATGTACTATATATCTAGAATAGTATTACCTACAAATATATCAAAACTCATACCATTACACATCAAACAAACTTGGGTCCATTACCCAAACCCGGGTTCTCCAACTTTACATGGCCATAACTCTCTAACCGTGAGGAGTTATGTGATGTTCCACATACCACCGGAAATATAATGACATATACTACCCATATAGAATAGTCTTACCTTCAAATATATTAAAACTCATACCATTATACATCAAACAAACTTGGGTCCATTACCCAAACCTTTGTGCTCTCAGAATTTCTCCAAGGGTTGACATCAATCACTAAGGGTTGAAATCAATATACAATATCACTCTCCARTGGTTGATATCAATGACAACCAACAATACATACCAAATTTACATCAACCTAAGCCAACTGTCTGACAACATCCTCCTCCTATAAGAGACAATGTCAAATGGGGTTAAAATAATTAGCTATCCAAGCARTTTGCTTGAGGTTGGAAGTTCAAATTCATTGATGATAGAGGAAGGTATGTGGTTATCATTAGAAAAKTTATACATATGTCTATACCTTTGTTTGTACAATTGGAAATTTAAAACCCTTTGTTGTGGACAAATACCAAAATTTGTTTTATAGGACAAAGAGGGAAAAATTTGCCTTGGTGCAAATTGCATGCTAGGCTACACTAAAATGCACGCTCATGTTTGAAAACTCATTCAATTTGAGTGGTTCAAACTGTGAATGAGTTTCTAAGCCATTTTACATAAGCATGTATACTTAGTTTTTTGTTTGCAGTCATAAAAGACTTTGTTGTGCAAAAATAGGCAACAAATGCCTAGTAAAACCCTAGAAATGCACAACTTGTTTGTAAAAAGTAAGTCAAGGTTTTCTTATATTGTAGATTTGAGTTGTGCAAGTTGCTGGGGGTGTGGTTTATCATATTAGACCCTATCATGTTGTTAACTTTACAATTCAGATTTCATATAAATCTGAAGTCATAGCTCCCTTAGAGTAAAATGCACGTCCTTGCCTTAATTTTGATGCAAATTGAGTGGTTCAACTTGAAGAAGTTGTAAATTATGAATTTACACCTTGACACAACTGTATATTGGCACTTCCAGACAAAAAATTACCCTATGTGCATAAAGGCTAAAAATTCCCTTGTAAAACCGAACGACAAATTTGTTAAAGTTGGCTATAAAAAAGTGCACGCCCAAAGTTGGATAATCCTCCATAATTTAATATTTAAGTTCTAAATTGATTATTAAAATATTTTTAACATGTTTGTACAATGACAAGTGCATTTGCACTTCAATAAGGATGAATTCTATTCACAAAGATTCATGACCTTTTGATGAATTAGAGGATGGTTGGTTATAAGATAAATCAAGGTCAATGACTTCTAACCAACCAATTATACACACAAAATGGATTAAATCTTAACTCTAATTTTTGCAATAGAATAAAGACATCAATATTACAAAAAATATTACAAGTTACATGGTTGTAGAAATGTAGTACATATTTTTATACCTATGTTTGTCCAATTTGAAACTTAAAACCCTTTTCCTTGCAAAAAGACCAAAAATTGTCTTCTAGGACAAAGAGGGAAAATTTTGCGTTGGTGTAAATTTTACCTTGGTGCAAAATGCATGCCAGACTACATTAAAATGCACACCCAAATCTCAAAACTCATTCAATTTGAGTGGTTCAAATTGTGATGGTTTGTTAAGTCATTTTTTATAAGATTACATACTTGTTTTTGCATTTTTAGTCATAAAAGAAGTTGTTGTGCAATAATAGGCAAGAGATGCATAGTAAAATCTTAAAAATGTCCAACTTGTTTGTAAAACGTAAGGGGAGGTTTTATTATACCTTATATTTGAGTTGTGAAAGTTTTTGGGGTCGTGGTTTATCATATTATACCTACTCATGTTGTTGAGTTTGCAATTGCAAGTTTAAAAAGGGTTGTTGTGCACAAGAGGCAAAGTTTGCCTTGTAATTTGGAAGGTCACAACCATATTAGGTGACCAATTAAAATGCACGCCCAAGCTTCTTTGTAGCTCCAAAGATTGTTTTATAAATTTTAAAATGGAGTTCCATATATGGAAAATTTACCCATGTCATCTAAAGTGCAATTTAAGAACATTATAGGTTGCTTTCATGCACCTAGATTTGGGGTTACATGTAAATCAGAAGTGAAAATGACATTAGAGTAAAATGCATACCCTAGTCTCAATGTTAACCCAAATTGTGTGGTTCAACTTGAATAAGGTGTAATTTGTGATTATACACCTGCATATGGCCTTATAGTGGACGTTTCATACAAACACCTACATGATGTGCATAAAGGCTAACAATTGCCTTGTAAAACCAAAGGGTGAATTTATTAAAGTTGACTATAGGAAGGTGCATGCCTAAAGGTGAATAAGCATCCATAATTTAATTTTTAAGTTGTAACTTGATTATTACAATAGTTTTAACATGTACATACAATTAGGAGTGCATTTGCACTCGAAAAAGGATGATTTATATGAACAAAGATTCATGACCTTTTCATGAAATATAGAATGAATATGTCAATATTATATGAAATATTACAAGCTACATGGTTGTACAAAGTTGTAGAAAAGCTACAGTGGTGAATTTTGTATGATGAGATGATGTATATAAAAGACATTGAGTAATTCATTCCTTAATACGAGATAAGTATTCCTTAAGAAGAAAATGAACGCTCAGAAATGAAAATTATGTGTTTTATGCTTGAAAAGAGGGCATGTTGTAAAATGCACGCCCTTGAGTAAAAAATGAAAGTCTTGTGTTATGATTTGCATGGTAAGTTCTTGAAAGCATAATGTTAGGGAAAATTCATATCGTTAGATGAATTATGCACATTATGCTCGCTCTCCTTATGAAATTTCATGGAAAGGGGGCATTGAGGAAAATGCACGCTCTGTTAGGGAAAAAGGGAGGTTGTACATATGTTGTTCTGTCCCGAGATGGTGTAGGGTGAAATATATATTTTGGTTTGGGGTTACATGCATGAATTAGTATGTATTGTTACACTTGCAACTCTGAAATGCTTTATAGTGACATATGATAGATTAATGATTACACAAGTGAAATATTGTGGTCGTGGATTGTTTTTGTAGATGAAGTTTGAACATACCCTAGAGTCAAGATTTCAATCCTTGTGTTAGGTTTCACATTATATATTCCTTAAATCACAATGTTAAGGAAAATTCATATCTTTAGATGAATTTTGCACATTATGCACACTATCCTTATGGAATTTCAGGAAAACATGGCATTGAGGAAAATGCATGCCCTGTTATGGAAAAATGCAAGCTGTATATATGTTGTTGATCCCCATAATTTGTAGGGTGAAATATACATTTTGGTTTGGGGTTACATGCATGAAATAATATGTATTGTTACATACACGACTCTAAAATTCTTTATAGTGATAGATGATGGATTAATAATTCCTTAAGTGAAATATCGTGGTTGTGGACTGTTGTTGTATATGAACATACCCAATAGGGTATTTGTGCAATATTTATTGCATATTAGGGTTTAACACACACACACACACACACACACACACACACACACACACACACACACACACACACATATTTCATGTGCTAAGTGATAGTTATATATATTTTAGTCGTAGTCTAAACATTCTACGAAATGACTCTTCTCCGACGATTTTTTCTGGGGACATTTTCCGTAAATCTGGTAAGAAATTATTAGATCCGCAGATTTAAGTGACTATTTATGTATAATCCAAGTGCTCCAGGGGTTCTTCAGCATGCTGAATCCATTTCTGCATTCATAAATGGATTTTAAACAACAAAAAATAGTGATTTCACGCTGATTTATGTCGTTGTATTCCAACAAAAAAAGTCATTTCGTAGAACAATTAGACAACACCTATATTTTATCCATATATTGGATTATGAGTGGTTATGGCATGAAAATTACCATCGTGGAGGAAATTGGTCAAATGTTGCATTTGTAGCTTGTGTATGTATTGTAATTTGCATGCACAAATATTGTTTTACAAGCCATATTCATACTTGATACATGTAGGTTTCATATTCATTACAACAAAAATAACTCTACACAATTACCATTGTTATATCAAAATGTCAAGTATATGAAACTACTTATGTTTTACTCAAACATATTGCAAACAAGATGCGAATGGTGTTGTATATGTGTATAACTCAATCTCAAGTAACTTTTAAAGTATTACATGCATTGGTATGTGACTATACACATTCATACATGTCAATAAATATACACACTCATACATGTCAATAAATATACACACTCATACATGTCATTAAATGCATAAAATAAAATACATTTTTAATAAATTGTCGGAATAATGGTATATATTACATCTTTAAATGTAATTACATGGAGTACATGGTATATAAACCAATGTTATTTTGTAAGTACCCTAGGCTGCTTGGGAGGTTTCTGCAAGCCCTACTCTTGAGATGAAGAAAAATCTGCAAAGACTCTCTTTTTTGTTGTAGAGGCTTCTCATTGTTTTGTAGCTGTAGTAGGCACATGTTGTAATTTTTCTCTAGATCTTTAATTTTCTTTGCATAATTTTGCAATCTCTCTTGCAAAATTAGATTTTCTTCTGCTTGCTTTTTCAACATATCTGTATTCTTCTTATACCTCTCGTCATTGGCCTTTTGATTCTTTTCAAGTTGTTTCTTTTATGTTTTCATTTTGGATTGAACGTCAACCAATTGACCCCTAAGTTTATGTACTTCATTCTCAAGCTCTTGTTTCCTCAAATATTGTTTCTCTTATGCAACAAAAAAAATTGGCATTGCCTCAATTACTGTTGCACTATGTAATTTCTACTGCAAATCAACAATTTGGGATTTCAACATTTGTATCTCCGCGTCACATCCCAAATATTGCGCCTTTCGGTTTTGCAAGAGTTCATTATTGATCTCTTTGATATTTTCATTTCTCTCAACTATCGTCATCTTTAGTGATTCCACCATTGGTGATGGGCCATTGAGATCAGCTAGAGCACTACTTAATACTTTAGCTTCCTCATATATCTTCTCTTTTCCTTCTCTGTACTTTTCCGAGTGTTTTGTAGGCATTTGTTTTGCTGGACTTCCTCGAATTATATCTTTACCCTTACCCATACCCTGGATTTTACCTTTATCCTGATATTTGCCACCTTCTTTGCTCTGAATTTCCATTTCCTTTTCAAGTTTTGTACTCTTCTCTTTTGCTGCACTACCCTTACTTTTACCTTTTCCCTTATCCACACCCTTACTTTTACCTGCATCCTTACTATTTCCACCTTCTTTATTAAGCATTTGTATTTCCTTTGTAAGTTCTCTAATATTCCCATTTGATTGGATAAGTGCCATCTTTTTATGATTCAACTTATTATCTTGGTTACGATTTTTTTTCTTCAAACTGTCTAGTTTGTTCTTATATTCTTCAATCTTTGAATTATGCTTATGATCTAGTTGTATCACTATATTTTCAAATTCAACTTTAAACAATTGAATAAGTCCCTCTTTCTCATTCAAACTATTTTTTAATACATCCACCTCCAGATTACTTGTAGTATTCAATGGAGGTATTTTCAAAACTTGTGGTCTGCTTTTCAATTCTTTTTCAACATTTTCATTAGTTCTTTTATATGTAGCTAATGAAATTTCATATGTTTCCCTGGAATCATCAATCTCCCTTTGAGATTCCTCTATAACAAGGGATACCTCACTTTGTAATTCAACTATAATATGATATTTTCCATGTATTTTGCTTCTTGATTCTTGTATTTTCCTTGCAATTGCATTTTCCAAATTTGTAATTTTCTTCGAGCATTCCATACTAATGAAGTGTTACATTTCACACTTTTCCTTCCAGGTGTATACAGAGGAATAATCCTCCATTTCAAGAAGCTGTATGTAATGCATCATTCTATATATTGCCCCAAAAATGAATCTGTTATAAAAAATGTATGTTGGACTGTTCACATTTGAACTTGGAAAGATAGAATCAATGCCCACAACAGGGGCATTATACTCAAGTAAGGCCATTTTAGGAGGAATTCTATCAATTATAGTTTCTAAAGTAACACAAATATCATCATTGCTTGTTTCCATATAATGGTCCATACCTCACTGCTCCTCGACTTCATTCATAGATTCATGTAGGTCTCTTAATGTTTTGACAACATTAACTTCATCTTCAGAAACTCTATCAGAACCGATTTCCACACCATCAACTGCAATTTGTTCATGTACTTCCTCAATGGGTTTCTTTGTTTTTGATCTCCTAATGTAGGTTTTAAGAGAGCTTGTTTGGTCACTAGGTCGATATAAATCAATAATTTTCTACAACATGCTCGTGAAATTAAACTTAATCTTCTTTTTTTTTTACTTTCTTCAAGGGCATGAGGTAATTTTTTAACCAATAGATGAGGGACATCTACGACCTTGTATTCAACCCAATAAATGAATAGCCTCATGCAGTCACCGAAAACATCAGTCTTATGATGATTCATAATTGTCCTAAGGACAATTTGAATTAAAGACTTGTATAGTCCCTGGGGAACATCTAACATTCTTAAACCATTTCTGGGAACAAATACCTTTTGACCACATATTTTACTAGTCATCTCCATCTTTTCTACCTTGTTTTTTTTTTTTGGAGTTAAATGTTGCTCCCCTCTATGTGGAATTTTTTTTTCTCTTGCAAGAAAATCAATGTCTAGGTAAATGCTCTGGCCAAATAGTTTAAGTTCCATAGCTATGTCATTGTAATTAGCTATGGCCATATCTATCTCATTATTTTCGAAATGGAAGGTTCGAAACATAAATTCAAAAACCTATACTCTTCTCGAGATATTTAGCATACCTTTTGGACAATTCGTTGTGTCTCTCCATGCTTCAACACAGTCCTGGAATTTGTTGACAATGAAATTTTCATCCTGGGAACCGCTTGTTTCAACTGTTGCGCCCATGGTAGTGGACACCTCTGTTTCAATTGCGGCCATGGTTTAATTAGTTCAAAGTTGAAATTATTTTTTGTGGAATGCATGCTAACATGAATGGACGCTGAGGAATGGAAGTCGTGAAATGCACGCTCATGCCGAGGAAACCCTTGGCAAACAACTGACTTTTTTAAAAATGATTTAGGGTTATATTGGTATATTTTTCTATAAATCACTTTTGATAAGAAAAGTAAATTAATCTTTATAGATAAGATATTATTTATTACAAATAACACCTCTACAAAACTTGTCGTGCATTTTTATAAGCACATTCAAGTAGATTTATAGCATTTTTTAACAATGGACTTGGGATTTTTGAGAATTAATGAAAAATTTCCATCCTCTAAATGAGGGGAAGTACTTGGGGGTTTTCCTGGTCAAGCATTGTATATTGGAAAATAAAAAAATGATTGCCATAATGTGTCGGGGTAATTTTGAAAGAAAAATTACAAATGTTGTTGACTATAATACAAACACACACACTCAATCTCAAATTAAATGGTAAGCAAGATATCTTGCATGCATTTGAAATCAATCATAGGTGTGGGATACATACAAGTACTTCAAGTTTCTAATATTCTGGGACTTGGGCAATGACTCAACATATAAGGTTAACTACATATGTGTGTTTCCAAATAACTTGTCAAACATGGGTTCATGGTTGTTATAGGATATGCCATAGTAGCATCAATCATACACAATGGATCAACATCCATTTTCATTGATCTTCATATGCAAGCATTCAAATGGGCTAAGGAAGAATCATTTAGGGTTTAGGCGAGCATAGGGATGCATAACATATCTAGGGAGTGCATTTTTCTAGTGCATGTGTTCATTTGTCATTATCAAGGTGTGCATATTCCTCCTTACTATGTAAACATGAAATCCCATGCCCTCAATGCGCAATTTCAACTTGAGATGTGCATTTTTCCCATACAGGGAGTGCATTTTCCCCAATACCCTGTTTTCATATAATTTTTTAAGGTCAAGATACAATTACCAACACAAGGCATGCATTTTTCTTCCTAGGGAATGCATTTGTCATCTTTCATGTTTTCATGCATTTTTCATTTTGAGGGCGTGAATTTATCACCATGGGGCGTGCATAATTTATTTGAAGGAATGGATGATTCATAAGCATATATATACTTGATATTATCATACCAATTTCAATATTGGGCATGCAATTCACTCGGTTTGGTGTGCGTTTCAACAAGGCCAGTTTTAAAATCTGACCTCTTTGTTTTACAAGGCAGTTTTTACCCTTTATGCACAACATAAGGTTTTTTGTTTGGAAATGCCCACTGTGTCCTCTAAACTACAAGCCGAAGGCATAAAATATTTTATGCCTTATCGTAGGATGGTTATGTAACAATTTCCCACCCATCCAACCCTCATTGTTTCCATTATTGATTTTTCATGGCAACCATTTGGAAAATAATGAAAGGATTAATTGGGTTTCTGTTGTTGCATAAAACCCTAATTCAAGCTTCTTATAGTCTCCACATCTAAAAATGCATAAGAAATACATGTTTTACTTTTAAACTCTATTTTCTTCCCTTTTGTAAAATGCATGCCATGCTTCAAAAAAATGCACGCCTATGTCTTAAAACACCTCCAATTTGAGTGATTCAAGTTGTTGAGGGTGTATTAGTGTTATACCACAAATTGCCACATCAATTGCATTTGTGAGATGGATTAGTCCTTTTCCCTAGATTGCAAACTTAAATCCCATCCTCCTTCATAAAAAACAACATCTTTTTTTCCATTTGCAAGTCACCCATGTGCAAAACGCATATGTCCGCGCCTTTTTAGTTTGCAACTCGTGGATTTCCTAAAAAATATGAAAAAATAAAAATATTCCACATTTTCGGGTGGGTTTTTCGGTTAGGCTCGTTCCCAAACTCCCCTTCTCCCATAAACAATGGAATAAAACTACCTTGACCTCTCGAGGACAATATAAAAGCACCTATGAGGGCATAGGTGAGGGGGAGATCCTTTGTGCAAGATTATGCTGACAATTTTGCAAGCTTCACTCATTCCCTGATCCTCTGAGTTTCATCCTTGTTCTGGAAACTCATTTTCCAACATTTCTTCCTCCTCTATATATGACCGTAGGGTGTGTTCGTATCCCTTCTAGGTCATTCGAGGAAGATTCATCTTACATAGTTGATGCTTGAAGGACCAACGAAGGAACCTAGATAGTTGGCTTCGAGACAATGTCGACGATTAGAGTAAGATTGTAAATACCTACTCATATTGTTTTCAATAAAAGAGTTCTGTTTCCATCCATATTTGTGTAATATTGTTCAATCTATTTGTATATTCTTAGTTTCTTTACATATCTGAATTTACTTATCACTTATATGACGTGTTTTGGTAACTACCTGGTGGCAACATAAACTTGATCTCCTTTTGTAGGCTAATACCGATAGAGATCAGGAGAAAATCAAAAGTCGAGAGCGAGAAATGACATCAAATGATATGATACAAGGTGTGACATCTTCTCTTCTCTCTTCCAAAAGTAGTTATTTGATTACCAATTTGTATGTGTGAGGGTAGGGTTTGTCTTTTGAATACACTCAAGTTTTGTTGTTACATGACCCAAGGTCACATGAAAAAATCCCATAAGCAAAATTGGCAACCATACTGGGGATTTTTCTCCTGGTTTGGGTTGATCTGAGGTTTTCTTGTGTTGTCTTGATTGCTTTTTGTTTCTTGTTTTCTGATCTTTTCTTTCAAAGCATCTGCCATCTAGAAACTTTTTCTAAGTTTTTGGAAGCCTCATTCTGGATTGGATTTTTTCTTTTTCAAGTTTTATTGATCCATCCACTCTTTGTGTTGATTAATTGGGTTGGTTTTCATTGATGTCAACCCTTGAAGCAAGTCTGGAAGAAAAATCTAGTAGCCCCAATAGTATGGTTAAGGGACTTAAGTTTGTTTGAGGTATAAAGGTACGAAGATTAATGTATTTGCAGGTAAGACTATTCTAGATGGATAATACATGTCATTCCATTTCCGATGATATTTGTAATGTCACATAACTCCGCACGGTTAGAGAGTTATGACCATGTGAAATTGGAGAACCCTCATGAGTTATCTAGAAGCCCTTGAAGGTAAAAGAAGTCAATTTATTCTAGAAGCTCTTAGAAGAAGTTTACTAGTCAAAGTGGTTGTAACTAGGAGTTAATCATGAGCTAAGTTGTTGTAAAAATAAAATAATTAAAAATAAATTAGTTGCAACTAGAAGTGGTCAGATTACTATTTGTGGATAAAATGGTTGTAAGTGGAAAAAGTGGTTAGAAGTGGGTTTTCCCTAAAAGAAGGAAATCAGGTAAAGTTAGTTAGAAGATAACCCCTTGAGGAAGCCACTTGGAGAATATAAATAAGAGAGAAAGGGTCTCCTATTAGAATCTATTGAGCACATTGAATATCTATTTTTGTGAATTGTTATGGGTAAGTATCATTGACAAATCTATAGCAGTGAGCCTGAAGCAGTGACAAAGTTGTAGGTACGAAGGGTCGAGACTGTGGGTACCGAACTAGGGTTTTATTGATGACATCTGTAGGTTTCACTACTAGAAGGGAGCGAACATCCGCAGGCCACATTGGGAAAAAGCACAGATACCTGCGGGCTTACTGAAGACAAAGCACATATATGTTTCCAAAGATGAAAATGAAGATCTGATCTATCATCAGTGACAACTGCAGGGTTGAGAAGTGACTATAGGAAGGTGTGACAGTGATTTGGTACAACAAAACCTTCTACATAAATTAAAAAGGTATGTTATATACTTGTTGTAGTTGGTTATTGGTAATGGCCTAAGGTTTGATCATGGAAGATAAAGCATGCACTCCTGAGGGTTTGCAGGCTGGTTGGCACTTACTATATGAGACAAATATGCAGTGGTATAATTCTTGTGTATTGGCTTGCTATGGTTGGCAAATTCCATGAGATAGTTTGTTATAGTACATCTTGTGGTTTTGGAGCATATTTGAAGAATCTTGGTTGAAGAGTGTTAGTGAAGATATTGGTACAGTTTGAGGTTGCATTACAGTTAGGGTTTACTGTATGATGGATGTAAGGGTTTCCTATATTTGATGAATGGTTCATGGTTTATGTGTGGAACTTGGTTGGTGAGGCATTATTGACTTCAGTTCATGGTATATAATTTTGGCATAGGGTATGTGACATATATGATCATATATGAGACTACAACGATGAGTTCCAGTATTAGGTTTAGTAGTGACAGTTGAAAAAGGCGAAAATAGTGAAGCTGTGAGAGTTACTAGTAATCTGCGAGTTACAGTGAAGAAGGCCACATAAATCCACGAGTTGAAGTTAAGAGAAGCGCGAATACCCACAGGTTGCAGTATATACAGGTCATGGATCTACAAGAAAGTTTTGAAGAAGAATTAGGTCAGTGACATATTTGAATCAATGACGATGACAAAGGTTAGCAGTGATAGTAACAGAGGTGAACAATAACAGTGATAAGTTGTTCACATTTAGCATTTATATTTTAGGGTGGTTAGATAGGGCAAATATAGGTGGTTGTAGCCACCTTCCGATTGTAGCTGGAGAGAATAGGGGGTTGTAGCCTCCTTCTGGTTGTAGCCATAGAATTGGGGAGTTGGATATTCCCTCAGGTTTAGCCTGAAAATATAGGGTGTTAGAGCATCCTTCTCGCTGCAACTGGAGAAAAAAGGAGGTTGGTGCTTCCAATGAATGTAATTCTTAAAGACATATAAGAAAAAACATTCCGTTCTTTTCTCCCGCATTGGTTTTCCACATAAAAATACTGGTGTACTATGTATGTGTGTGATTGCTCATTGTTCACGGTTCATTTATTTTTCACTTGTTGAATGGTATTGGTAAATTGATTATAAAGTCATCAACACTTATATAATGTGGTTAAAAATGATTACAATTTCTCTATTACTGATTCACCTCCCCTCTCAGTAATCCAACACTTTGTCCCTATATGAGTCACGAATATCCGTGATTCACCCTAATGTGACCCGCATATGTTCGCTAGTCCTAGCGTACACAGTCACGTATTTGTGTAAGAAACTTGTTTTTTAAGCCTTTCTCTATACTTTAGGAGGGTCTAGTTTTCTTCTTCAATATAATCAGATCCTTCTGGGTTTTCTTTTGCTTTTGATTGATGTGTTAAGTCTCTGAAAACTTTGAAATCAACTAAAAGATCTTACTTTTGGTTAGGTTAGGTTTTTGGTATCAAGGTTCTTTAGGTGGGTCGAAAGGTAAGTCGTGTGTGGCTGGGCCGAATTTCCATTAAGATTTTTGTCTTTTAGTGATTCTTGAGTGTTTTCTTTCTTCCTCTTTACCTTCTTCCCTTTGTTCATAAAAGAAAAACGGAAATTGCATCTCATTTTGCATTTCATTTCTTTTAGTAACATAAAAGGCAAAACTAATTGTTTGTTGGTCATTCTTCTCTTGTTCCCTTGTCTCTGAACATTTCAAGAAAAAAAATTTCTTGCTAGCACTCAGGTATTTAGCCATGTTGCTTGTTTTGGTAGAAATAAAAAGAAAATGAAAAAACCTAGTTTTTTCGCTAGTTAGGTCTCTTTAATTCTTTGCATTGTTATTTGAAAAAGAAAAAGATACCAACATAGGATTTTTTTCTTCTTCTCATCTCGAAAGCATTTCAAAAGAAAAATAAGAAATATTTTTTTTTCTTCTTTTGTTTCTCTTGAAGGTTGGATTGTGCATTTTGCATCAGAAAGAGAAAAGCTTACATTTTGAGGTTTGAAGGATTGTTCATGCATTTTCTTTTTGAAACTCTTTTTCATTTGAAGAATTAGTGTAAAGTTTTCTTTGTGAGTGTTCTTATAAGTTTCATTTTTTCAAGAGTCTTAAACAACATTAGTTTCACTTCTGTACCCTTTGAGCAAGAGAAACCAATAAAATGAACGCTAAAGTTTAAATGTACTGGACTTTGTTTCTAGGGTTCACAAACAAGTTTAGGGTTAGGGCCTTGGTTTAGTTTGGAGAGTTAATTTCTCCAAGGCCAAAAAAGAAACATAGGAGTCTGAGCTAGGCAGAGTATCAAATCCAACAGTCATATAAGTATAGTCGAAAATCCCCTCTAAAACATGAGTTAAACACGAGGCCGCGTAAACGAGAGCCGAGCAGATATCCCCTTCAAATCTTAATTGAGCATAGTGGAGAGATCGTATATTGGGGGATTTTCTTGAAGTGATACCGACCCATCTGGAATCAGTCCTCTGGAAGAGTTTCAGGCTTAGTCACCCTGCCCATACGTTCGATCCCGAGAGTTGACTATACCCCCCAGATGATGATTGAGAGTTGGTGATCTTAGTTGCTTTTCCTAGGTTTCTTAGAGGTGACTGCGGGGGTTTGCCGTGGTACCTGGGGAAGATTCTATATCACACTTTTAAGTACTGTTGGAGGGTGCCTCACGAAGTGTGGGTGCTTGCACTGGATAAGGATGGTCAGTGGAGGTCGGGAAAAATGATTCTCACTCTTTCGTTCGCTAGTTCATAGGACTTAATCAACCCATGCCTTCATCTGGAAGGTCCCTTTCCACTTTTTCATTTCTTTGGACTCAAGATCTCATCCATCTGGGATGAAGTTTTTGAGAAGTTGTTTGCTTGTGATGTTTCTCTTAGGAATTTTTATTGGAGTGTTTCTTTGTACAATTGGCCTTAGGTTGTGTTAGTATCATCGCTTTTGGATCGTTGATTCAAGGTGGTCGATCAATTGCTCCATTGATCAGGAAGGACCTCTGGTATTTCTCTTGAAAGCATGGAGCCACCTCCTAGAAGGCATGGGTTTTTATACCATTGGTTCACCAGAGCCAATGTGTGAGACTTTTATGGACATGAACAATCCCGCAAGGGACGAACCTGTGTATAAGAAAGTCGTGGCCAAGTTCTTGAGGATACCAACCAAGGAACCCCTTCCCAAGGGGATTCTTGTGCTTTTCCTTTCTTTGGAAATGATGGTGCCCACTTGATGTCCACTTTTAACATTCACGAGTTGAATGTAGGACTACCATTTTGTTTGTGGACCACTATAAATGTCCTGAATTCTCTTAATGCTTCTGAGATAAGCACCTTATGTAAGGGGCATCATACAGATTTTGATCATTCACCTTCTACATCCACCAAGTTTACTCCTCCTTCTCCCTCTGCGGGTGAAAGTCTTGCTACTAGTAACTAGAATTCTAAAAGGAATAAGAAGAGGAAGAGTAAGAAGAAGAAGCAACCAACCTCTGCTAGTCATGCTGGAAGCACAAAACCAACCTCTACTAGTCATGTTGGAGTTATTTCAACAACCTATGCAAGTCATGTTGAAGACAAGCAACCAACCGTTGCAATTCATGTTGGGGGCACAAGTCTAGTCACTGCTAGTCATTCTGGAAAAAACATCACCAACCTCTGTAAGTCATGTTGGAGATCAACAACTAGCCACTGCAAGTCATGTTGGGGGCATTGATAATGTTGAGAACCCTAGACAAATAGGACATAAGCCCAAGTTCCCTTTTAAGATTTGCAAAAGAGACAACCTTACTCATTTGTGCCCTACTATTGTCGTGGTACGAAGAGCGTGGTCCTTGTCTGAAGGCCCTTCTAGTTCCGAGTCATCTTTGGTTTCCCAACAATCTATGCAATCATTGGTTGATAAAGTGGTTGTGTCGATGCAATATTCGACCAATAGTACTGTCGTTTTGGGGGGTGATGCGTCTCTTGACCATGTTTTATCGCATCCTATTCAACTAGTGGTTGAGGAAGTGGTCATGTCGATGCAATATTTGGTTGATCCCACTCTTCTTTTGGAGAGTGACCACTCTAAGGGAGTGATCTCGCCTATGCAATCTTTGGTCGATCCCACTCTTGTTTTGGAGAGTGAATAGTCTAAGGGAGTGATGTCTCTGATGCAATATTTGGCTGATCCCACTCTTGTTTTGGGGAGATATGCGTCTTTTAACCATGTCCTTAGCATTTTCAGTTCAGTACCTTCTGAACAAGGGGGAATTCCACTTGATTCAAGTATGCTCCCTCCAAGTCCTAGGATGGTTCCCTTGGATTGGAATGATCTTGTGGAGTCTCTCCCTCCTTCTTCTACACCTTTCCAGAGAATAGAATACAACCACCTCAACCTCTTGAGGATAGTATAAAAGCACCTATGCCCTAAAAGCACCTATGAGGGCACAGTTGAGGGGGAGATCCTTGGTGTAAGATTATGCTGAAACTTTTGCAATCTTCCCTCATTCCATGATCCTTTGAGTAGCATCCTTGTTCTATAAACTCATTTTCCAACATTCCTTTCTCCCCTATATATGACCATAGGGTGTGTTCATATCCCTTCTTGGTCATCAGAGGAAGAGTAATCCTGTAGAGTTGATGATTGAATAACCAACATAGGAACCTAGGAAGTTTGCTTTGAGGCAGTGATGGTGGTTAGAGTCAAGTAGTAACTACCTACTCATACTATTTTCAATAAAATAGTTTTCTTTCCCTCCATATTTGTGTAATATTGTTCAATCTATTTTTATATGCTTACTTGCTTTACATATCTGAATTTGCTTATGACATGTATGACTTGTTTTCGTATTTACCTACCGACAACATGGACTTGATCTCCTTTTGTAGGGTGATACCGGTAGAGATTAGGAGTGAATCAAAGGTCGAGAGTGAGGAATGAAATTAAACGATATGATACAAGGTGTGACCTCTTCTCTTCTCTCTTCCAAAAGTAGTTATTTGATTACCAGTTTGTAAGTGTGAGGGTGGGGTTTGTCTTTTGAATATAGTCAGGTTCTGTTGTGACATGACCCAAGGTCACACGAGAAAATCCCATAAACAATTAGATAATTTAAACTCATGTACATATTTTTATTTTCATTTTCAAACACAAATGTGGTTGTTCTATAAAAGAGGCAAAATTTGCCTTGTAAATTGAAAGACCAAAACGATATAAAGTGACCTAATGGAAATGCATGCCCATGCTTTTATATAGCTTGAAATTTAGTTATACGAGATTTGGGGTGAATATAATAACATTATAAATATACCTATGTCACCCTAAGTGTAGTTTCAAATGAAATAGGACCTCTACCTTGAACCAAGATTGAAGACTTTCTATAAAATGGAGGGTAAAACTGTCTTTTTGTAAAATGCATACCGAGGACTCATATGACCTCCAAATTGAATGATTAAAATTGTGGAGTTTGTATTTTATTATTTTACATATTGTAAAACATTTAGTTGTTCATTTTCAAATGAAAAACCCTCTTTTGTGCACAGAGGCTAAAAACATCCTTGTAAATGGATAAGAATGCACAAAGGGAAAAATGCATAACAAATCTTGAAAACATGGCATGATGAAAAATGCACGCCCTGTCAAGAAAAATCTATGCATGCAGTTTTTACATGTTACAAATTACAAGACTATGGATATGTTGTAAACCCTAAAGGTTGTATACTTGGGTGATATCTCAAGTTTTTTCCCTTTCCTTAATTTCAACAATATTGGATTTTTACTCGGTGCCAAAGGTTGGAGGATGCATGCCAACCATATAATTGTTTCGCTTTCCTTTAGTTCCTCTCACATGGGGTCATAGCTCCTCTTTCTCTCTATTATGTTTTTTGGCCTATAGAAATGCATTTACATGTGTGAAAATGTAGAATATATTCGTATATTGTACTTATATTGATTCATTGGATTTTGTTACAATAGTTAATTACAATGCCATATAACATTACTCCAGAAGAAAATGATAGGATGATTCAAAGGTTATTTGCAGCATTGGAAGCAAAGGGTGATAGGAAATGTTATTTCCCTTGCAATTAATGCAGGGGATTCAATAGAAGAAGACTTTTAATAACAACAATTGAAAGACATTGTAGACAATTTGGACATGTTGAAGGGGGGGTATGAATATCGTGCCTTGGTAAGTTAGTACTCATTATATGTTTTTGTATTGATTTTATTTGTAGAAATTTCTATCCTTTCAATATTAATTACATACACTAATATCATTTGATTGATTGTAATTATAAATAAAGGGCGTCCTAAGTGCGATCTTGGGAATGTGCCAAGTAGTAGTAGAAATCTTGTTGTACACAATATGGAAGATGGAGCGAATATCAAAGATCAAGTTACTTCTATGGAAGATGATGAAACTGATATTGGTATAGTTGAGAATGATGGTATAAATAGATTGATCCACGATACCCTTTCTCTAATTGATGACAATTTTGATGATATTCATGATGTACTTATGATTGAGAAGTCACAACGACCCCTTTACGAAGGCTCAGGGACAAATTCTCTCTCTGCTATATTTTTGTTGGTGAACTTGAAGGTATTGAATGGTTTGTCAAATAATTGTCTCACCCAGATCCTAAGGTATGTAATATAATTCGTCACATATACATAAAGGGTCTATTTTTGTTTTGTTTCTCTATTCTTAGTGTTATTAATTACATAAAGGGTCTATTTTTGTTTTGTTTCTCTATTCTTAGTGTTGTTAATTAATGTGTAAATTATAAAGATGCAATATTTAATATTAATATTCTTTACATTAACTATATATATTTTGCGTTGTAGACTGTTAGGTGAATTTCTCCTACCATCATCAAATACTTTACCTCGCACATACCGAGAATTATCTACCATTATGAAAGATATTGGAATGGAGTACCAAGCAACTCATGCATGTCATAATGATCATATTATTTATTATGGACAATATGCATTGGAAATGAAATGCCCACAATGTTAAATCAATATATATCAAACCGATTAAGTAACATAATAGGTGCCTCACAAGGTTATTCGTCATATTCCCATAATTCCACATTTTTAGCGATTGTTCACATGCCAAAGCATGGCACAATTTATGGATTACCATGTATAGAACAAAAATGAAGATGGTGTTCTCCGAATGCTTGTAGATGGTTCTAAATTTAGGAACATTGAAGAAAGATGGACAATTTTTAAAGAAGAAACTCGTAATGTTAGGATTTCATTGGTAGCTAACGATGTCAATCCATTTGGTGAGCTCATGTCTATTTACTCAGTGTGGCCTATTTTTGTTATAAATATTAACCTTCCTCATTGGATGTCAATAAAGAGGGAGCACACAATGTTGGCAATGATTGTTCTAGGTATTTGTTTACAATAATATTTTGAATGTAAAATTTAATTTGTCTTGTTTGTTGCATAATTTCTTATATATACATCTATACAAAGTAGTAATGATGTCTTTATTCAATCAATTAGGTAAGTACCAAGTTAAATATATGAATG
>ML796138.1:124154-157478 GCA_009831015.1 Picea engelmannii | reverse complement strand
TTTCTTCTTTTTCTTTTCTTTTCTTTTCTTTTTTCTTTTCTCAAATTATTTGCAGAATGACAAATCATTTGTCAACCAAAATACTAGAAACCAATAATATCTCAGTCACCAGTTGATCCCCTAATTTTATAGGGTGATAACAGGTGCGACTAAAACTTTTGAAACCTGAAGTTGCGATGTGATCTGAACCATAGATCCAAGGATCTTTCGAGACCCGCCTGGACCATTGGATCTACGTGTTCAGAGGTCACGTATCGAGGAGATTGCATGTTATTGCTCCCAATTCTTCTGAAGCCGAAGTCATGAAGTGACCTGGACCGTGGATCTAAGGATCTTATAGGATTCCCCTCGGTCGTCTGATCCACGAGATTGGAGTCTGTGTTTTGGGAGGATTGCGAGTTAAAGTGGTCACAAACCCCGAATGTCGAGATTTCCATAAGCTAATGGGTTAGACGGTGATTATGCCATATTTTAAAAAGGTTGATGACTGGACCTTCCCCCTCAGGGTAGGACCCTAGAGATGACTTGAGATGAGATAGTTGGAGGGAAACAAAACAAAATGAAAATTATTATGCCCTTCCCGACTATAAAAGAGTATTTAAGGGGGCAGTTGTGTTACAAATTGGTATCGGAGCATGGTTACAACACTTAACCTGTTTGGGCTCATGGACGACCTGTGTAAAAACCAAATTAAAGGGCGACACCCTACCTTACTCCCTTCCAAAAAGTCTGGTTAAATCCTTATTATAGAAAATAATGACAACTTATTGTTGTTTGTGTATGTATTTAAGAAATATGAAATATGTGTTGGTTATGAACTAATATAATGTTAACTAATAGCAAGTGTTTTTTCTGCACTTAAGCGGTCGATCAACCGCAGGAAACTGCAATCATATAGAATGGTGATGTGTCACGAGGTGGGGGATGGCTCCCACAATATAGATGAAGAGTCTGACGAGACGAAGGAGGTAGAGACCCCTCCAGATCTGGCTGAGACTGTGAGGAGTCTAATGGTCAAATTACAGAGCTACAAGGCCGACAACGAGAGACTGATAAAAGAGAAAGAGAAGAAAACAAAAATTAACACAGTCTTTCTACAAATTTTATCGGACATACAAAGACAACTGCAGCATGGACCTGACACCAGTCATGTGGACCGACGACTGACAAAGAGGGGTCAAAGTCCACCTGAGATACGAAAATGTGGTCCTTTAAGTGGCCACACTGGGAGGAGTACCTCGACAAACTCCCAACCTGGAGACAGGGGACAAGCGTCGGGAAAATCCTCTGGAAAGGAAACTAGCGACTCAGAGGGATCTTCTAGTAGTAGAACTAGTTCACATTCTCAAAGAAAATGGAAGAAACAAAGGCATTCCAAAAGTCAGAATCTTGAAGAATTCAGGAAGGCCAAACCAACCTCTTTCGACGGTGAGATTAATAAAGGAGAGGAGGCGGAGGCCTGACTACTTGGACTAAATAAGTATTTCAGAGTGCATGATTTCTCTAAAAACTTGAAGGCCCGAGTAGCCACTTTCAACCTGAATGGAAAGGCTTCCATTTGGTGGGAAGACCTTAAGAATGTGAAAGGGATTCATGACGAGGACCTATCTTGGGAACAGTTTGAGAAATACTTTAGGAAGAAGTATCTTTCAGCAAAATATTTCGACGAGAAGACTAAAGAGTTCTATGAACTCAAGCTGGTACAACTCACCATAGAGGAATATGTCAGTAGATTCATTGAGTTGCTGAGGTACGTACCCTACATAAAAGAAGAAAAGGAAAAGGTGCAACGATTCATCAGTGGGTTACCTAATACCTACCAGAACAAAATTGAGTTTGATGAGCCAAAGACCCTAGAAGACACTATCTGGAAGGCGATATATTGTTATGAACAGTTTGGGCCTCAGACAGAACCTCGCGAGCACTGGAAGCAGAAGAATAGTTCGGGGTTCCAGAAAAATGGGTTTAAGTCTCCAAGATTTAAAAACTATAAGAAGGATTCAAGGATGATATTTCCTACCCGAAGTGTACACCAATAGAATTTCCCCTCCCAGAGTGGAAATAAACTTTTTGGATCAACCCCAGGAAAGACTAATAACCCAAAGAAAGAACCCTTGTAATGTTGGGGTTGTGATGAAGAACATCTACTAAGGGACTGTCCACACAGACGACATAATATTAGGAGAGTTTACAACATCCAAGAAGCTACCACCATCAATGACGTGGCCAGGAGTATGCCACGAATTTATGCAGCCATGGATAATAACCAAGCCGACCACCAAGCCTTAGTGGTGGATATGGAAGGTATGATCCCCAACCATCTAATATCTATTTTAATTGACCCTTGTTCGAATTTGAGTTATGTGGCCCATAAGACCGTTGCTAAGTGTAAACTATAGTCACATAGACATACTAATCTATGGTTGGTACAGTTAGCCACTGGCACCAAAAGAAAAATAACGGAGGTCATACCAGCTTTCCAATTCACTGTGGATGGATTACCCACCCAAGCTACCCTTAACATACTTCCCCTAGGATCATATGACCTATTGATTGGTATGGACTGGCTAGTTTCCCATAAAACTAAGCTAGATTGTTACCATAAAACCTTAGAATGTGTAAATGAATAAGGGAGAAAGATAACCCTCCAAGGGATCCATAAACCTATCTCGGTGAGACGAATATCGACCCTTCAAATGAAGAAGTGTTGCAGAAAGGGATGTCCTTTATATGCAATACAGGTGTCAGAATCTAGTGAGAATGACAAGCCAAGCCTAGAAGATTACCCCATACTAAGAGAATATAGAGACGTGTTTCCATAAGAGGTATCGGGTCTACCTCCGAGAAGAGACATTGACTTCTCAATAGAACTTACACCAGGAGCAATGCCAATATCTAGGACCCCCTATAGGATGAGTACACCCGAGCTAGTTGAGATCAAACTACAGCTAAAGGAAACGATGGATAAAGGCTATATCTGGCCCAACATGTCTCCATGGGGAGCACCGGTCATGTTTGTGAAGAATAAAGATGGTACAATCCGACTGTGCATAGATTATAGACAGTTCAATAAGGTAACCATAAAGAACAAATACCCCTTACCAAGAATTGATGATTTGTTCGATCAATTGGGGGGTGCTTCCATTTTCTCAAAGATTGACTTGAGATTTGGGTACCATCAAGTTCGAATCAAGGATGCAGACATCCACAAAAATGCCTTCAAGACAATATATGGTCACTACGAATTTGTAGTAGTACCATTTGGAATAACCATTTCCCTTGCCACTTTTATGTGCTTGATGAACAATGTACTCAACAAATTCCTAGAAAAATTTGTATTGGTTTTTATTGACGATATATTAATCTACTCCATGAATAGAGAGGAACATGAGGATCATCTTAGACTTGTACTTCAAGTGCTAAGAGAGCATCATCTCTACACCAAATTTAGCAAGTGTGACATTTTCCAGAAGAAAATACATTACTTGGGCCATGTCATATCTGAAGAAGGGGTAGCAGTAGACATTGACAAGATCAGATCCATCATGGAATGGCCTACCCCAAAGGATGTTTGGGATATCAGATCCTTTATGGGTTTAGACGGATAATATAGGAGATTTATAAAAGGTTTTTTCAAGATTGGTTGTCCAATCACTACCCTCTAGAGGAATGGGGTTAAATTCATTTGGACACCGAAATGTGAAGAAAGGTTTCAGTTACTAAAACACCTTCAGACCCATGTGCCCGTGTTGAAGATCGTCGATCCTGATAATGACTTCCTCGTGTGAACAGATGCCTACAAGGAAGGACTCGGAGGAGTCCTTATGAAAGAACGAAGCGTAGTTTTCTATGAATCCCAAAAATTAAATGAACATGAAGTCAACTATGTGACCCATGATCTAGAGTTGGCCACCATAGTGCACGCTTTGAAAATTTGGAGGCATTACCTCCTGCGTAGGAAATTTGTACTTATGACAGACCACTGTGTATTGCGACACCTGTTTGACCAACGAAAAGTCAATGCTAGACAAGCTAGGTGGATGGCCCTCCTTAGCAAGTCTGATTTTGAAATCAAACATATCAAAGGAAAGGAAAAGAAGGTGGTCAATGCCCTTAGCATAAGTATGAAAACAATTCACCTGGCAGCGGTGAGCACCTGCAAGACAAATGTCAGGGAAAGAGTCAGGAATGCACAAGAAATAGATGCATTCTTCCAGACCGTGACCTTGTACCTGGAGAAATAACCCAAAGGGATAAATTATGAAGGCTACCATATGCTGTATGGAGGTCTTCTAACTTACCAAAACATGCTATATATTCCAAGTTGTGATGACCTAAAGAGGTTCATAATGGAAAAATTGCACAAGACACCATACACCGGCCATCTGGGCTATCAGAAGATGGTCACGGCCACCAATAAACAATTCTATTGGTCTGGATTGAAGAAAGACATAGTTGAGTATTTAGCTAAATGTCTAGAATGCCAGCAAGTTAAAGCAGGACACTAGCACCCAAGAGGATTATTACAACCTCTACCAATCCCAGAATGGAAATGGGAGACCACCTCCATGGATTTCATCATTGGATTACCAACATCAGCCAGAAATAATGATGCCATCATGGTAGTGGTGGATAAATTGAGCAATTCCGCTCATTTTATTCCTGTCAAATCGACTTTCAAGGAAATAGATATTGGCAACATATTCAAGAAGGAGATATTCAGACTACATGGCATTCCTAAGGAGATCGTGTTTGACAGAGACACAAAATTTACTTTAAACTTTTGGAAATCCTTGATGGTTGGTCTGGAGACCAAATTATTGTTTAGCACAGCCTATCATCCTCAAACTGATGGACAGACGAAAAGAGTGAACCAAATATTAGAAGACATGCTAAGGATGCATGTAATGCATCAACCTAAAAAGTGGGAAGATTACCTACCACTGGTGGAATTTTCCTACAACAACGGCTACCAAAAATCACTAAAGATGAGATCTTTCAAAGTCCTCTATGGTAGGTCATGAAACACTCCAATCATTTGGAGTAATTCCGTGAACAACATTACAATTGGACCCGACATGTTGAAATAAATGGAACAACAAGTGATTCATATAAAACAAAATCTGAAAATCGCTCAGAATAGACAGAAACGTTATGCCGACAGAAAGAGAACCCCAGAGAATTCAAGACGAGAGACCACATCTATTTCAGAGTTAATCCCAGGAAGAGTTCCCTGAGGATGGGAGATTGTGCCAAGTTGGCACCTCGGTATTGTGGACCCTTTGAAGTTCTATATAGAGTGGGACCTATAGCCTATAGGATAGCACTGCCTCCCACAGTAAAAGCACATAATGTTTTCCATGTTTCATTGCTAAAGAAATATGTACATGATTCTAATCATATAATTGACTGGTCTGTGATCCAAGTGGAACCATAGGGAGAATTCCTGCCAGAACCACAATGCATACTAGACAGGAAGGAAACCCCACTCAGGAACTGAACCATTGCACAGGTCAAGGTACAGTGGAAACACTTTGGCCCAGATGAGGCCACATGGGAACTGGACGAAGCCATGAAACATGCATACCCATTTTTGTTCACTTCTGTACATACAAGACATGTTAATAGTTATAACATTGAGGATGATGTTCCTTTAAGGGGGAGGGAATTGTGACACCCTATTTCCCCTAGTTTGTAAATATAACTATAAATGGACAAAAGACTATGGAAAACTTTATATGTGTGAATATTGATTCGATGGACCTTTGTTTGAAAGGTAAACGAATGTGAACCAAATTAATTACTAAGAAAATGGACAAGTGTTTCCTGACTACTGGAAGGGGGGTGTACTTAGAAAGACCATGAATGTTGTACGAAGAGGGGGTGAAGGGGACCAACAATGTTTGCGTTAACCTTCATCCAAACCAGTGCTTACTGGATTTAAATGCTCTTGGACTAGAACAATCCTTTGACCCATAAATGAATTACAGTGAGGCTGGTGGGTGGGAAGACCTCAATATTTAATGAGGGGATGGGGCATAACACCCATTCGTAATTTTTCTAGAACTGACAGCGGACTAGGAATTCGAGCCACACACGACCTTGCTGAAAGAGGCGAGAAAGGAAGGTGTGATGGGGAGAGGAAGAACACGCCTGCGAAGAGCGCAGAGACAAGAAGTGAATCTCGAGGATTCAAGGAAGAATTGAAAACTAAGCGTTCTGGATACAGGAAATGGCAGAGGAGGTTTTTATATAAGATGATAAACGAGGCTAGTCCTCCTTGCTTGGTATCGTGTAAACCACTCCCAAGATCCTGCAGGAAGAGGAGATTAACCTTTGTCCCTACTGTGGTTGAGAGAGAAGGAAAGGTTGTGTTGCAGAGCATCATGGTCTAGCTCGGGGGTGGCTAGTGGTAAATCCATTTGGAGTGACTGCACCTATAGTTGGGTGGAAACAGGCACCCCTTCCAGTAGTCGCTTCACATCGACTAGTTTTGATAAGTATTTTCCCTGCTTTAATTGTTGAACTAGAATGATGAATTATTATTTGGTCTTATATATATATACATGCATTTTACAATCGTCTTCTGTGTTTGAAATGTTATGTTATGCATAGGTTTATGTCTCCTTATGAATTCACACTCCTCGTTGATAGACCGTATATCCATCTTAACCCCAGGAGATTTCCCGGGCATAGAACGATTCACAGTCGAGATAGAAGATCTCGTGCCAACCTTAAAACAACCATATGAAGAAGGGTACCTCTCCCAGACCCCCCCCCTTTCCATGTGAATTTCCAGGGCCAAGTCCCTAACCCGTTCCGCGCAAAGCCCAGGAAAACGGTGGTGCGAAGGTCTCATAAGGGAAGATATTTCCTTCTCTAAAAGATGAATGGATGAGATCCACTCGGAGGAAACCAAGGGCTGTCATGGTCGTTGGCCATGGGAAAGAGCATGGGAGTTAACCCCTAAACCTGTTCGAACCATGAGTTCAGAAATCGCACGTCGGGAGGATCGCGAGTTGGAGCGACTAAAAACTCTGAAATCCGAAGTCGCGATGTGAACTGGACCGTAGATCCCAGGATCTATCAAGACCCACCTTGACCATCGGATCGACGAGATCAGAGTTTTCACATTGGGATAATTGTGCGTTGGTGCGACTAAAACTTCTAAAACCCGAAGTTGCGATGTGATCTAGACCGTAGATCCAAGGATCTTTCGGGACCTGCCTAGACCATCAGATCTACAAGTTAGGAGTTCGCGCATCGGGGAGATTGCATGTTAGTGCTCCCAATTATTCCGAAGTTGAATTCGCGAAGTGACCTGGATTGTGGATCTAAGGATCCTACAGGATTCCCCTCGGTCATCCGATCCACAAGATTGGAGTTTGTGTTTTGGGAGGATTGTGATTTAAAGTGGCCACGAACCCCGAACGCCGAGATTTCCCTTAGCTAATGGGTTAGACGGTGATTATGCCAGATGTTAAAAAGGTTATGACTGGACCTCCCCCCTCGAGGTAGGACCCTAGAGATGACTCGAGATGAGATAGTTGGAGGAAAACAAAAAAAAACGAAAATTATTATGCCCTTCCCTACTATAAAAGAGTATTGAAGGGGGCATGTGTGTTACACCAAGGTCGACGATCTCACAATTCATTTGCTATACAAATCATATAGTTTCATACTTGCTTACACAATCAAGCAAATATAAATGGAAATAGTCTAATCATCAAGAAAACATGCAAATCCCTAAAACATTCATAGGATATCCAACTTTAATTTACAGCTGTAGTTAAATTACACATGATATGAGAATAATCATCCATTAAGTGTTGCATCCAACTAACTGTCTGTGGGTGTTTGACTTTCGACCCAACCATAGGCTTAGAGGCATTCATTCTTAGCACCCTAGCCACCCCTATGCCGAGCCATGATATCACTGGGGAACTATGTCATTTCTCAGAGACCTTCTCTCTGTCACAACATCCCTGCGAGGTTTATCAGATACTTCCCCAACATCAAGTTTACATCCTTCCTCTTTCTTATGCATATCTGGGTCGCATGTTCCCTTATGTGCATGCATTCTTGTTTGGTGTCTCTCCTTCTCTCTATAGATCCTCACACACATGCCTCCTCCTCAGTGTGTCTTCTCCTTGTCTCTATTTTCTGTATATATTTTCCCAGGATGGTTCTCGACCTATCATGTTCCTTCTATTAGAAAGAAACTTGGGTCAACGTGGTCTTCCATACCCTGCGGTACTTCAGGATGACATTTTTCAGTCAAACCATGCTTCCTTTCATGGGGGTGGTTGAGTATTCAACCACCAGTCCTTCCTTCATTAATTGATTCCTCCCTTGGGGTTCGGAAGGGGTTTTATCATTCCAACAAGGGGAAATTTAGGGTCATTTGACATAATGAACCCTCTCTTATATCTTTCCTATTCTTTCCTCTAAGGATATCATGGCCAGTACTTCAAGGCTTCACCCCCACAGTCAGTCCTTGGAATTCAAACAATAATACATTTACATTGGTTTCATTCCATAACATGGTAATCATAATTAATGATTAATTACAAGTTGGGGAAAACGAGGTGTTACAAATTATTTCGAGAGACAACTCATTCATGACAAGAAAATAGTTGCAGGGATCATGCATATTCAACAAATCTAATCAATACTCTATAGATGAATATATTATTAGCATGGAGGCTTGCTAAAACAATACAAATTAATGAGAAATATAAGCAATTGACATAGAATAATTTAATCTTGTTATATTAATAATTTCTTGCCTAGATCAAGGGCAACATCACTTAACATTGTTTTTCTTTCCAGCGGGGCTCCTACTGAAAATACATATTTCTATTGAAATTTCTATTGTTGGCCTCTGTCTTTTAGACCATTAGTCCATAAGTGTGTACCCTATAGAGAGGGAAACCCTACTCACATGTAATAGTGAGCATTTTAATTTGGCATTGGGATAGATTACTCCTCCACACATGCATTCACAATACCATCTTCATTTATATACTTCATTACACATCTCCATTTACAAAAATAATACCATTTATAGTATTGAATTATTCCACACATTAACCAAAGACAAAAAATAAATCCACTTTATTATTACAAAATATCATGATATATTGAACTGCCTAGGTCGAATTTCACTACCTGAAAGTCGAAGCAAAGGGAAAACCACGATGAAGAAGACCACAAATATCACTCATTCGTTGTTCAATCATTCTTGTAACGAAGGTTGAGGTTTGATGGGTGTTTACAACTCAGGCAACCACCTAGGTCGAACTGAACCACCTAAAAGATGAAGCAACGAGAAAGTCAAGATGAAGAAGAAACATAGAATCCATCTCCTATTGAACAATCGTAGGTTGGAATTGGTGCAGGAGAAGACACACTAAGAGAAAAGATTGGTCAATTGCTCATGAAAAGATGATAAGTTCTTATAGGATTTAGATAAATGACTAACATGACTAAAGTCTCTAGAGGAACCTTCCCTTAAAGAACACATTCAATGTATTATAAGCTTCTAGATGAACCTTCCCTTAAAGAACGCCTTATGTGTATTATAATTTAGTGGTCAATGCTTGTAGATATTTTTTTCCAAAGGTAGTGTAATTTATTATAATTTGGTGGGCAGTGTTGGTAGATATTTTTTTTAAAGGTGGTACAATTTATCATAATTTAGTGGTAAGTTCTTGTAAAGAAAGTGATTATTTGCATAGATATTTGTGAATGTGGGCTCACACATCACAGTGATTAAAATAAACCATGCCCCCTAAAATAACTAATCTTTAAAGAGAGCATATTTCCTCTCTTGCCACTTACCTCTGGGTTTTGGGTTGATACCCTATTTCCTTACATATGATTAGGATGAGCCCTTATTATTGGCATATTTATTACGAGAAGGAAGAAGGCAGAGTATTTGTTTGTCATTGATGGCAAGCTCAACCCGACAATGACGAACAAGAGAAAGTGGCAAGACCAACAACGCAACAATGATCGCATGGCAAGATCAGAAGCGTAAACTCCATTTAGGAGTTTTGGATACCGGGAGTTGGAGGAGTCAAGGAAGCAACTCACGACAGGAAATTGCGAAATGAGAAACCACGACTTAATCTCCATTTTGGAGTTTCGAATACCAGGAGTTGGAGGTTTCAAGGACACTCACGATAAGAATGATGAAATCACGAAATGTGAAAGATCAGAGCATGTCAAAGACTCCATTTCGGAGTTTCGCAGACCGGGAAATCAAATATCAAAGGAACTTTAACCTTTGAAGTAGTGAACCTCGAAATCTCGAAAGTAGGAGGACCGCCCATCTTCGGGAAGGACACATGGTTACAGATCAACATTTAGCTGCCTGAGAGGTCAAAGGAAGGAGTGCCCTAACCTCTCAAACTCACGATATGAGAAATCGCGAATTAATCTGAGTCGTTGATCAAAGGGATATCCTGGACTGTTGATCAGGCACAACGAAGGCTCGTGAATTTGTGAAATGATCCTGGCCATTGAAGCTAGAGGACACATGGAGAAAGATTGGCATTTAGATGACTAAAAGGTCAAAGGAAGGAGTTCTCTAACCTCTCTAAGTTGTGTTATGCGAAATCGTGAAATAATCCTAGCCTTCAGATCGAGGATTGATCTGGACCGTTGATCAGACACGACGAAGGTCCATGAAGTTTCGAAATCACGATAAGATCTAGACCGTTGGGTCCATAGGAAACGTGGAGAAAGATTGTCATTTCACTGATTGGAAAGTCAAAGGAACGGGGTTCCCTAACCTCTTGAACTCGCGATATGAGAAATCGCGAAATGTCGAAATGCGAAATTGCGAAACGCCTTTTGGCGCAGCCTGTGGTCACCACTGGTGGTCACGTGAGGGGAAGAAGCTAGTGGAGCTAAAAATTTTCGGAGTTTCGGGGATTGCAACTTGGAGTGTCGAGACTCTTCACCACAAGTATGCCGAAATGCCAAAATACTGAAATGTGAAATGGTGAAATCAATGCGAGATCATGTGCTTGTAATCCAACGGTGTTGGATACTTGGAAATATGATCGAAGGGATACTATTTCTCTTCACGATTAATTGTTCAGTTACGATTCAGTTAGTAGAACCGAATCATGGTTCTTGGATGGTTGGCATTTCAGTTGTTGAAGCGTTTTTCTAGGGATTTGAGGGGTAACCGAAGTGGTTGTAGAATATAAAAAGAAACACGCAGTGACTGTGTGTAGTTGGTCGTTCTGAATGAAAAATGAGTTGAACTGTAAGAAAGGGAAAATTACAGTATGCACAGTGTGATACCGAGAGTATGCGTAGTGTAAGATAAAACTCAAAGATGAGTAACAGATGAGGAATATACAAAAGCAAGAGTAGAATTGCAGAATAGCTTGAAGCAGAGAAGAATTGCAGAATAGACAGAGGAAGAGAAGAATAGCAGAACAGTTAGAAGCAGACCAGATTTACAGAACAGAGAAGAAGTGGTAAGAATCGATTTATTTGTGTTGTTGGTTATTCAATCATTTATTTATAATCAGGGAGGTAGGGTGGTTCTAGGGAGGACTGTGGTCCTCTGATATTCGAGTTGGTGCTTGAATATTGGGAGTTGTAGCTTCCATCTAGTTGTGGCTAGAAAACAGGGTGGCGGGGTGGTGCTTGGGAAAACACAGAGTTTTCTATATGCAAGTTGGTGCTTGTATAAGTGGAAGTAGGTGCTTCCATCCAGTCGGTGTTGTAACACTCAAGGATTTGGTGCTTCCTTCTAGTGGGTGCTAGAGAAACTAGAGAGTTGGTGCTCTCAAACAAGTTGGTGCTTGTATAAGTGGAAGTAGGTGCTTCCATCAAGTCGGTGCTGGAACACTCAGGGAGTTGGTGCTTCCTTCTAGTCGGTGCTAGAGAAACTAGAGAGTTGGTGCTCTCAACAAGTTGGATCTTGTAAAATAGAGGTAGTAGCCTCACTTTGAGTTGGTTCTGAAATATATATGATGTACAGAACCTAAAAGACGGCCTATCATTTCGAAGAAGAAGAGGTTTTGTCCCTTTATGGGTTTCCTCGTGAAAATATGTCTATGTGTATATCTTATGTGTGATTTATGCTCATTATTTATGTTGTTCATATTATGTATAATATTGATGGTCACTTGATGAAAGATTAAAAATGGCTTAATAGACTTAATATTGTTTAAGCACAGTAACAATTGATTCACCCCTCCCCCCCCGCCCCCTCTCAGTTGCCTCAATAATTTCAACAATTGGTATCAGAGCCAATTCCTTTTATCTAAAGGTAGATCTGTAAGCTTAAACATGACAAGTCATGAAGGGACTTCAGCCACTAAGCCTCCTCTGTTTGATGGAACAAATTTTTCCTTTTGGAAGGTTAGAATGAGAACATACCTAATGGCCTTAGGTGCTGATGTTTGGGATGTAGTAGAGACTGGATACATAAAGCCTGTTGTGCTAGCTTCTAAGGATGCTAAGTTAGAATTTAGCTTTAATGCTAATGGAATGAATGCTATCTTAAATGGACTTGCAGAAGCCAAGTTTGTAAAGGTGATGCATCTTCAAACTGCCAAAGAAATGTGGGATAAACTTATTAACAACTATGAAGGAAATGAGAAAGTAAAAGATGCCAAACTTCAAACATTTAGGTTGAAGTTTGAACAACTAAAAGATGAATGAATATGAAACAATTAGCAAGTATTTTTTAAGAGTTGAAGAACTTGTGAATTCCATGAAGGGACTTGGTGAGAAGATTGAAGAATCAATTTTAGTTCAGAAGAGTTTAAGATCTTTGCTTGATAAATTTAATCCAAAAGTCTGTGCAATAGAAGAACTAAATGATCTTAAAACTCTGTCCATTGATCAACTCCTAGGAACATTAACTTCATATGAAATGACAATCAACAAAGATAAATCCATTACTAGAGAAGCATCTTTTAAAGCAAACAAGAATATTGATTCAAATTTAGTTGATATTGAGGCAAAATTTGTGAGAAGGTTAAAGGAAGGATCAGGAAAATATCAAGACAAGCTTCCCTTCAAATGTTTTAACTGTGGTAAGATAGGTCATTTTTCATCTAAGTGTCCCCATCAGAAAAAGGACCAAAACTCTGATGATGAAAAGAAGTACAAATTCAAGAAACATAGTAAAAAGAAAAGTTTGTGTGCAAATAATGACAATTCCTCAGAAGACATAGATAATGATTCATCATGTGAAGACAAAGTGAATGATTTTATGCTTATGGCTATGGGAGATTTTGATGATGAACACACAGGAGGTGAAATGGATGATGAAGAAGTTGTGGTGTATATGGAAGGTGAATTAATCAGTGCTTTGGAAGAAATTAACAGACTCAGATGTAAGAAGAGAAAACAAAAACATTTGTTGAAGCAGTTTAAAATGAATAGTGAAAAACCTGATGAAAACTTTTCTCTACTAAAAGTGGAGTTAGAAGAGGCAAAGAAAATAGAAGACATACTGAAACAACAATTGTCAGAGAAGAAAGCGAAGTGTGAAGCCTTAGAAGAAGAGATAGAAAAACCAAAAAAGAAATGGAGAAGTTTAAGGGATTGTATCACCAAAATCTGCCAAGTATTAAAGCCTCAGAAGAATTAACCTCCATTCTAAATTAACAAAGAAACCCAAAGTTGAAAGCTGGCTTGGGGTATGAAGAAGGATCAAGTAGTGATCATCCAAGTAATACATAACCTATCAAGTTTGTCAAATCCTCAAACATTGACAATAGTCACTCTGCAGAAACAAAGAAAGAGAATCAACCACCAAGAAGGAATGAAAGAAAAAGTACCAAAACCGAATCTATAGATCAGAGAGATTATCGGCATGAAAGAAATTGACCTCCTCAAAGAAGACAAAAATTTTCAAGGTACAAAGGTTTTTTCTATGGTTATTGTTTTTTCTGCTCTAATTTTGGTCACAAAGCTATAAACTGTTCTTTAAGAATTAGATATGAACAATCAAGATATTCAATGGATAACCATCTTCCACAATAAAGATCGAGACAACCAAGCAACAAACAACCTCAGACTATAAATCATGCGATGGTTGGGAAAAGGACGCAGGTTAAGCATAACACTCGTTGTGATCTTCTATTTAGTGAACCAGAATGTTACATCTGTCATAACTATGGACATAAAGCTGCAGATTGTCGCTTAAGGAATTTTAAGTCAGACTCGAATCTTACTGCTGAAAATTTCAAGATTTGGAAGAAGAAAGAAGATGAGAAGTGTAGACTAGTGTTATCAGCCCAAAGAGAAAAAAATCCTTGGTATATTGACAGTGGATGTTCCAAACATATGACTGGAGACAAAAGTAAGTTTCTAACTCTAAGTGAAAGAAAAACAGGGAATGTAACTTTTGGAAATGATGCACCAAGAAAAATAAAAGGTAAAGGAATGGTAAGTTTGAGTAATGGCAAAGGGAAAACTCAAGATGTATTGTTTGTAGAAGGTCTGAAACATAATCTTCTTAGTTTCAGTAAAGTCAGTGACCGAGGATGTGAAGTCATTTTTACCTCTAAAGATTGTAGAATAAAATCTGTGAATTTAGGACAGCTAGTTGCAAAAGGGATAAGAACAGAGAACAATGTCTATGTGTTAAAAGAAGAAAAAGAATAATGTTACTTAAGAAATTATGATGAAAGTTGGCTATGGCATAGGAGACTTGGAGACTTAAATTTTGATCATATAATCAAGCTAAAAAATAGTGGGGCAGTAAAGGATCTTCCAAAGATATCAAAGCCATATGATTATGTTTGTAAACCTTGGCAGATAGGAAAACTTACTTGCACTCAGTTCAAATCTAAAAACTTTCCTTCAACAGAAAAACCTCTCTAGTTAGTACATATGGATTTATGTGGACCATCAATGAAAGAAGGTACATGAAAAGAAAATTATTTTATGTTGATTATTGATGATTATTCTAGACTAACATGGGTTGCCTTTTTGAAGGAAAAATATGAAGCATTTGAAAAATTCAAAGTGTTTGAGGCTCTAACTGAAAATCAAACAGGAAAAAGATTGAAGGCAGTAAGGTCTGATAGAGGAGGAGAGTTTAGCTCATGAAATTTCAAAGAGTTCTGTGATAAACATGGAATCAAAAGAGAGTACACAATTCCAAGGACTCCACAACAAAATGGAGTTTTTGAGAGGCAGAATAGATCAGTACAACAAATGGAAAGATCAATGATGAATGCAAAAAATATACCTCAGACATATTGGGTGGAATCAATTCATACAACTGTTCATATCCTTAACAAAGCACATCTCAGACCACACAGTGACAAGACTCCTTATGAACTATGGTTTGGAAGACCTGCTTCAATCAAACATTTTAAAGTCTTTGGGAGTAAATGTTACATTAAGAATAATGATGAAAATATTGGCAAATATGATGACATGGCTTATGAAGGTATCTTCTTGGGTTATGCTACAAACAATAAAGTATACAGATGTTACAACAAGAGACTGCATAAACTGGTTGATTGTATAGACATAAAAGTTGATGAGGAAATCCCGGTCAGAAATGTAAGTAGTGTTGATCCAAGCACACAAGATATAGTTGAATATGAAGATGAACAGGTCCAAGGATCAGAAAGAGAAGAATCTGAATCAGATGAAGATACAAATACTTCGACTGACACAAATCAACATAAAGAAGAAAAATCACCTCTCAGAATTGTTATAAAGAATCATCATGAAAATCAGATAATTGGAGATATAAATAAAGGAGTTTAGACAATAAGGAAATTGATTAAAGACTTAGAAAAATCTCATGTTGCTTTTTTATCTATGACTGAACCAAATTTTTTTGATGAAGCCAACCAACATGATGATTGGATTAAAGTTATGAATGAAGAGCTTGATTAGATTGAGAAGAACAATACTTGGGAGCTTTTCCCTAGACCTGAAGATAAGAATGTAATAGGTTCCAAATGGGTGTTCAAGAATAAAATGAATGAAAAAGGACAATTTGTTAGAAATAAAACCAGATTGGTCTGTAAAGGGTATGCACAAGTTGAAGGTCAGGACTTTGATGAAACTTTTGCACCAGTGGAAAGATTGGAGGCCATCAGTATGTTCCTTGCATATTCATGCCATAAGAACTTTAAAGTGTATCAGATGGATGCTAAGTCATATTTTCTTAATGGGGATCTAGAGGAAGAAGTATATATGGAGCAACCTGAAGGATTCTCATTGACAGATAATCCTAATTATGTTTGCAAGATTAAGAATGCCTTATATGGACTTAAACAAGCACTACGAGCTTGGTATTATAGACTGGACAAAGTTTTACAAGACAAAGGGCTCAAGAAAGGTATTGTTGACAACAATCTCTACATTAAGTCTGAAGGTGATAATTTACTAGTTGTTTTGGTTTATGTAGATGATATTATTTTTGGTTGTACTAATGAATCATTTGTCCAGTGGTTTCCTAACTCTATGCAAATAGCGTTTGAGATGTCCATGATAGGAGAATTGTCATATTTTATTGGTTTACAAGTAAATCAGAGTTCTGCAGGAATATTTATCTCTCAAGGAAATATTTGAAAGAGATGTTGAAGAAATTTCAGATGGAGGATTCCTCTCCTGTTAGTACACCTATGGTGGTTGGTTACAAGCTCAGTAAATATGATATGTCACCCGATGTTGATCAAAGGACATATCGATCAATGATAAGCAGTCTTTTGTACATCACAGCTTCCCGTCCTGATATAATGCAAGTTGTTGGAATGGTAGGTCGCTATCAGTATGCTCCTAAACAAATTCATCTAGTAGCGGTAACAAGGATATTCAAGTACTTGAAGGGCACAATGAATTACAGTCTGTGGTATCCCAGAAATCAAAACTTTAAGTTAACTGCTTATTCAGATGTCGATTGGGCAAACTGTGTTGATGAGAGAAAAAGCACCAGTGGATGAGCATTCTTCCTGGGTGAATCATTAGTAGCATGGCTTAGTAAAAATCAAGGATCCATTTCATTATCAACTACAAAGGCATAATACATTGTTGTTGCTACTTGTTTCACACAAATTTTATGGATGATACAAACTCTTGCAGATTTGAAGGTAACTTACACTGATCCCATTCCACTTCACTGTGATAACACCAGTGTCGTCAGTCTCTCTAAGAATCCTGTACTTCATTCAAAATCTAAGCACATACCAATAAAATACCATTTTCTCAGAGAACAAGTTACAAACAGAACTGTTCAGCTGAATTATATTCCTTCCACAGAACAGATAGTTGATATCTTTATTAAACCGTTAGTAGCGACCCCTTTTGGATATCTTCGTCAAAAGTTGGGGGTTATAACTTCTTTCGTCTAATATGTTCACTTGATCAGGGGGAGTACTTATTGAATATCTGTTGTATTTCTAAGTTGCTCATAGTTGACAGGGGGAGTATGTACTGCAACAACTCAGGGGGAGCGTGTTACTTATTTGAAATTGATGTCAAAGGGGGAGAAAGTGTAATGGTAAGGATGCTATGAGTAGTGTCTTCAAGGTTGCCATCAATGCCAAAGGGGGAGATTGTTGGCATATTTATTATGGGAAGACAAAAGGCAGAGTATTTGTTTGTCATTGATGGCAAGATCAGAAGCGTAAACTCCATTTCGGAGTTTCAGATACTGGGAATTGGAGGAGTCAAGGAAGCAACTCATGGCAGGAAATCACGAAATGCAAAAACACAACTTAATCTCCATTTCAGAGTTTCGGATACCGGGAGTTGGAGGTGTCAAGGAAACTCATGACAAGAATGATGAAATCACGAAATGAGAAATATCAGAGCATGTCAAAGACTCCATTTCAGAATTTCGCAGACCGGGAAATCAAAGATCAAAGGAAATTTAACCTTTGAAGTAGCGAACCTTGAAATCCTGAAAGCAGGAGGACCGTCCATCTTCGGGAAGGACATGTGGTTACAGATCGACATTTCGCTGACTGAGAGGTCAAAGGAAGGAGTTCCCTAACCTCTCAAACTCGCGATATGCAAAATCACGAATTAATCTGAGTCGTTGATCAAAGGGATATCCTGGACTATTGATCAGGCACAATGAAGGCTCATGAATTTGTGAAATGATCCTGGCCGTTGAAGCTAGAGGACACATGGTGAAACATTGGCATTTCGTTGACTGAAAGGTCAAAGGAAGGAGTGCTCTAAACTCTCTAACTCACGATATGTGAAATCGTGAAATACTCCTAGCCGTCAAATTGAGGATTGATCTAGACCGTTGATCAGAAACGACGAAGGCCCGTGAAGTTTCGAAATCACGATAAGATCTGGACCGTTGGGTCCATAGGAAACATGGCAAAAGATCGTCATTTCACTGACTAGAAAGTCAAAGGAGCGGGGTTCCCTAACCTCTTGAACTCGCGATATGCGAAATCACGAAATGCCAAAATTTGAAATTGCAAAACACCTTTTGGCGCAGCCTGTGGTCACCACTGGTGGTCACATGAGGGGAAGAAGCTAGTGGAGCTAAAAAAAATTGGAGTTTCAGGGATTGCGACTTGGAATGTCGAGACTCTTCACCACAAGAATGCCGAAATGTCGAAATACCGAAATGTGAAATGGCGAAATCAACGCGAGACCCTGTGCTTTTAATCCAACAGTGTTGGATACTTGGAAATCTGATCGAAGGGATACTATTGCTCTTCACGATTAATTGTTCAGTTACGATTTAGTTAGCAGAACCGAATCATGGTTCTTGAGTGGTTGGCATTTCAGTTGTTGAATCGTTGTTCCAGGGATTTGAGGGGTAACCGAAGGGGTTGTAGAATATAAAAAGAAACATGCAGTGACTGTGTGTGGTTGGTTGTTCTGAATGAAAAATGAGTTGAACTGTAAGAAAGTGAAAATTACAGTATGCGCAGTTTGAGATAAAACTTAGAGATGAGTAACAGATGAGGAATAGAAAGAAGAAAGAGAAGAATTGCAGAACAGATTGAAGCAGAGCAGAATTGTAGAACAGACAGAGAAAGATAAGAATTGCAAAACAGTTAGAAGCAGACCAGATTTACAGAACAAAGAAGAAGTGGTAAGAATCGATTTATCTATGTTGTTGGTTATTCAATCATTTATTTATAATTAGGGAGGTAGGGTGGTGCTAGGGAGGAATGTGGTCCTCTGATATTCGAGTTGGTGCTTGAATATTGGGAGTTGTAGCTTCCATCTAGTTCTGGCTAGAAAACAGGGTGGCAGGGTGGTGCTTGGGAAAACACAGAGTTTTCTATATGCAAGTTGGTGCTTGTATAAGTGGAAGTAGGTGCTTCCATCCAGTCGGTGCCAGAACACTCAGGGAGTTAGTGCTTCCTTCTATTGGGTGCTAGAGAAACTAGAGAGTTGGTGCTCTCAAACAAGTTGGTGCTTGTAAAAGTGGAAGTAGGTGCTTCCATCCAGTCGATGTTGGAACACTCAGGGAGTTGGTGATTCCTTCTAGTCGGTGCTAGAGAAACCAGAGAGTTGGTTCTCTCAACAAGTTGGATCTTGTAAAACAGAGGTAGTAACCTCACTTTGAGTTGGTGCTCAAACATAAATGATGTACAGAACTTAAAAGTCTACCTATCATTTCGAAGAAGAAGAGGTTTTCTCCCTTTATGGGTTTCCTCGTGAAAATGTGTCTCTGTGTATTTCTTATGTGTGATTGATGCTCATTATTTATGTTGTTCGTATTATGTATAATATTAATGGTCACTTGATGAAAGATTAAAAATGGCTTAATAAACTTAATATTGTTTAAGCACAGTAACAACTGATTCACCCCCTCCCCCCCACCCCCCTCTCAATTACCTTAGTAATTTCAACACTTATCCAATTAGAAGAGTTAGGTCATATTATAGAAAGGTAGTTTCAACCTAAATAGTATGTGAAATAAAGTTAATATCCCTTAATCTCATAGCAAAGAATATACCAGTGGGATTTTAATTTTTTTATTGATTTTTAAAATTCCAACATTAATACTATATTAAAAAAACTATATATACATTTTATCTGTCACATACCCACCAAGGAAAAAATAAAATTTTTGCTCTTCTTCAAGGGATAGAATCCTAGAATTCCTATGAGGGCCTAGCGTAGGCTAGCTCTTCCCTTATCCACCTCCATGTGATCGTTGGTTATGACCACAGGCCAAGCCAAGAGGCATCTTTCGCATTTCACGACTCAATGATGTAAGATAGTCAAGTCTTTCAACTCTTCAAACCCCGAAACCCGAAATCTTACCTTTGATGAGATCGATGGCTGCGAATCTCTCTGTGACCCAACAATCCTGGCCATATCGGGGTTTCGGTAACCGGGAGTTCGAAATGCAGCGACCCAAACCACTGGTCACTCCAATCCTCGAACTCGGATACGTGAGTTCTCGTACGAGATCCAATGATCCTCAATGATTAGGATCCAGCGGTCCAGATCTTTTCGGAGTTTCGTGAACCGAAAGTTCATGATGCAGTAACTCCAAATCTCTTGTCACTCCAATCCCTGAATTCTGATATGGGATTTCATGTATGAGATCAACGACCCTCATTGATATGGATGTAATGGTCACTATCCCTCCTGAGCTTAAGGGTGTTGAAAGACACTCGGTCTTAATCGTGCTTCGGGGTTTCGTATACCGGGATTTCACAACTTGCGAAGATGAGGGGTCTTGCCCTCTGGTTTCCCAGATGCCAAAACGCCAAAACTTATTCACGCTAAACCAACTCATCCACAAATCACATTGAGGTTTCGTATACCGGGATTTTTCAACTTGCGAAGACGAGGGGTCTTGCCCTCTGGTTTCCTGGGTGCCGAAACGCCGACCGACATCCACATGTCCTGTGCCGATGGATGGTTCCAAATACTTCGAGACTTTCAGGACTTCGTGAAGTCCACTCTCTTGCTTATGCAAGGGTTAAGATCGACGGTCAATAAAGCTCCGACAGGTCCTTGGATCTACGGTCTTGGTTCCCATCGCTAATTGCAAAGGCTGAAGGGGTTGAGGTATTAACGCCTTCGTTCCTTCCTCCAATCTAACGGTCGGGACAGACCTCAGATCCTCTGAAAGGATCTCATCCATTCATCTAGCAAACGAAAGGGTACTCTCTTTCAGTATTTGAAACTCACTATCCTTCCTGAGCTTCGTCAACTATGGAGGACTTGAGAGCTTTGCGCTCTTTCTCCTGGACTTGACTCTTAGAAGAGTCTTCGACAGAACTATTGCACTCCTTCATCAAGGGGTTCTGGGGTTCTATTTGATCACAGAGAGCCTATGCATATCTGCACTACCTCTCATGATCTTAACAAACTCCGTCCTCCAAGGGACTCAGAACGACTAGGTGAGTAAACCATTGTACATGCAACTACGCCTAAGGTCAACGAGATCACATTTCGTGGCTCTAGCTTAAGACACTAAAAAACTCAAGATTTTATGAGAACAAGTCATGTATGAACCATATAATTCCTTACTTGCCTAATTATACAATCACGTAGAAATATAAGGGATACAATATATCCATTAAGAATTCATTCACATTCCTGAAGGCATACGTAGTATAACCAATTCATACACAGTTACGGATAAATTACACAGGGTAGGAAATCACTTATCTATTACAGGTTGCCGCCAACCTACTGACTGTGGGTGTTCGTCCTTCCACCCGACCATAGGCCCAAAGGCATTCATTCTTAGCACTCTGGACACCCCCGTGCCAAGCCATGATATCACCAGGGAATTCTCACACTTCTCGAGGGTTCTTCCTCCGTTTTCGCTTCTGTTTGGGTCCTGTTCTCTGTAACTCAGAGATTTCTCTCTCGGTTATGGCCTTGGCGAGGTTTCTCAGATGCTCCTCAGCATCAAGCTCACAGCCTTTCATTCGTGACTCGCTGGAGATCTCCACGCATCTCCCTTGCGAGCTTGTGCTCTTTTTTTGTTTGTTTGTTTGGTGTCTCCTCTCCTGTGTGTATCCCTCTTACCCTAGAAGGTTTTTTCTTACCTATCATGTTCCTTCTACCAGAAGGAAGCTCAGGTCTGCAGGTCACTGCGGTACTTCGGGTTGACAACCCATGTTTCCATTTATTGGGGTGGTTGATTTTTCAACCACCAATCCTTTCTTCATCAAATAATATCTTTCCTTGGGATCCGAAGGAGGTTGTCATCCTCATCAAGGGAAATTTGGGGTTATTTGTCGTAATGAACCCTCTCTTATAGTTTTTAAATTCTTCCTCTAGTGATATCATGGCCAATACTTTCAAGGATTCACCCCCACAGTCAGTCATTGGCAACTCAAACAATAATACATTTACATTGTCCTCATGCATTAGCATGGTAATTCCTATTTTATGATTAATTACAAATTGGGGTATACAGGGTGTTACAATTCACTCCCCCTTAAAGGAACACCATCCTCAATGTTCTTTCTCAAAAACACCTATCATGCCTTTCTCATTCAACCACTTTAGAAGTCTTGACCTTCGTCCTCGGTCAGGTCCTCTTTCAGGATCTTAGTCTTCGTCATCTACCTTCAATAATTCTTGGACAACAAGCACATTAATCACAATTTTGTGCGAAAACATATTACTGTTGTTCAAAATTCAAAAGGAAATTCTCACACTTCTTAGCACAATACTTATCTGTGCAGTTTGTGGATTTTTATCCACATGGTAGTTTTTTTATCCATGCTCATCGCTTTCCTTGATGTACCCATTGGGTGCATGATTCCAATTCAATAGTTCACAAGAGCTATCATGATTTCATCTTCCTTTCCAAGGTTTTTCCGCATGGGAAACTACCCACTGTGTACATGATCCCAATAGTTTACAAGAATTATTAAGGTCTCCTCTTCCTTGTGGTCACTCACCCTCCAGGCCCAGGCCCAGGCATCCCCTTCACTGTTATACAGTCCCTCGGGCGATCCATCTTGCCCTGCCAAGGTTTTCTCACACAGGAAAATTTTAGAGACTCTATCAAGTCTTACAGTCTAGGCATCCCTCAGACTTGCTCTGCCGAGGCGTACCTCCGGCTTGTGTTACCTCAACACAATAATTTTCAAGTGATCATGGCTTATCACGGGGTTTTCATGGCTCATTAGTAGCCATGTTCATCATCTTCAACTTTGACAACCCTCATCTATCCTTTCTGGACATGTCTTTTCTTCTCACCTGTATCACGGGTATACAAAATTTATGACATCATTATAAATTCTAACTTTTAGAATTTTATTGCAAATCTGTCACCCACAGATTTTCCAATCTCACGATTTGTTTTCATATTTGTTCCGCACAGGAACCAGATTCATAATTATGAGACTTTCCTTCCCATAATGGTTTGGCTCAGCAGGAAATTGGCCTTCCTTATGGGCTTACAATGCTGCCATATCCAAGACCCCTTTTCTTCCTGCACTTCCAACTTCAATCGGCCAAACAACTTGTTAGTTTTTCCATGCATATACATTTTATTGCACCTTTACAACATCGTCACAACAATTTCAGAATTGTGCATACTTAACAATTAAATTACTTTCTCAAAAAGGAAATACCATTCCTTGCAGTTTGGCTCCATAGGCAATCGGTCTTCCTTATGGAATTACAACACTGCCATATCCAAGACCCTTTCCTCCCTGCAATTTCATTCTTTACACAACCAAACAATTGTTAGTTTTTGTTTACATTACCTTTTTCGAAAATCAATTATACTAATAGTCCAGGTCATTTCATCTATTCAAGGATTCAAAGCGAAAGGATACATCATCCCTTACCTATGCATCATTCCAGCCTACCAAATTTTCAAAATGTGATTCAGATATCAATTGATTTTAATGAATGCGCCAACATTTGTGGCCACATTCATACCCAATGCACCCTTGCATTGATTTGAAGTTTGTCACACTTTATGACAAGTTCTTGGCCATGGTCTGTTGGAACCCAACCAACCTCTCCACCACATGGCCTATTCGTTTTCATTCATTCTTACAACAGGACCATGCTTCCTGCTATAGGCCGATCACGACCCCAAATCGGTATACCAGAACTGAAAGTTTCACATGAATTCTTTTAAGCACTCCTTGATTGGTCAATGCATTCATGACATATAGGTTCATGAATTCTCCCAATGGTTACAAACAATGTTTACTACCAGAGGTTCATACCTCCATTATTCAGGTTCTCCTTCCCGAATCATACCTTACTTGGGTATCCAAGGCATACAAATGCCTTTCAAAGTTCATGCATAACACTAAGACAATAAAATATTTCATAAGGGGTTCTTACCAAATCCCTTCATACCTTGTGCCACATAGGCACAAATATCTTTATACCAGTTCTTGGATGCTAGCACTCTCTTTCTGATCTCTACCTCATCAATAGTGCTTTAGCGGGATTTTCACAGTCTTGTCAACAATCTTTCGACTGCAGCCTCCCCATGGTCACCCTCTTCTTGAGGTTGTTCATTATTGGCAACTATCTTTCTCAACAATTCCAATCTTATTTCTTTCTACACATGACATACACCATAGGCACATTAGTCGTCATGTAAATTAAAATGAAAGTACCATAGGATTTAAATTAATACAATATTTTCAGACATGTCCCAACATATCTGTATGTACTTAATCACACTATCCTTAATGTTTTCATGAGTGCAACACAACAGTTCTCAATCGTTTTCACAGTATTACAACCATCATCAATATGGTGTCAAAACATTTATGTTCATCAATGTACTAGCTTTCTTATCCCATAGAAAACATAATGCACAGCAAGGAAAGAATTGAGGCATCTCCCCTTCTTCAAATTCTTTCTACATCGCCTGGGACTTTTCAGCCTAGCCAAGTTATCTCTAAGGCCTCACTGTCTCTTCTCTGCTTTTGCAATTCTACTCCCTATCGGGATCTTCCTGCTCTTTTCCTTGAGCCACCTTGGTTAGGCCTCACCCTAACCATTTTTGGGATACCGCAGCATGCTTTAATAGAAAGTCTTTGCTCATAAGGAATCATGAACATGCACATCCTGCACACTTCCATTCAGTTATCAGAATAGTCAATATTTAGTTGTTAGTCTTCTATTAATTACATGATTCTTTCAAAATGTAATCCAGGATTCTTATATACAGACAGGCCTTGCAACCCATTGTCCAACCTTAAAAAATTATCAGGGTTGTGACTCTGTTCTTCTGACAAAGTCCTTACACAGTTCCTCCACCGGGAATTCATTCGGCATGCAACTCCCTTGTTGCATATCCATCACTATCTGTGATGGCCTCAAGCTCGAATTAGCTTCAGCTTGTTAATAAGCATTCTTTAAGGGACATAGACATACCTTTTTGGTATGTATTCTAGATTATGCATCAACACATGTTCTAGGTTTTTTCTAACTTACATCCATGATGTACTTAGCTATACTCATAATCGTAAGCCTCTGTGCAGTTGCCATAGGTATATTTTACAGCCCACATGCATCTTTACAGTTAAGATCAGTCAATTCAGATTCATTCACAATCCTTCTCATGTGATGCTCAAAGGCGTAATAATTTGTCTCTTATTATGACAAGAGAGAATCTTTGCTCATTTACCCTTTCATCTAATTATATTGGTACTTCCTGAGGAAATGGAATACATTCCCCTTAGGCTATTATTTGGAACAGAACTTTCATGACTCCCTAGAATGGAGTCAGCTATGCCTCCATAGTATTCATTTAATCTGGACAAGAGCAATACTTGCTTCACGTTTCACTCATCAGGCAAATCATATTGGGCCTCTAGTATACTTATACTCTTACATCATACATGTGCATTACTTGCACGTTTAATATCATTCATACCTTACCGATATTAATATCAGGCTTCCTATTATGAAGCTTCACAATGCATTAAACTCATGCACTCAAGTACAATTGAACACAGCTAAGTATTCATCATGCTAGTCCACGCCTTCTCCTCACGCGACCACTGGAAGTGACCACGATCCAAACTAAAAGGCACTTCGCATTTCGCGATTTCGGGATTCCTGTTGCAAGGAACTCTGGTTCCTCGATCCCCGAAATTCGAAAACCCGAAAGACTGAGGCTAAGGTTTTCTCGGCTCTTTTATTCACATGACCCTTTGCTCGGAACCTGGGGTCCACCGTTTCCCAAACTTTTGATCCACGAGGGTCCTACAACCTGGATCCCACGGTCCAGATCTCTCTTCCAATCAATGGTCCTGATCGAATCCCAACTTTCCACCTTTCGGGATTCTGGCAGAGTCTTAACCTCCTAATTCCCGATTTCGAATCCCCAAAATGTGTATGCGTCAAATCAATGATCCACCGCCTATCTCGATCCAATGGCTCAGGTTGGATGTCGAGATTTCATGACATGCGAGTTCTCAAAACTCTTCCCGTTGACTTCTAAACCTCTGACTCCCGAAGATCCGATTACACCGGATCTATGGTTCAGGTCATCCGCTAACCAACAACCCTAATTGAATCGATGATTTACCTTGCGCGACTTTGGGAAAGTCTTCGCTTCTATTTTCCCAATAGCCAAAACCTCGAAGCTCTAGATCAACGACTCTCGTTGATTCCGATCTAACGGATACTATTCCTCCTGAGTTTGTGAGTGATGAGAGGTTATCATACTTATCTTTTCTGCTGATCTACTAGATCTAACAGTTCACGGAATTTCGGTATTCCTCCCTCCGAGAATTCCACCATCCGTTCAAATTTTCAATGACTTCCAGCCATGACCTTGGCATCAACTCTTCTGGAATCATCCTCTGTGTTCAACCTCCAGAGCTTTCAAACTTTAACACAAGCTTGTTTCTATATGCACTCCCTGTTCTCTATATGCACACTCGGCATACGGAATTTCCCGCTATCTCTTCTGAGCTTTTAAGTTACTTACAAGACTAATCTCATAGTCATAACTCATACAGATGTTACCCTCTCTTTATGGGAACAACCAACAAGGGTCACTCTTGGGAATCAACAACAGTACCAAAGGACTCCTCTTAATCTTGTTTAAACAGATTATCCTTGTTACCGATTCTAACCATTATAGGTCAGATAATCTGACCCTACATATTTTCATCAGTCCTCTCAATCGTGAGGAGTTATATGCTCAGGGTTTAGCCTTTTAATAATGCAGTAATTATAACTTTCTAAGGATCCTACCAGTCCTTACCAGATTTCCTAAATCATGAAGGAGTTATTCATGAGGATCTTAATTCTTACATAACTAGCCATCTCAATTGCAAGAGACTCTACCTGTTTTAGTAGGTAGCCATCGTCACACTATAATAGAACAACTCAGTTCATGTCCCTTTTTTGGCTCGTGTAGCTTCATAGCACAATTTATTCCACCTCTGTTATTCATACTCAGGTCTTATCAGTAATATTGATCAATGCATCCCTACTCCTATAAGAGTAGTTATCATTTTGACAAAGGAACAATATAATTCCTTTGCTAGGATTCCATAGAAATTCCCAAATTACAGTTTCATTCTGCAGTCCTTCTCCTTGAAGAGAAAATGCAGATAACAATATCTCCTTACGTGACTCGTACATGAGACCAAGCAGGCCAAGTGTTGTAACCATGCTCTGATACCAATTTGTCACATACCCACCACGGTAAAAATAAATTTTTTGCTCTTCTTCAAGGGATAGAATCCCTGAATTCCTACGGGGGCCTAGCGCAAGCTAGCTCTTCCCTTATCCACCCCCATGTGATCGTTGGTTATGACCATAGACCAAGCCAAGAGGTGACTCAACGATGTAAGAGAGTCAAGTCTTTTGACTCTTCAAACCCCAAAACCTGAAATCTTACCTTTGATGAGATCGATGGCTGCGAATCTCCCCCTGATCCAACGATCTTGGCCGTATCGAGATTTCGGTAACCGGGAGCTCGAAATGCAGCGACCCAAACCACTGGTCACTCCAATCCCCAAACTCTGATACGTGATTTCTCATACGAGATCCAATGATCCTCAATGATTAGGATCCAACGGTCCAGATCTTTTCAAAGTTTTTTGAACCAGAAGTTCACGATGTAGCGATTCCAAATCTCTTGTCACTCCAATCCCCGAATTCCGATATGGGATTTCGTGTATGAGATCAACGACCCTCGTTGATCTGGATCTGATGGTCACTATCCCTCCTGAGCTTAAGGGTGTTGAAAGACACTCAGTCTTAATTGTGCGTCGGGGTTTCGTATACCGGGATTTCGCGACTTGCGAAGACGAGGGGTCTTGCCCTCTGGTTTCTTGGATGCCGAAACGCCGAAACTTATTCACGCTAAACCAACTCATCCACAGAGCGCATCAGGGTTTCGTATACCGGGATTTTGCAACTTGCGAAGACGAGGGGTCTTGCCCTCTGGTTTCCTGGGTGCCGAAACGCCGACCGACATCCACGTGTCATGTGCCGATGGATGGTTCCGAATACTTCGAGACTTTCAGGACTTCGTGAAGTCCACTCTCTTGCTTATGCAAGGGTTAAGATCGACGGTCAATAAAGCTCCGACAGGTCCTTGGATCTATGGTCTTGGTTCCCATCGCTACTTGCAAAGGTTGAAGGGGTCGAGGTATTAACGCCTTCGTTCCTTCCTCCAATCTAACGGTCGAGACAGACCTCAGATCCTATGAAAGGATCTCGTCTGTTCATCTAGCAAACGAAAGGGTACTCTCTTTCAGTATTTGAAACTCTCTATCATTCTTGAGCTTCGCCTGCTATGGAGGACTTGAGAGCTTTGCGCTCTTTCTCCTGGACTTGACTCTTAGAAGAGTCTTCAGCACAACTATTGCGCTCCTTCATCAAGGGGTTCTAGGGTTCTATTTGATCGCAGAGAGCCTGTGCATATCTGCACTACCTCTCATGATCTTAACAAACTTCGTCCTCCAAGGGACTCAGAACGACTAGGTGAGTAAACCATCGTACGTGCAACTACGCCTAAGGTCAACAAGCTCACAGTTCGTGGCTCTAGCTTAAGACACTACAAAACTGAAGAGTTTATGAGAACAAGTCATGTATGAACCATATAATTCCTTACATGCCTAATTATACAATCACGCAGAAATAGAAGGGATACAACATATCCATTAAGAATTCATTCACATTCCTGAAGGCATACGTAGTATAACCAATTCATACACAGTTACGGCTAAATTACACAGGGTAGAAAATCACTTATCTATTACAGGTTTCCTCCAACCAACTGACTGTGGGTGTTCGTCCTTCCACCTGACCATAGGCCCAAAGGCATTCATTCTTAGCACTCTGGCCACCCCCGTGCCAAGCCATGATATCACCAGGGAATTCTCACACTTATCGAGGGTTCTTTTTCCGTTTCCTCTTCTGTTTGGGTCCTGTTCTCGGTAACTCAGAGCTTTCTCTCTTGGTTATGGCCTCGGCGAGGTTTCTCAAATGCTCTTAGGCATCAAGCTCGCGGCCTTCCATTCGTGAGTTGCTGGAGAGCTCCGCGCTTCTCCCTTGCGAGCTTACGCTCTTTTTTTTTTTTTTGTCTAGTGTCTCCTCTCCCGTGTATATCCCTCTTACCCTGGAAGGTTTTTTCCGACCTATCATGTTCCTTCTGTCAGAAGGAAGCTTAGGTCTGCAGGTCACTGTGGTACTTCAGGCTGACAACCCATGTTTCTATTTAGAGGGGTGGTTGATTGTTCAATCACCAGTCCTTTCTTCATCAACTGATATCTTTCCTTGGGATCTGAAGGAGGTTGTTATCCTCATCAAGGGAAATTTGGAGTTATTTGTCATAGTGAACCCTCTCTTATAGTTCTCAAATTCTTCCTCTAGTGATATCATGGCCAGTACTTTCAAGGCTTCACCCCCACAGTCAGTCATTGACAACTCAAACAATAATACATTTACATTGTCCTCATGCATTAGCATGGTAATTCCTATTTTATGATTAATTACAAATTGGGGGAAACAGGGTGTTACATTATCCATATAGATTTGGAAGAGCACAATTTTATATATATTTTGGTTTTTATGTAGAAATATTTGTATTTTGCTTCTTCTTTTCTATAAGATATATTTTTTAAAAATAAATACTTTTGATTTTTTATAACACAATGATGATGATGATGATGATGATTAACGTCCACTAAGACTGAATTGGTCTATCGGACATTAAGAGGGTAAGTGATTACTTGCGATTTTTTAAAATTTTGTTTTTGTGCGAAAAAGACATTAAGAGAAGCTTTCCAAAATCACCATAGTTTTGTTGAGTAAAGAGGTCAGGAAGGTTGGTAGTGTGAAAAATATTTTGAAAATGAGATCTAATTTGGGTATAGGCTGGAAAATATAAGAGAAATTGTTTTTCATCTTCAACCTTCTTAGTGTGACAAAGGTGACACACTCTTTCATCCCATGGCGTTTTAGGAATTGACCAATGCCCAGTTTCACTATGGAGCTCGTGAGAATTTGTTCTTATCTCAACAATGCTTATTTTTTCTTTACACTTGTCAAAACCGATCGATAATTTTGATATTCTAGATTAGGGTTGATTACATCCTTATATTACCTTAACTTTTTTTTTCCTCTAACTCTTTATCACACCACATTTTTTCCTTAAATTTTGATTTGATGATATTTTTAATAGTATCTTTATTCTGCAAAATGGTGTCTTCCATGATTCCCCAATAGTTTAGCCAAGACTGAGCATCTTTATGCCATTCTCGCTTGAGTTGATGGTGGTTACGACTCGATTTTGAAGCAATTTTAGGAAGCCTCTCATCTTCCATGTTGTTTAACTTGTTCTTATACATTAGGTATCTAGTCATAGTCGTGTTCTCAATGGGGGAGAGGCTGGTTTCTAAGAGGAGGATGAGATAGGGCGTATTTCGTTTAATTTTGAGATTATAGGTTATAAAATTCTTTTGTATTTTCTATATCTTTCTCAAGGATTCATGAGAGATACTAAGGCCCTGGAATTTACATCCATAAAGAATAAAAGGTGTAATGAGAGTCTCAAAAATGAGTTTTTTCTTATCCCAAATCCAAAGATCGACTGAATTACAATTGTTTTCAAGCCCACAATAAGTTCTCCATCGCCCACTAATCCTTTTCTCAATGCAATAATTCCAATTGAGCTTGTGGTGAATATCAATTCCAAGATATTTGTATGAAGTCACTTCCTCCAAGTTGTTGTTATCATATACGAAGGTATCATAAGTGATTTTATTGGATTTAATAATCATGACCTTAGTCTTATTAGTATTAACAATCATACCCATGTTGGAGCAAAAATCCTTGAGGATTCTTAGTTGCTTTTCAAGATCACAGGGGCTCCTTGCCATAAGAACGATATCATCGGCATAAAGAAGAAGATTGATGACTATACCGGTGAGAGTAGGGCCGACACACCCTTCTTTTTCCAAACAATCTTCTAACTTGTCAATGTATATGCCAAAAAATAGTAGGGGACAAGGGGCAACCTTGTTTGACTACAATATTGCAGTTAATATCTTTCGACCAGCCCTAAGTGTTTTTAAACTTAACAATAACGGTTCTCATACATCCTTATTGCAACATCCCTCAACTCAGAGACACTTTTATCTCTTCCAACCTATTCCAAAGGTTTTTCCTAGGAATCATGTCAAAAGATTTTCTAAAGTCAACAAAAAAACAAAAAAGATTGGTTTTAGTATTGCGGAACTCCTTGCAGTGATCCTAAAGGTAACAAGATGGTCCACAGTTGAATGATATCTTCTAAACCCGACCTAGCCTTTAGCTCTTTTACCATGACTTTCTAGCCAAAGGATTCTTCTTTTCCAAAACAATTCCATAAAGCTTGGCTAAAATCGGGCTAATCATAATGGTCCTAAAATTAGAGGGAATGTTTCTATCCCCATTTTTAAAAATAAGAACAATGAGGTTTTGCGTCTAGGGTTTAGGGAATCCTAATTTGAAGAACTTGTGTATGTGAGAGATGAGGATAGGCCCTTCGATTTTAAAAAATTCAGCTTGGTAGCCTTCAATGTCCTTAGATTTACCATTTGCAAGCGCCTTAACCCTGAATTCTATGTCATTTAAAGAAAAAATTGCATCCTCTTTAGAGACAATTGAAATAGTGTCCATAGCATTAGAAAACTCTTACAGACTTTTAAAGTAGGAATTCCAGTGTCTTAAATGAATCATATTATTTTATTTAGTATTGCAATTTAGAATTTGGTATAAATTTTCTATAAAATATATTTTTTTTAAATAAATCTTTTTTATTTTTTATAACACAATAAATATCATTTCAAAGTTGTATACATTTTCTCAAATCACTTTTTTTCTTAATTAGAGTTAAAAATTGTCTTTAAAATTTTTTCTCGTTCATTTTAATATTATATAGAATTGATTTTAATATTATATAAAATTGTTTATCTTATGACAAATAACAAATTTAATAATTTTTTTATTAATAATCACTTTAATTGAATTTTTATCAAATTTAGGATTTTAAATAAAATTCATTTATTACACGATTAAGTTGCGCTACATTATAGGATCACTCAAAAATCTAAATGGCCTCTCAATTTTTTTTACAAGGTATTAATTATATTAAAAAAATATTTTAACTACATTTTAAAATATTTAATAAAAAAATAAATATAAATATAAAATATACACATTGAATTTAAATTATTATCTAATCTCTACGATCATTTTTATAAATTTTAATTTTACTTATATTTTATTTTTTTTATTTCTAAAATCATTTTTATAAATTTTAATTTCACTGCTATTTTTATTTTTTATTTATTTTATAGCCTTTTTTTTAATGTAATGTATTTTAACCCTCCCAAAAATTTGGCCAATCACTTAAAACAAACGTACTTCCTTGCCTCGATCCTTACAAAATTGGCCCCGGCCACCAGCGAGATTTGTTCCGGTTTTGAATACGTAGAGTCTTATCTGTTGGGAGTCATTCCGTCTTATTCCTTTTTCGTTCATCAATACGACAAGTCTTATTTGGCGGCTTCAAATTCAACGTCCTACCAAACCATCAGCCGCCAAGTCTTATTTCTTACTCAGTAAGTCGAATCTTATTTCTTCGAAGTCATTCCGTGATCATTCCTCTTTCAAATTTCAATCCTTTTTGCAAAATTTCCGTGGTGCCTATCGAGAACAGACGAGAACATTGAAATGACAAGTTTACTGTTAAGAATTTTACAATACCAAATTTCCGTGTTGGCAAGTTCGCTGTCAATCATTTTACAATAAGAAACGTATTCCTTCAATGTTCTTACCAAGATTTCCGAAGCGTGCTCAGAGCGAAGAAATCTTTGAACGATAACCGCACCTCACACCGAAGTCTGTTTCAAAGATTTGAAT
>ML796138.1:87403-123134 GCA_009831015.1 Picea engelmannii | reverse complement strand
GAAGGATGGATACGACGTGTGCGAGATGGAGAAGGTGCTGAAGTTGGGATTGTTGTGTTCTCACCCAGACTCGGGGAGCAGGCTGGGCATGCGCTATGTTTGCCAAATTCTGGAAGGCGAAGCTCCTCTTCCTGACATCCGCATGCCTTCTTTTAACGGGAGTAAGGTGGGTCGTTATCCCAAAGGCATCTTTAGATATACAGTTGATAAGTCTGGGGAGGAAACGTCAAGCAGCAGCCGGTCAGAAGGAATACTCAGTTCGACTTCCGATAACGCTTTATCCTTCGAGCGTTAAGCTTTTACTGAGGTGACTGAAAATTTATCCACCTGCCGTGCAGAGCTTGTTCGACTGGTGATGGAGATGTAAGGTTGGGATTATCATACCATACTTTTATTAGTTTTTGTCAAGGGAACATATAGCAATGAGTTCGCTATTTATTTGTTTTGTATTTTAAATTTATATGTGTAGTGTAATATTTAACTTAATAAAATAAATATGTATATAGCAATGAGTTTGCAATTAATTTGTCTTGTATTTTAAATTTATATGTGTAGTGTAATGTTTAACTTAATAAAATAAATATATATTTTTTGATATAATAAAAATATTTGTTTTTCTAGTTTTTTATTGATTGATATATTCCAAGTTTTATTGTTGTCTTCAAGTATTTCAATATTTAGAATTAATTATATAATCAATAAACTCGGTTATAAGTATCTAGTATTTTTTATATAAAAAATTAAGAAAAAATGTAAAAATGCGATGTGTTCTCTCATTATTACTATCCATTTATTTCATTATTATTGCATTTCAATAAACTTGGTTATAAGTACCTAGTACCTTTTATATCAAAAATTAAGAAAAAAAGGTAAAAATGTCATGTGTTATCTCATTATTACTATCCATTTATTTCATTATTATTGCATTTATGCTTTTCTCTTATCATTAATACAAAGTGTACTACTAGATTAATACAAAATGATATACATATAATTGTGTATGATGACATATGTGTAATTTTTTTTTAATAGTAATTTTGAATTTGTTTTTAAATGAAAATAAATTAGTAAAAATATAGTTAAATATAAAAAACAAAATGATAACTTATATATATCTTTTCCTTTTAATAATATTTTTGAATTTTTCTTTAATAAAGACAAATAATAATTATAGCAAATTGACAATGGTTTTATGGTAAATTGACAATTGTTAAAACACTCTAACTAGTTCAATGATCCCATCTAGGTACACTCTATTTCCAAATTTACTTGGTAGGGACTAAGCTGCCATGCAGCCTTTAGCTTTACAGGCATATAAATTCTCTCCCCCACCATATATGTATTTACATATTTCATATTAATGTAAATAAAAAATAAGCTTTCTTTCTACATAAAACTTGTATTTTTTTCCATTTATTTTTAATATATTTTATATTTTTAATTATTTTAATTTAATATATTATAAATATTTATATAAAATTATTGCAATATTTTTTTTTTATATACCATGAGATTTATAGATAAGGAAGCACATACAAAAATAGACAGTAAAAACAAGGACAGGATTATAGCAAAACATGAAATAGTAGTTTCAAAGTTTTAATGAAAAAATAATGAACACGTTCTAATATATAAAACTCTTATGAAAATTGGAAGTCGTATGAAAGTTGGATGACTTGTGGGACATGGATGGATGAATGAATGAGAAGTGTGAAAGTTAAGGTTTGTAAGGTATATAGATGTGGTTGAGTGGCTCCTTGGGAAGGTTTGGCTTGTAACTTTCATCATATCTAAGCACGATATTTAATTACAAATGTTATTATATTGATAAGGTTTGAATTTTCATTTTTTTATAATTATTTAAAAAAATTATTAATATCTTATTTTAAGTAAAAAAATTTAAAATAATAATTGTATTAAGTATTAAAAAATAATTATATAAGTATTAAAAAGTGAAATGGAAAAATATTTTACATTACTTAACTCAAAATGGGGTTTATATTAATATTTTAAGATTTATAAAAACAATTACTCTATAAATAAATATAGATGATCACTTTTAGGTGAGTAGTTTCTAAACTAACACCATACCAAATAGAGTTTTTAATGTTTAAAAAATGTTACTAGTATAATGGATGGACTTTTCAATTACTTCCTAATTAACTTAGTGAACAACTGAAGAGTTGTGCATTTAATTATCAATACGAAACCAGGATCACACGATCACCAACACAAACATGCGAATAAAAGAGGGAATGGAAATTATATCGCAAAAGTATGAAAATACAACGACAGTCGAATGCTTATCACCATAATATCCTTCCCATAATATATGATTCTTCTTTTGGTCATCCATTGACCTCCTATCGCTTTCCTCTATGAAGACTATTTCCTAACCATTGGTTGCATCATTGATTACTATGTTGGCGACTTTATATTTGGAATCGTAGCAATGGTGTACTCGGAATCACAACAACAAAAAACGTGTTTGGAATGGTAGCAACTGAAAATGTGTTTCGAGTCACAATGGTTAGCTAGAGTGGCAACACAAAGAGTACACTTGGATTTGCAGTAGTTGGAGTCACAGTACGAATAGTACACTTGGAGTTGTAGCAGTTGGATTATTCCTAGAATTGCAGCAGAGATGCATGACAACCACTGTGGGGAGTTGCAACTATTGTATTACTCCTGTGTAGCAATATTAGTACATGAAAGTAACAAGTTCCTTTAAGAAATATGCAAGAATATTGTAATAATGGAATATGGGAAAGGATTCATACCTTAGTGGTAAATGCAGTAAAACTAGATCATGAGACTATCAAAAAGGAAGTGATCAGTGAAATTTGGTAAGCAAAATGGTATTAGACGGGTGTTGATAGTATACCAATTTAGGTACCTGTCATCTCCCCTAGCCCAAAACTGTTGTGTGTCCCCATGCAACCAACAATCACTCAATGTTAGAGAAGTCGGGGTGACCCTAAGGGTCACTGACACCATGAATTACCTCTTTTGTTGCCTCATTCTTCTCACAAGTATCATGTTTTGTTGGAGCTCCCTTGTTTTCTTGCTTTGTCTCTGTCTGAGTGGCTTCATCAACCATTATGAAATGTGTAGCCTGGAAAACTACCTCTTTAATCTCTTGGGATCTGTTAGGGACCTAACCTTCCTAACCCCTCATGTAGGTAGAATAATATATTTTCCATGTAATAAAGGGAAATATTAATAAGGCCTAATAATAAGGAAGAATAAGTCAAATGTAAGAAGACCTAATAGAAGCTTCCGCTTCTAGAAGATATTCCTCTAGATTGTTCTTTTGGTAGATAGATTTAGTATAAATAGGAGTCGAAGGCATGATAAGTTTTTGTCTTGAGAATTATTGTAATTGAACATTTCTCTACTAGAGGTTGCCCCATTGAAGAGGCAAGTGAACATTGTTTCCTATCAATAAAGGTATTATTTTGGTGTTGTAGTTTCATATATTGTGTTGTTCCATTGTTATTCTCTGCAATATTTATGTTTTCTGCTATTATAATAGATCTGGTACCTTACAAGTGGTATCAAAGCACTTTCCTTGGCATAAAATTGTGGGTTATTTTTTTTCAGGGTAGATACATATTCCAACATATTAAAGCTATAAAGATATGTCGTTCAATGCATAAATATGCGGTTGCGGAAGCATACACACATGAAATACAAGTGGTACTTAAGCGCCCATTGTTGGCCACCCTTGTAACCCCTATTGTTACTCCTTCGAGTGGTAGCGCATTAGACAACACCTACATACAGATCAAGCTAAATCTCCTTAAACCCTTCTTAGATAAACCAATCAGCCGCTTGATTTCTATAGTGCCACCGAGAAAAACACTCGAGAAGATACTCTCTAGTACCTAGGTAATCAGGTAGTACGACTAAGGGTATGGTATAGCCTCCTTAGTTGGTGCCCTGACATATTGAGCCGAGTACTACTGTTCGACCCCGCACATATATCAGAAATCCATAGCATAGGGAAAACCTTTATCTGTAGAAACCTTAAACACCTTAACCCTTAGGATAAAAATAGAGTAGAAAAATAACAAACAAGATCTACTACTGTGCAACCTTTCCTCCTGCATTTGGGTTGCAAAATTCCTACACATTTCTTACTGTTAAGAATTTGGCCATTTTGTCATTGCATTATTATTAAGATCAGCGTAAAACTCCGCAAAAGTAAAAAAAAGTCTGGATCCTGCTTGCACCATTATTTGAGACCTATCCCATTGCATTCCTCTCTTCTCCTTGATCTTCATCATACCTATCATCTTTCATATTTTTTTTTTCGTGGACCCGGCCCCTTCTTGACACCCCTATTTGGCACCTATCCCATTAACTTCCTTTATTTGTAGTAATCATGGTGGTACCATTCACTAGTAACCCCTTTCTATATGGTCCCACTCCCCCCCTAGTCCCACCCCTCCTTCCACTCCATTGAAGATTCATAAATAGACCCGGGCATAAATGGTTGAATGCTAACTCAAGTGCCTTTGTTATAATTGTGATGAAACATATTGTCTGGGGCACAAGTGTAAGGAACACAATATTTTTGTGGCCATCTTTGAGGATGTTTCATAAGAAGCGGTCGAGGCCCCCTTGTGGTCGAGTTACCAAAGCCAACTGATATTACTCCGTCCTTAAACAACCGAGAAATTGAACCAGTCATTTCATTGAATGCTCTCACTAGCTTCTATGCTCCCTAAACCCTCAAGATAATTGGTTAAATCAAGAATCAAAAGGTCATCATCCTCATTGACAATGACAACACCCATAATTTTATTCATCATTGCATTTCCTAAGAAACTAATTGTTATACATGTGTAGTCAACAACTTTAAAATCATGATTGCCAATGGAGGTTCCATGAAATGTGGGGGGATTTGTGAAAATGTGCATCTCCAAATGGGTCAGTACAACATGAAATACCATGTGTTTGGTATCGACATGGGTGGTTGTGACATTCTACTTGGTGCATAATGGTTATGAACTCTTGGTCCCATCCTCATGGATTTTAAGGAATTAACCATGCAATTCAGCGAGGAGGTCCAATAGTATAAGTTCCAAGGCATCACTACAAGATCCCCTAAAATCATAAGTTCCCATCGCATGGAAAATCTCCTCAAGAAAGATCATTCCGACACTATTGCACAACTAAATTCCATTCATGCCACTGAGACACCCTCTATGCATCCTGACCTCCAATCCATCATCTCCAAACATCAAGTTTCTTTTCCCACTCCCTAAGAACTTCCCCCTTCCTGTGGTGTTCATGGTAATTCCATTCCCCTAGTCCCTAGTAGCCTTCCTCCCAATGTTCTCCCTTTTCGTCATCCCTTTGCCCCAAAAAATGAAATTGAGAAAATTGTTCAAGAATTGCTTGTTGTAGGTGTTATATGTCCTAGTACTAGCCCTTATTATTCTCTTGTGGTCATGGTACTTAATAAATAAGGCTCTTGGCACATGTGTCCTAAATTTTGTGCCCTCAACAAACTCACCATCAAAGAAAAATTCCCCATCCATGTCATTGGTGATCTATTGGATGAATTAAGTGGTGCCCAATTCTTTAGCAAACTTGATCTCTGTTCTGGCTACCACCAGATACATATGAAAGAGGAAGAAATTACTAAGACTTCCTTTCGAATTCATTGGGGCCACTATGAGTTCTTGATCATTCCTTTTGGCTTGTGTTATGCTCCCTCCACTTTCCAGAGCCTCATGAATCATGTCTTTCATCATTTTCTCTCCACTTTCCAGAGCCTCATGAATCATGTATTCCATCCTTTTCTCCGTCATTTTTTCTTAGTTTTATTTGATGATATTCTCATCTATAGTAAAACATGGACAACCCATGTTTCCCATGTCGATCAAGTTCTTCATCTACTCTCTCAGCACCACCTTTTCCTCAAACAATCTAAATGTTATTTTGGAGCCTTAGAAGTGGAGTACTTGGGTCATATTGTTGGAAAGGATGGTGTCATGGTGGATTGTTGTGCTACTTATATGTTTAGTATAATGCACTCATTAATTATCAATCCAGGATTCGTAATCAATAGAGTTGTAAGACACCAGTAAGAAAGGTAATTCTAATGTCATGAGTATAGAACTATTCTAGACTATGCATGCTGGAAATAAAGAAAACTAGCAAATGAAAACACACTTTGGTTGTCTTTCACATAGAGGCTAACTACTCCATTAAGTCACATGCAAGTATGAGATGGAGTTCTTTGACAGATCAACTCTGCTATCTGACCGAGGAAGCTAACTATGCAATCATGCTTTTGAAAGGGAAATCACATATCAATCATTGAGACATAGTATGGGTAGTTCAATAGTCAATATACTGAGTATGTTGTGGTTCACAATGTGCTGTTGTAAACTTCACTAGTTCTTTATCAATTATGTCTGACTACTGCTGCCAACATTCATGTCCATGAAACAAAATCAAATTCATAAAAACAGAAACAGAGCAAATGCAAAACAGAGTAAGTAAAGATCTCTAAACAATCGAAACCTAAACTGAACTATAATGTTATCCTCTGAAAGGGTCAAAGATTCAGCTAGTCTAACATTTATACTATTGAAATCAACTACTAACACTAACTTATAAGGATGCTGACCTTTGCTGGGCGGTGGGCCCTTGCCGCTTCAACATGTCAACGACTGGAGTCTACAATAAGATTTCTTTCAATCCATGCATTCCTCTTACTCAAATTTCACAACATAGAATTAAACTATGCTAACAACTCAACTCACATTCATTCATAAATGATCAAGACCTGGAAATAAATGACATCCTTCTATTAAACTTCAACTCAAAATATGTTCTGCAATATGTAACACTGCTTCACATACTGTGTTATGCTAACTCTCTACTACCTCCACCATCCTTGTCATGACTATTTAAATAGTCTTAGTCGTGAAATACAAGGAGGTGAAATCTTTAGCAAATCAGTCAATTGTCAAATTTATATATTCGGTTACATATTTTAAGCTTCATCCTCATGACACAAAGTGTATGAGGATGAAGCAATAAACAAACTAGCTTAACATAACCTTGCTAGAGCTTTGATGATTCAACAAACATCTAACAATTATCTTTGGTACGATCTAGAGCTAAACTTGGTATATTTTGATTCCTATATTGGTATCGGATTGTGACAGGTGAGATTCGGTAAATGGTACCGGATCCGAATAGTATGCAAGTGGTTGGTACCGGACTAGAACAGTCTGCGACCATTGGTACCGGATCGCGACAGTGGATGGTTCGATACCGGATTTGAATGGAAGGTGTGCTTGGTACCGGATTCAGACAGTGGCAATCTGGTGCATAAGTACCGGATGGCTGAGCTGATACAGAAATGTTGGACTCATATAGAGGTCAAAGGTTACACATGGAAAATTAAAACATTAGTACATGAAACATTTAGTCTCCTAGCTCAATAAACCACAAAAATGCATGAATTAATTATACTTTACCTTATGACCTCATCAATGGCTAATGGTAGTGTTCTTTGTCATTTATCCAAGCTTAGGTAAGCCAAAAATTTATAGATGAGGAGTATAATAGGGTAGTGGGGATGTCAATTTAGAGGATCAACATTCCCCCATGCCAAAACCATTGCATGTCCTCATGCAACTGAAACAAATCCAAAATTTTTCAAAATTTGAGACTCCATTCTTTACTTCTGTGGATCAATGATGTTGATGGCTGAGGCTTCTGCTTTCATCTCCCTTTTTATGACCCTAATGTATTGTAAGAGTCTTAGTACCTTCTTGAGCTTATTAGAAGTCTCTTCATGGTCATCTTGAAGTTGCTAGCTGGTTGCCTTCAGTTGCTTGTTTTCCTTTTTGATATACCTGTCCAATAGTTGGTATTCCTTCACTTCTTGTTTGAGTTCCTGGTTTTGTTTTTGCAGCTCCCCAATATTTTTCTTCATCTGTGCTTTTGTTAAGGTCCTTGTTGACTCCATTGTTTCTGGTTGGATGTATTCTCTTTCCTCCACTTCCTCCCTCATCCCACATAAAGTAATAGTGACTTGTTCCTCAGTCAAGCTAGGGATGTCATCCTAGACTGATAGGTCTTCAGAAGGGGATGTAAGATCTATTGGATCTTCATGTGTATGAGGACTGACAACTGCTTTTTTCTTTGCCATGCTCCTTATGGTTCTTTTACAAGGGGGTACCGGATCAGGGGTGCTCACAGGATTCCTTTTCTTCTTTTCTATTTGTGGAATGGTTACAGGGGATTGTTCTATAGACTGTTCACTTTTATTTTCTGAGCTATTCTTCTCTTTCCTCACAGTTTTTGTCATATGACCCTTCTCCTCAAGTGCTACTGTTGAAGTCTCCTCTACTAATTTGATTTTACCCTTTGATTCTTGAATTTTAAAAATCTTATTGACTGTGGAAGAGGGCCCTGCTTGTTTACTAGCTTTATCGTTTTGGCTCACTGATCTGGATGATGATGGAATTACCTTATCTTTCTTACCCTTTTTCTTTTGAGGTTCCTTATATTTCTCTGGAGCAAGCTGGGCTTCCTCTACAGGTTTGTTTTCTGTGGGAAGGTTTTGAGTGATGAGGATTTTCCAGCTAATCCTTTGCTTCCTGATTTCATGTATAACTAACATCTTAATAAGACCTTGATGGTAAATGCTAGTCTTCTCAGTTTTGGATAGGGATTTGACACTTCTTACCATCTTGTTCAGACTCATCCATAAAAAATATGGGAAATCAATTTCAGGGCCTCCTTCAAAGTGTAATAGAAGCCTAAGATGATATATGAAGGTTACAACATACCTTCCCTCACAAGTGAGGAATCGTTGAAGACTAGCAAGCATTGGATGATATTCTTCCTTGATATAGTTCCTAGGAATCCCCTTTTTCCAATCAGGGTGTTGATGGTCTTCTTTCAAAAATCGTTGGCACATTTCCTTATTGATTCCTACTCCTTTGAAATACTTGGCTCCTCTGTTAGGTAATCCTATGGCTTCCCTTAAGGTTTCTTCATTGATCGTTAGCTACAGATTGCCTATGTGCGCAATCTCTCCATCGTAACCCTGAATAAATGTGTGAGATACCTTCTCATGACAGCCTGTGAATTTCTCCAAAAATGGCATCCATCCCGCTCTAGCATACTTCTCTCTACACAGCTAGAACTCCTCGGTCTCTCTATAAATCTGGAAGACCGGTTCATGTCTACTTACAACCATCTTTATAAATTGTGAGAAAAAAATCGGGTTGCAGCGCAAGGATTTAGTTAGCTGATGAGGGTAAGGGTTTGGTACCGGAGATCGTTGGGAGGAGTAAGCTCGGAACTGGAGAAAAGTTGGTAATGGAAAAAAAACTATGGTGATGGCGTCGCTAATTCGGATGGTGAGTTTAAGTAAAGATGTCGTAAATGACAATTAGGACAACATGAGGCTCATCTAGATGGCTTTGCCACCCAGATAAGCCATTTCATTTATGATCGTTAGTGCAATGATGGGGATGAAATGTTAGGTGTCAAAGCATTATTATTGTTAGGTGATTGGACTTCTGAGTGGTAAATTTTGATGTTGAATCGTGGCTTATGAAACGAGATACGTTCATGATTGCTTAAGGACGAAGCACGTTCGTGGCTCATCATTACTAGACATGCTCCATATTCACTCTTTTAACGTGATTTTACCTTCAATCATTGTCAAGTGCTTATGTGATGAGGGGATTGATTAAGGTTAGGCATATGGGTATGAGGGAAGTGATAATTAGGGGCATGGTTTTAATATTAAGGTCATAAGATCTAGTATACATTTTCATACCTCTTGTAGTTTTATAAGCAAAGGAAAATAAATAATACCATGTTACCTTTGTTTTTACCATTGTATAATCAATACCCATAGCATATGTGACTGCCTTTGTATTTGAAGCTTGCAGATTGTCAGAGTTCATCTTTTTAGGCTGGAGTTTTCTGGAAGATTAGTACCAGAATTTCCTGTACTTCATGAGACTTCTTTATTCTGTGCTTGTCTTCTTTTGTGTCTGGTTCTGTAGTGTTGTAGGGTGAACCTGTTGGTTTCTGAGGATGAAGTGTGAGTCTGAAAAAGAGTTATGAAAAGATCTCTTTGATCCTCCCCCATGCCAAGGATGTTGCATATCCTTATGCAAGAAGATTTAACATCCTATGTCATAATGGAAGAAAAATGATAAGAGAAAAGAAACCAAATCAAATTCCAAAAGTACATTTATCACCTAGCATATGATCACATGCCTAACAATTTTGAAATTGCCTTTCTTTTGATGACTTATTGACAAGGGTAGCATTTAGTAGTGAAGACAGGGAGGTGTTTATATTTTTGTCTGGAAGAACATATCCAACCTAACTTGCTTCAGAGATTTACTATCATTAGATGTTATGGATAAATTTCACAATATAAGTAGATGAGACTCCCTAGTTAGGGCTCCACTCTTAAGAAGTTTCATTCTTAGGTAATGTAGGCTTTAGATGTCAGACCGATAAGGTTGACTTAGGGTAATTCTCAAATGGAAATTTGCTTGTAATAATTATCTTTGTTTATTAATCTGGAGTTGTATCTCATAAATGTTAACAATGAGCTTTGCTTGTAGTGTTCATATTTTAGATGACAAAAGTGATTTTTTCAACCAGACAAGTATAGATGAGACATTTCTCAACCAAAACCCACTGCCAGTAAGCCTGTTCAGTACTTCGGTGGGGTAGTTGTGATAATTAGTGAGAAACATCCCTTCCCCAGGCAGATTGCCCCATTGCCAACAGACCTGTTCAGTACCCCGATGGGTTTGCCTAGTCATACCATAGACCGGTACCCGCTACCGGCAGAACTGTTCAGTATCTCGGCAGGTTAGTCTCTTAAACCCTTTTTCCATCAAAGGCTTCATGTCCATAGTCACCTATTTCGATTTTTATTAAAGAGTGCTTTTGCATGGTGACAGGGGAGGCTCGTCTGAAAACTTTTTTACAGGCTGGGATGGTATTGGGTTGGAAGGTATATTCTCTTATTTGGATGTCTTTAAAGATTTGTCTGAAGGAAAAATAAACTTATGTATTGCACATTAGATCCAGATGTATAATTTTGTCTGAGTTTGTCCATAAGAGAATGACCTAAAGTTACCTTAGGGTACTGATGCATCCTCTTCCATAAAAGTTTTCCTAGTGTGCCCATGACAGAGAGTGTTCATATAATCATATGTTACTCTTTAGAAAAGATAATCCAATGAATACTATTGAAGTCTAGTTAGGGTGAGATAGTTACTTGTAGGCTAATATAGTTTTTATCCCTTTAATCATGCTAAAATACTGGATAAAGGCAACCTCTAGACTCTGAAGAAGATTAAGCATGGTTCTTTTAACAATCATAGGTAAAGATTATGTCTTCTTTGTCAACCAAAAGAAATTAAAATACTTCCTTTTAGCTAGCAACAGAACCAAAAGAAATTAAAAATTATTCCTTTTAGATAGCAACAGAACCAAAATAAATTCTTCCTTTTAGCTAGCAAAAAAACCAAAAGAAATTAAAGATACTTTCCTTTAGTCAGCAACAAAACCAAAAGAAATTATTGCTTCATAAGGGATGTCATCTGATGTTGCATTCGGCTTCTTGGTTCCAACTTAAGTGGTTGTTGCATGGCTTCATACTTCATATTAATTGACATAAGATTTTGAATTATGCGTAGCATTCCTTGTCAATTAGGTGATGTGTCCTGATAGTACCATATAAGGACAGAATTCTGGTACCAAACCAACACAGGACTGCTAGTACTAGACCAAAACAGGATTTCTGGTACTAGATCAACACAACTGGTACCAGACCAGAACATAGTATTGTTGATGCCTACCAACTGATGTTTTAGCAATTTCGTGAAGGATCAAATAAATTATAGAAATCACTTACAAAGATAAAATGCAAAAGTAAAAAAAAGGAGGTAAGTTGCCTTCAGCTTATTAACAAAACACAATCCACACCTATGTACAAAGGTTTTTTTAAAAGTAAATCAATCAATCAATGTGGATAAGTAGGAAGGTTTCCTTCCTTACTGATCACCTGCATATCTGAATTTTGTAGTACACGTGTCAGAAATTCCTGTTTTGACAGGGGTTTGTTATAAATTCTCAATCGGTGACCATTCACAAGTAGTGGTGTCTGATGTTCGTTGATTGTCTTTATCCTGATTGAATTGTTATCATATACAGTGTCAATTTCATAAGGTCCCATCCAACGAGTAGTTAACTTACCTTTGAAATTCTTGAATTTGTTGTCATACAACAGGGCCCAATATCCTTGTTGATTTTTTTTCTTTTTGAGATACTTGTCATGCCATTTTGTTCTCTGCTCTTGAATGAGGGTGGTTCTTTGAAGTGCTTCCTACCTGATTTCATCCAAATCATTAAGCTGCAAGAGTCTTTGTTTCTAGGATTCATCCAAGTTCATGCCAACTTGTACTGCAATCCTAAAGGTTTTGATCTGGAATTCTATGGGGTGAAGTACTTGCTTCCCATACACCAACTCGTAAGGTGTATGTCTTGTTGTATTCCTCCAGGTGATTCTATAAGCCCATAAGGCTTCTAGTAATCTGTCAGCCCAGTCCTTGTGGTGTAGCTGTACTGTTTTGGTAAGAATGGACTCAATAACTTTGTTGGTAGATTCTACTTGTCCATTTGCTTGTGGATGGTAGGGTGTAGATTTCTTGTGTTTAATTTGGTACTGTTCTGTAACAGCTTTGACTAGATTAGAGGTAAATTGAGTTCCCTGATCAGTCACAATTTCTCGAGGTACACCAAATCTAGTAAATATGTCATTAAAAAGGAAATCTACCACTGATTGTTCACTTGCAGCTGGTAAAGATTTTTATTCAACCCACTTAGTCACATAGTCAGTACATACAAGTATGTACTTTTTCTTTTTAGATGCAGGGTTAATGGGCCCTACAAAATCTAATGCCCATTTCTCGAAAGGCTCAATGAATACTTGGGCTTGAAGTGGCATTTGGTCTCGTGCAGTAGGCTTACCCATTCATTGGCATTCATCAAAATTGGATACATAGGTTTTAGCATATTTGAAAATATGAGGCCAATAATAACCAGATTGCAGAACTTTATAAGAGGTCCTCAGAGAAAATGGCTAGGAGAGCCCTTTGAAAAGTGGTTGGGGCATTGAAAAGTCCAAAAGGAAGAGCCCTATAAGCATAGGTTCCCCATGGGCAGGTGAAAGTGGTCTTCTCCTAGTCTTCAGGTGCTATTTGTATTTGGTTATAACCACTAAACCCATCTAGGAATGAAAAATACTTCTTTCCGGACAAGGTATCCAACACTTGATCAATAAATGGTAAGGGAAAGTAATTCATATGGGTGGATTTGTTGAACTCCCTGAAGTCTACACATATTCTCCACTTACCATTTTTCTTGGGAACTATGATAAGTGGAGACACCCATTGACTATTTGAAATGGGGTATATGAGATTGGCTTGAAGGAGTTTTTGCAATTCCTCTTTTACAATATATTTAAGGGCTGGATTCATCCTTCGCTGAAGCTGTCTAACTGGTCTGATTTGGTCATTAGTGTAGATATGATGTGTGCATGTGTTAGGGTGAATGCCTTTCATGTATGGATAATCCCATGCAAAGGCATCAAATTGTGTTTGGAGCATTTCAATTACTTATGTCTTTTGTTATGGTTCCAAACTAGAGTTGATATACAAAGGTTTTCCTGGGCTAATCTCAACAAGTTCAGTACTTTCTTCCTTCTATGAGGGAGTTGGTGATAAAGTATATAATTAAGTGATATCAGGGTGCCAAGTTTGTTGAAATTCGGAATTGAAAATGTGTGACAACTCTGCAAAAGACCTCAGATATTCAATACAATTTGTATCAGCCAAAAATAAACTTAGGACTTGTTCATATGATTTTTCTTGCATTCCTTTTACCTGTTCAAGTGTTAACAGGGGTCTGATGCAATCTTCTTCTCCATAAGGGTTTTCTAACTAGACAGGTATCTCCTGTGCCGGTTGGGCAGGAGGAAAGAGGACAACCTTTTGGCTATGTGTGCCATTGGATATAGTCATCTCACCAGACCGACAACTGATAAAGGCATCTAATGTGGCCAGCCAAGGACGACCAAGAACCAGAGGGTTTCCTGGTTTGGATGATGATTTAGAATAGATGACTAAAAATTCTACTAGATATTCCTAAGAAGCTAGAGTGACTGTGACATCATCTAGACTTCCTGCAGGGCTAATGAATGACTTGTCTGCCAACTCTATTATGGTTTGGGTTGGTCTTAACTGGTTGATTTGGAGCTTTTACATAGTGTCAAAAGGCATTACATTAATTTTTTCACCCAAATCAATGAGTGTGTTTGGTAAAGAAATAACACTAATTTCAACAGTGACTACTAGGTTCCCAGGGTCATTATATTTGTATGGCATTTCATAAACAAATTCAGATAATTGCCCCACCACATGAACAAGGGGAGGTTCCTCATTATTCCTTCCTGGTTTCTTAAGGCAAAGATCCCTTATGATTTTGGCATATACGGGGATATCCTTAATGGCTTGCAACATAGGTATTTTTATACATACATTTCGTAATTCATCCTCTATATCTTTGTGCAAGGGTGGGTCAGGTTTCTTCACTAATAGTCTTTCGGGGTAGGGTGGAAGATTAACTTGTTGAGGTAGTCGTACAGACTGAGAAGTGATTGGAATAGGAGGGGAAGTCTCTTCTTCTGCAGGGGTGGTTTGAGTGTTTTCTTCCTCAAAATGATTATCATTTTCTTCCTATATTATTACTACAGGATTTGATTGATTTAAAGCTTTCCCTGATCATAGTTGAATTTCATAGGTGGGAAAGGTTTGAACTTATGTATTCTGCATAGGGTGGGTGGGTTGATTATTGGGGTTAGGGATTGGCTGGGCAGGGATTGTTGTTGGTCTCGAAGGGTTGTGGGCAGCTTGGTTTTGTGGTTGTTGATTGACGTTTATAGGTACTTGTTGTTGCTAGTTAGGGTTCAAGGGGGTTGTAAATTGCTGCTGTATAGGAGGTGGGAGTAAAGCTTTCATCTATGGTGGGTTAAATCCATGTAGTAATTGGGAAATGTTTGCAGGATACTATGGATATGTAGGGTAATATGGATTCCCATACAAAGGCCCCCTCCAACCTTGTTGACAAGGTTGAGTTTGAGCTTGATGATAGGTCATTGGGGGAGGATCCCATTGTTGCTGTTGATACTGTGCATTAGGGTCATAAAATGCATTGTGGTTTTGTGCTCTCCAAGATCTTCTGGAAGGGTATGATTGTTCTTTTGAGACTCCTCCTCCCCTATACATGGCTTTTAGTTCAAGCAAAGTTGGACACTCGGATGTGGGGTGCTCTAGTGTACACAAGTCACAGATTTCTATGACATTTAATGGACATTCTTTCTCACCATGCTTCTTTCGGCATCTAGGATAGAAGATTGCTAAAACAATCTCTTCTTCTTGTTTCTTTTTCAGTTTTAGGGTATCTAACTGGTTACTGATTGTGCTCTAGATGTATTTTTTAAAGTTCTCTAATAAGTTTCCTAACTCAATTCTAGTGACAGTTCTTGAGCTTTGTCTTGTGTTTCTGCTAAAAGAATCTCTTGGTGCTTTGCCTGTTTTAACTTGTCCTCTTGAGTATCTTCTATAGTAATCTGCAATCTCTGCAAAAGGATTTTGGTGCACATCTCCTGAACTTAACAAATTTAAAAATTCTATGCAGTCATCTCTAATACCCTTCAAAAATACGGTTCTTACTACAGCTGGGTCTGTGGTGAATAATTTTGATTTCTAGTAGTTGTATAAGAACCTTTCTAAGTAGTCTTCAGGGCTTTCATCTTTTGTTTGCTGCATTTTAAAAATGTCATTTTTAGCATTATCCTTACAATAGTCTTGGTATTTCCGTAAAAATGTGTCTTTCATCTGATCCTAAGAGAGGATTGTATTTTCTCCTAAGTGTTGGGCTCTAAATATGTCCTAAAATCAACCTCTATGCATCAACCAAAGGTAGGCGCTGACACAAGCATTTTATTTGTTGCCTACGTAGGTTCTTACCTTCCGTTTTCAATACCCAACCTCCAGAGATGCAACACCTATAAAGGAACAACAATCATAAAGGGAACGGCAGTTGCTCCGTTCAAATGAACAAAAATGATACTCAAAGGAACAATAGTCGTGCAAAAGGAACAATAGTCACGCGAAAGGAACGACAATTGTTCCTTTCAAATGAATAACAACTACACTCAAAGGAATCAACTGTCACGCGAAAGGAACGACAACTGTTCCTTTCAAATGAACAACAACTACACTCAAAGGAACAACAGTCGCGCGAAAGGAATGATAATTGTTCCTTTCAAATGAACAACAACTACACTCAAAGGAACAACAGTTGCGCAAAAGGAACGACAATTGTTCCTTTGAAATGAACAACAACTACACTCAAAGGAACAATAGTCGTTAAATTGGGCTGAACTAATGTTGAATTAATTGCATTGTAGTATTTTCCCAACTATTTAATTTGTCAACCCGAGGAAGTCTTTTATTTCAAAGTTACTGTGCACAATATATGCAAGCAGCAAATTCCAACTAACACTATTATCTATTTAATAAAATAAAACACAACTTAAAATCAATCAAATCCTCTCTTGCTTGAAAATACACTTAGCTGAAATAAAATCACTACCACACTCTTACATAAATTAAAGGAGTATTAACAAAATTTAGTAACAACAACATGAATTGAATCTTACTGTAACAACAATTTAATAAACAACACACAATTGTAAGCAGTGATCAACTAATCATAAACCAAGATAAATTAAGACAATGAAAAGAAAAATACAAGTAAATGAACAAGACCAACACATACTAGATTGAGGGGGCCCTACCTCACTTAGCATGCATGGCCAAAAGGCTTACAAGATTAAGAGAAAGTTGCACATAATTGCAGATCCATCAGCTCCTTTGTATTATTGAAGAAAACTCAGAAATTACATAAGTTCAACTCTTTCTTACAAATAAATTCTATATAATTTCATGAATTCCCCTCTCCTGATTGAAGAGGTCTTATTTATAAAAATCAGATCCCCAAATCCCTAGGTTGCTCAAACAAATTGCTAAATTTAGAGAATCGGTCGCACCTGTAAATTTGGAAAATACCCTTTTAAAGAACCAGTGATTTCTCTCAAACCATAGCTCCAATTGGAAAACGACCTATCATGAACTCAATTGGGCCCATTCTAAACAAAACCCATGTCTCAGATTTTCGAGATTCATCCTCATCTACTCACAATATTCCACACAAATTCGTCTCTCCTTATCTGCCACGTTTTTCACTGAAAACGGTTAACCACGAGCTGGAACTCACATGTGTCATTTGGAGGTCGGAACCTTGACTGCTGCAACTATTGATACATAAAATCACTCGTCAAACCATCATCAGAAAAATCATGCATAATAGTCTTTAATTCATTAAAAATGAAGGAAGAACAATCATTATTAACCACTAAAGCATAATAGGAATAATATGTCATTTTATGAGCAGTTGTAGCAAATGTATTGCAGATGGAATGATAAATGAACGATAATAGGATGGAGAAGGGATGGAATGGATGTCTATAGATGATGAAAATATGGACAAATATGTGACCCAACACTAAGCTCATGAACCATCTTAAGGCTGAATCCTTCATTGTAGCAGGAAAGCGCTTAAGTTTTTGGGCATCATCTGAGTAGTTATAGCTTCTCCATAATATGTCAAACTCGAATAAGAATAAGTCTGGATCTTCAGTTGACATACCTCTAAAAGTGGGTAACGATGATAGTGGGATGTTTTTCATGCTGATGTTTTTAGAAATATCCAAGATTGGAAACCCAAAGGTCTCAGTCTCAGTGGCTGCATTTCCTTCTTCTTCTGCCATTCCACTGATAGATGGTTTAGAAACTAGATTTTGTGTGTCTCCTAAACGTTCAACAAATTCACGTTCTGCCAGCCCCAATGTTGATTCTTCCGTTTGCTGGAGCCTCACTGGCTCCCCTTGAACTTTCTCCTGGTGGAATTTTTCCTGCACCAGTGTCAGTTGGATTAGTGGGGGGGGGGGGTTATTTTTGAATCTTTATAGCTTACAAATATACCCTTATTATCTCTATATCTATGCATAAAATGGAAATTTGATTCCTAACTGAATTGAAATCCTAATTCTATCTAGAAGGTAAGAAGGCAACCTAGCTTCGAAGAAACCCACTTTATTGGCCGCGTGGCTCTTCACTCACGTCTTAAACGTTTTATCCTCCTCCCTCAAGCAGTCTTTAAAATCATTCAAAAACTATGCAAACAATCTAAGCTAAAAATCACTTCCTACCATTTGCAACTCCCCGACAACGACGCCAAAATGTTGTGCTACTTATATGTTTAGTATAATGCACTCATTAATTATCAATCCAGGATTCGTAATCAACAACGTTGCAAGACACCAGTAAGAAAGGTAATTCTAATGTCATGAGTATATAACTATTCTAGACTATGCATGCTGAAAATAAGGAAAACTAGCAAATGAAAACACACTTTGGTTGTCTTTCACAGAGAGGCTATCTACTCCATTAAGGCACATGCAAGTATGAGATGGAGTTCTTTGACAGATCAACTCTCCTATCTGACCCAGGAAGCTAACTATGCAATCATGCTTCTGAAAGTGAAATCACACATCAATCATCACTCATCAATCATCGAGACATAGTATGGGTAGTTCAATAGTCAATATACTAAGTATGCTGTGGTTCACAATGTGTTGTTGTAAACTTCACTAGTTCTCCCTCAATTATGTTTGACTACTGCTGCCAACATTCATGTCCATGAAACAAAATCAAATTCATAAAAATAGAAACAGAGCATATGAAAAACAAAGTAAGTAAAGATCTCTAAACAATCGAAACCTAAATTGAACTATACTGCTATCCTTTGAAAGGGTCAAAGATTTAGCTAGTCTAACATTTATACTATTGAAATCAACTACTAACACTAACCTATAAGGATGCTGACCTTTTTTGGGCGGTGGTCCCTTGCCGCTTCAACAGGTCAGTGACTGGAGTCTACAGTAAGCTTTCTTTCAATCCATGCATTCCTCTTACTCAAATTTCAAAACATAGAATTAAACTATGCTAACAACTCAACTCACATTCATTCATAAATGATCAAGACCTGGAAATAAATGACATCCTTCTATTAAAATTCAACTCAAAATCTGTTATGCAATATGTAACACTGCTTCACATACTGTGTTATGCTAACTCTCTACTACCTCCAACGTCCTTGTAATGACTATTTAAACAATCTTAGTTGTGAAACACAAGGAGGTGAAATCTTTATCAAATCAGTCAATTGTCAAATTTATATATTCGGTTACATATTTTAAGCTTCATCCTCATGACATGAAGTGTATGAGGATGAAGCAATAAACAAACTAGCTTAACATAACCTTTCTAGAGATTTGATGATTCAACAAACATCCAACAATTATCTTTGGTATGATCTAGAGCTAAACTTGGTATATTCTGCTTCCTATATTGGTACCAGATCGTGACAGGTGAGATTCGGTAAATGGTACCGAATCCAAACAATATGCAAGTGGTTGGTACTGGACTAGAACAGTCTGCGATCGTTGGTACCAGATCGCAACAATGGATGGTTCGGTACCGGATCTGAATGGAAGGTGCGCTTGGTACCGGATTCAGACAGTGGTAATCTGGTGCATAAGTACCGGATGGTTGAGCTGATACAGAAATGATGGACTCATCTAGAGGTCAAAGGTTACACATGGAAAATTAAAACATTAGTATATGAAACATTTAGTCTCCTAGCTCAATAAACCACGAAAATGCATGAATTAATTATAATTTACCTTGTGACCTCATCAATGGCTAATGGTAGTGTTCTTTGTCATTTATCCAAGCTTAGGTAAGCCAAAAATGTATAGATGAGGAGTATAATAGGGTAGTGGGGATGTCAATTTAGAGGCTCAACATGGATCCTAAGAAAATTGAAGTTATGAAGGATTGGCCTCGTCCCAAGAATATCAAGATCTTGCGTGGGTTTCTGGGTTTAACAAGATATTATCGTAATTTTGTTAAGAATTATGGAAAATTTGTGGAGCCTCTCATTGATCTCCTTAAAAATAATGCTTTCATTTGGAACCAAAAGATGATCACTCCTTCCAAGCCTTGAAAGAGGCTATGTGCACTACTCCTATCCAGGCCCTTCTCAATTTCAGAAAGACCTTTGTCTTGGAATGTGATGCTTCAGGGAAAGGAATTGGCATCATCCTTATGCAAGATGGTCGGCCTTTGGCCTTCACTAGAAAACAATTGTCAGAGCGCCATTTGGGAAAATCAATCTATGAAAAGGAAATGATGGTCATTCTACATGTTGTGGATCTCTGGCACCCTTATATATTGGGTCAACACTTCCAAATTAATACAGATCATCATAGCCTCAAGTATTTTATGGAGCAACGACTTTCATCCCCGAGGCAACAAAAATGGGTGACCAAGATATTTCGATACGTTTGTGATATCATTTACTATAAACGAAAAGACAATGTGGTTGCAGATGCTCTTTCAAGGAAATATGAAAATGAAGGGTCCCTCTTTTCTCTCTCCTTCATTGTACCATATTGTCTCCAAGCTATTCGCCAGGAATTCCTGTAAGATCCCAAACTGCCACGTCTGATCCAACAATTGCAAGACAATTCTCTAGTTTCTCTAGAGTACTCTTGGAACAATGAAGAGCTTCGCTGCAAAGACCTTTTGTATTTAAGAAAATAGTCGCAACTTGAATCCACGGTGCTTTCCAAGCTTCATGCTACACCCAAAACTGGGCATTCAGGGTTTACCAAAACCTATGACAGGGTCAAATGTTTTTTTTTTTCGGGATGGTATGAAGCAGGACATCTGCACCTTTTTGGAAGAATGTTATGTCTGTCAATGCAATAAGGGAGAAACAATCAAATCCCATGGCACACTACAACTTCTTATAACTTCACCTTCTATTTGGAGGGATATTTCTATGGATTTCATTGTTGTATTACCTAAATCGATCAATAAATCCTTCATCATTGTGGTCGTTGATCATCTTTCCAAATATTCTAATTTTTGTGCTCTTCAACACCCATTCATTGCATCCAAAGTGGCTCAACTTTTCATGGATCATATCTTCAAGCTTCATGGCATGCCTCATTCCATTGTCTTTGACCAAGATCCCACTTTCACTATAAATTTTTGGCAAGAATTGTTCAGGATACAGGGCACCCAATTACATCTCAACACACCCTATCATCCCCAGACTGATGGTTAAACTGAAGTCATCAACAAGTGTTTGGAAATATATTTGAGGTTTTTTTCATCTAAGAGGAAAAATTAGTGGGCTCAATGGTTAACCTTAGTTGAATGGTGGTACACCACTTCTTACCATACAAATACTAACATGACTCCTTTTGAAGCATTATATGGACAAAAGCCACCTTCAATTCTCTCATACAGGCCTGGTGTCTCGAAGGTCCAGGAGGTTGACCAAACTCTTACAGTTCGAGAGGCTATTCTTTGTACCATCAAAGAGAATTTGGTCATGGATTAGAATCACATGAAGCAACAAGAAGATCAAGGTCACTCAGAATGTCAATTTGTTGAAGGGGACTAGATGTTTCTTTGATTGCAACCTTTTAAGAAGAATTCACTCAAGGATGACCATTGTTAGAAATTGGTGCCCAAATTTTATGGTCTGTATATAGTTCTCAAGCGCGTGGGAAAGGTGGCCTATCAATTATCTTTTCCCAGTCATTCTAAGCTCCATCCTATTTGTCATGTATCCTACTTAAAGAAGGTGATTGGAACTAAGTGCAAAACTCAAACCAGTCTTCCCGAGTTGGATGAAGAAGGCTCCATATAGATGCAACCATAAGAAGTCTTGGACCAACGTGAGCACCATCTTCCTTAGTGCACCATCAAGGAAGTGTTAGTGTTCGACAACACAGGTATTCCAACAAAGGATGAACACCTTCAGTAACCACTCACATAACCAGATAAAATATCAACACACCGATGTTTTCACGTGGTAAAACCCCTATGGGGAAATATCCACAGCCCCAACCAACGTCACCACTTGGAGAAATTTATTAATCCAAAAGAAAAAGATTACAGAGATATTTTACAATAGATTTTATCACAATCGATCATCGACAAATGACCCTCCATGCTCTTTAAATAGAGATCATGGACCAATCAAGTGTTAAGCCACAGATCAATGGTCGTTAAGATCGAGGAGAGTATGAACCATCAGATCACTCTATGTCGGGAACATATCATGACCATCGGATTTTCTAACTACAAATGAATACTAGTGCATACTAAAGAAACAAAATAAGAAACACACTTTTACCTAATGACACATTAGACCAACTAGATATTAACTAACTCCTAAGTGTCTAAATATCGTAACAATTAGTATAGTGGAAAGCTACAATTCCAACAAATGCCACCTAGGAGCCAACTACCATTCTGCAGCAATTTCCTCATCTCAAGCCTTGAGGACAAGGTTGGTTTTTAAGGTGGAGGGAATGTTAGGGACCTAACCTCCCTAACCCCTCATGTAGGTAGAATAATATATTTTCCATGTAATAAAGGCCAATATTAATAAGTTCTAGTAATAAGGAAGAATAGGTCAAATGTAAGAAGACCTAATAGAAGCTTCTGCTTCTAGAGATTCTTCCTCTAGATTGTTATTTTGGTAGATAGATTTTGTATAAATAGGAGTCGAGGCCATGCAAATTATTTTTCTTGAGAATTATTGTAATTAAGAGATTCTCTGCTAGAGGTTTCCCCTTCGAAGAGACAAGTGAACATTATTTCCTATCAATGAAGGTATTGTTTTGGTGTTGTGGTTTCATATATTGTGTTTTTCCACTGTTATTCTCTGCAGTATTTCTATGTTCTACAATTATAATAGATATGGTACCTTACAGGATCTCTCTTGTGAGATGGTGATGGATTCCCCTGTAGCAAGAGGACTTCTTGTAGGGTAAACTAATTTCTTAGGTGTCGTTTGTGTTAGCGTCGGAAGTCACCCCGAGATTGCTGGCAGGAGCAGAGCCCGACGCCCATTAGTTTTTATGTCACGGTTTAATAAATGGGGTGATCAAATGGGTAAAGACTCAAGAAGATAAAACTTTGACTCAGTAGACCGGGCCTGGTATGTATGCAGCAAGGGAGGTCTTGATCCAACTTTTGTCAGTAAATGGATTAAAGGGTGGTAGATGGAAGACTTGTGAGAAGGGTCAGCAAGATTGCCTTGGGCAATAGGCCTTCGGAAGCTTGAAGAAGAAAAACTCAGAAGCCAAGATCCTCTTGGTCCAGATTTTCAAGGAGTTGAAGGGTGACTCGAGTGGATCCTCCAATTCCAATCCATCCCAACGCTGGGAAAACACAAGAATCGATTAGAAATGCTGTGACTGCTGCAGTGATCCAACCTACATCATCCTACAACAGTCCAAGTCGACTGGATCCTCCAATTCCGAGTTGTTCTAACACAGTAAACAAAGAGATGGAAAAAGAGGCTGACATCCATAAAGTAAGAAGTCTGAAATGCCTTATACATTAACCAGAGCGACCAACACTGCATCAAAATTTTTACAATCGGAAGCCTAGCTCAACCATCGATCCTCTACAAAAATGGCGAAAACGCCTACATATACTCAAAAACAACAACAGCAGCAAAAATAAGACGTTGCATTAAAAACATTGCGTCTGCATGTATTCTGACAGTCTGTGCATGCAGACTTTGGCCGATCGTGCACCTAAGATTTGGTGTCCCCTCGGCCAAATTCGGACGACTATTCTTTGTCAGACGCCACCTTAATTGCGCATGGCTCCTACAAGGGAAGTAGCTAAGCCATTAAGAGCCGAGCTAACATGTGCAGACCTCCTCCGGCTGGTTGAAGACTCGGCATGGATTTTTTGGAAGAAATGGTACACAGGACCCTCTCGAGCAGACCACTTTCCAGGCCCTCCATACTTCGCACCTAATGAATGAGGAGAGGTTTCAACCACCCCTCCTTGCCTTCATTTACTCCGAGCGAGAAACAGTATTGAGATCGGAACCGATGGCACCTGAAGATCGAGATGATCCCCTCTGTAACTAAACTCGGCGCCTTTGGCCTTCTTTACACAGCTCCTTCCTTTCTCCAAGCGACCATGGACTGTGATCACATGCTTATTCCCAAGGCACTTTCGGTGTTCGCGAATATGAAGGGGTTGATCCTTGCTGATCGAAATCGCGATGAGCGATACGCCGAGACGGCTTAATCTAGCGCCACGTGTCCCTCTAGATCTGACGGCTCTTAATTCTCCTGACGATACTATGGGCCCGGGTTCGGGACTCTCCCGGCACTTCGCGCATCGGAATATAACGAAGTTGCTCTTTGTGCCTTGGAGTCGCGATGGGCAAAATGCCGAGATGGCTCAATTTGTTGCCAGGTGTCCCCTTTGGATGGACGACTGAAAATGCTTCGTGATACCGCGGGCCCCACTTTCGGTGCTTTCGGCGCTATCGGGGTTCAGGGTTTCAAGATGTAGAGCAACATTAAACTCTCACCCCTCGAACTCTTGAATATCGAAAAGCCGACGTGACCAGATCTCGTGCCACGTGCCCTTTGGGATGAACGGCTGTCATCCATTCCTGAAGCTGCTATGGGCGCTATCCATTGTGCTAACCTCGACGCAGCTTTGCTAATTGTAGTTTCCCATCCACCGCTAATCTGATTCTTTGGATACATCCTGAACGTTGAAATCAGAGCACTCGCTCGCTTGACCTGGGCCCGAAATGGATTTCTTCTGTGTGCTGCGCTTGGGCGCTTCTCGTGCAACCTACATACCCGGATATCCCTATGCCGAAGATAAGTAATGTTGCTAACATTAGGCTCCACAATGGATAGAGTCATCCCTTTGATGCTCTAAGGACTCATTTTGCAGTTCCAGTGCCTTGCTGTTGGGCTATGGAGTCAGGCTCAAAACATCCCACTGCTAAAAATACAGGCCAAAAAATAAAAGTAACAAAATAAAGCTACATGCTCAAAGGAGCTTATTTATATACAGTCCTAAACTAATAAAACACTTTACATGGGGCTAGGTGAAAGTTGATTTCCACCATAGCCATTCAAGCAGCTTCCTGGATAGAAGCTCCTTCCTTCTGTCAATGATCATCAGCTGATGGTGTAACCGTGACAGCAGAACGGTTACAATCTTCAACTCCTCCTTACAGGATGGAGTTGATATGAAATAGGGTGGCTCCAAGGCATAGGGGAAATGCCACTCCATGTACTTGCTGACAGGATCATATAATGAGTGGCAAATTTCAGAAAATTGGCGACAGGTAGCCTCCTCTGCTACACAGTTGTTCTCATGTGGTTGAATATCTCTGACAAACATAGGTGAGTGGACAACTGTCGTAGGCTCACTGATCTCGGGTGGTGGCTGCTCGCTGACTAGCTCTGGATAGAAAAAGAAATGCGTGCTCGACCATTCCTCTGGTTCCTCCTCCTCTTTTCCGTGCACTCCCCCATCTTGTGAAATGGGAAAGGTCTCCCGATCCTTCTCTTCAATCCCAAATGTAAATACATCATGGGAAATATCATGAAGGAAGAAAGAGCAATCCTCTTCCACAATGGCTTCTTCGTTTAAATATGAGACAGCAGGCTCATCGGGGGCAGATGCTAACGCATCCAAGAAATCTTCAATAATCTCTTCAAAAGAGCTACTTAGATCATCTTCCTCGAAGACTGGAAAATCCTCTTCGCTGTCTTCAGATTCCAATTTTGCACATTGGGGAGTGGGGAATATCGCCTGCTCCACTAGTTCACTCAGGTCATCTTCTTCCTCCCAGGCTGGAAAATCCTCTGCACAGTCTTCAGATTTCAACCTTTCTAATTGAACAKAGAGATACTTCACCTGTTCCCTCARCTCACTYAGGGTGTCTYCTTCCTCYCTGGGATCTTCATCACTTCCATAACAYTCCTCWGATRCAGACRAATGGGGAGGAGAAAGGAATGATTTCTGATCYRGGTCRTCAGGATYATCCTCACARCCTATGTCAGAAATAGCTTCATTYTGTACAGAGTTGTGGTATYCCTCACCACAGYTATGACAAATTAACTCGGAGRGATAAAACTCCTGACAATAGGCGATGAAAGCTGCATGAAACTCTGAGAGTGAAGAAATGCTAGCAGGGGGTAAAGAATGATACCATTTACGTGCATCCCCTGCTAACGAGAACATGAACATCTTAAGTAATACATCCTCATGATGTATCTCCCACTAACGCATGAGTTCATGAAACTCACTGAGGTGTTGAGCAGGGTTGTCCTCTTCACATTTTCCAAATATGGGAAAATAATCGCCCCATTCATTCAGAGAGGGGGCAACATTAGGAAAACCAGGAATAGCAGAAAAATTAAAAGGAGCAAACCTGCGAGCAAGGATTTTCTCCATATTGAACCAGTGGAGTCGCCAGGTGAAAGATGTGCAGATTTGAATGTGTCTGGTCCTTGTTCACCATCAAAGGCCAGATCCTAACGTTGTTGTTACCCCAGGAAGCTTCTCAGGCTAAGAAAGCAGCTGCTGAAACCTTCTTGAGAAAGCTCCTCTGGGTCAGTTTTCAGGTGTGCCAATAGTAGCCACAACTGAACAGTGAAGTGGAAACAATGGAGTCGTCACAGTGGAGTCACCAAGTGCATAGTAGCAATATTGAAGGGCTCTGATGTATGATGCACCTTCAGAATCAGAGGCTCAATGTCGTTCTGCCCAGGGAAAATCTTCAACTTCGTCCCCGGCAACGGCGCCAGAGATGTTAGCATTGAAAGTCACCCCCGGATTGCTTGCAGGAGCAGAGCCCAATGCCCATCAGTTTTTATGTCATGGTTTAATAAATGGGGTGATCAAATGGGTAAAGACTCGAGAAGATAAAACTTTGACTCAGTAGACCGGGCCTGGTATGTATGCAGCAAGGGAGGTCTTGATCCAACTCCTGTCAGTAAATGGATTAAAGGGTGGTAGATGGAAGACTTGTGAGAAGGTTGAGCAAGATTGCCTCGGGCAATAGGCCTTCGGAAGCTTGAAGAAGAAAAACTCAGAAGCCAAGATCCTCTTGGTCCAGAGTTTCAAGGAGCTGAAGGGTGACTCGACTGGATCCTTCAATTCCAAGCCATCCCAGCGCTGGGAAAACACAAGAACCGATTAGAAACGCTGCGACTGCTGCAGTGATCCAACCTACATCATCCTACAATAGCGCAACTCGACTGGATCCTCCAATTCCGAGTTGTTCTAACACAGTAAATAAAGAGATGGAAAAAGAGGCTGACATCCATAAAGTAAGAAGTCTCAAATGCCTTATACATTAACCAAAGCGACCAGCACTGCATCAAAATTTTTACAATCGGGAGCCTAGATCAACCATCGATCCTCTACAAAAATGGCGAAAACGCCTACATATACTCAAAAACAACAACAACAGCAAAAATAAGACATTGCATTAAAAAAATTGCGTCTGCATGTATTCTGACAGTCTGCACATGCAGACTCTGGCCGATCGTGCACCCAAGATTTGGTGTCCCCTCGGCCAAATTCGGACGACTATTCTTTGTCAGATGCCACCTTAACTGCGCATGGCTCCTGCAAGGGAAGTAGATGAGCCATTAAGAGCCGAGCTAATGTGTGCAGACCTCCTCCAGCTGGTCGAAGACTCGACATGGATTTTTTGGAAGAAATGGTACACAGGACCCTCTCGAGCAGACAGCTTTCCAGGCCCTCCATACTTCGCACCTAATGAATGAGGAGAGGTTTCAACCACCCCTCCTTGCCTTCATTTACTCTGAGCGAGAAAAAATATTGAGATCGGATCCGATGGCGCCTGGAGATCGCGATGATCCCCTCTGTAACTAAACTCGGTGCCTTTGGCCTTCTTTACACAGCTCCTTCCTTTCTCCAAGCGACCATGGACTGTGATCACATGCTTATTCCCAAGGCGCTTTCGACGTTCGCGAATATGAAGGGGCTGATCCTTGCTGATCGAAATCGCAATGAGCGATACGCTGAGACGGCTTAATCTAGCGCCACGTGTCCCTCTAGATCTGACGGCTCTTAATTCTCCTGACGATACTGTGGGCTCGGGTCCGGGACTCTCCTAGCACTTCGCGCATCGGAATATAACGGAGCTGCTCTTTGTGCCTTGGAGTCGCGATGGGAGAAATGCCAAGATGGATCAATTTGCTGCCAGGTGTCCCCTTTGGATGGACAACTGAAAATGCTTCGTGATACCGTGGGCCCCACTTTTGGCACTATCGGGGTTCGAGGTTTCAAGATGTAGAGCAACATGAAACTCTCACCCCTCGAACTCCCGAATACCAAAAAGCCGACGTGAGCAGATCTCGTGCCACGTGCCCTTTGGGATGAACAGTTGTCATCCATTCCTGAACCTGCTATGGGCACTATCCATTGTGCTAACCTCGGCGTAGCTTTGCTAATCATGGTTTCTCGTCCACTACTGATCTGATTCTTTGGATACATCCTGAACATTGAAATCGGAGCACTCGCTTGCTTGACCTGGGCCCGAAATGGATTTCTTCTGTGTGCTGCACTTGGGCGCTTCTCGTGCAACCTATAGACCCGGATATCCCTATGCTGAAGACAAGTAATGTTGCTAACATTTTGTTCCTCAAGATCATATTTGATCATTTTTAAATTGATCTGAATCTTCCAACTTTTCATTCTTAGCATTTTGTTTTCTTTCACCAAAGATGCATAAATAGGTAGAGAGTTTGGGATGCTTACCCATCTAGGAATGATATTTTGTTCTGGAGTAGCAACCTCTATTTTTGGTTCTTGTAGCCTAGGGCCTGGTGCATCAGTTGGGTCATTGCATGGTGGAACCTCTTTTGCTTCATGTTTTGTCTGTGAATGGGTAGATTGTTCCCCAAGAGGTCCTCCTACTATTTCTTGCGTGACAGTAGGGGCCTTTGGTTCTACTTCTTTCTTCTCTTCTGTAGTAGCAACATTTGATTCATCAAGAGTTCCTCTTGTTGTTTCAGCAAGAGACATTCTTTCTTGTTTATTTTCCTCTATTATTCTCACTAGAGTATCAATGAGAATTTCCATCTTCTCTGGGTTTTTTGTGTTGCTAGATTGCTCGGGCTTGTCAAATTGTATTGGTTCCTCTATCTCTATTGGAGCTTGTGCTTGAGAAATGATCCCCACTGGTTCTTGTGGATCAATGGGGGCTTCTACCTCTAACTCTTCTTCATATAAATATGCTACTAGGAGAGCACTCAGGCCTTCACCAAGAGTGCCTTGGTTTGGTTCTTATGTGTCAACCAAGGCCTCATCAACTTCTAGATTAATTTCCTCCTCTGGTTCTTATGTGACAGGGGAGGGTTTTGGTTCTTCTTTTTCTTGGGTATCCTCTTGGGATCGTTCCTTGGATTCCTCAATTTTATTATTTTTATGTTAAGTTGTAGCTGCATGGATGGTTCTCTATTTCCTTGGAACATGGGTTTTCCACTTTATGAACCCTATAAATATCTTTGTGGGGGGTTGACTGGCCATTAATTCCACATCACTGTCATGGTCTACTTTTACCAGAGTTGTAGAAGGTTGTCCCTTTTTATTGGTTAACCTCCTGGATTTATTTGATGGGGGATTCACAATAGTGGGGATCACTATATCCATGGAGTTGTTCCCTGGTGGGGGATTTGCAACATCTGTACTTATTGTGTTTGTAGTATTGGTACCTGAAAGAGGAGTTGCAGTCGCGACTAATGCCTAAAGGGTAGGCATTGCTTGTTTGGAAACCAAAAGTGCAACTGCTTCACCTTCAGTGAGAAGAACAAGTGGTTGGATGATGTTGTTCTAGGTGCAACCATTATTTTTTAGTGCATGCTCCAAAAATATCTTTATAAGTCCATGGTGAGATACGAATTCCATCGAGTTATTTTCCCTTTGAACCACCATGGCCATTGTCTACAATGTTTGAAACAAGAAATATGGCATGTTGATTGGTCGATTGTGGTGTAGGTGGTCAAACAATCAGATATGATAAATGTAGTCAATGTCATAGAAGCATTCACAGGTGAAGTATCACTGCAAAAATATAGCCACATCCTCCCATGGGTGTGGAAAACATTGGTGTTCAAAACTTGTTCCTTTCTTTACTAAATCTTCTCCAGCCTCAAGGAATTTCCTGAGAACTTCATGCTGTGAAGCTCTTCTCATGTACCACCATTCACCAGTCCTCGGTAGGCCAGTGACCTCTATATGTCCCCCAACCACTGTGGAGTGATCGGATCTATAATTCAAGGAATATTATAGCGTTATCGCATCACTATATCCCTTGAAATGAAGCACGTATTCCATCCAGCCAACTTGTCCCAGAATTTACTAGATGTTTTCATAAGCCTCAAAGTAGCATTGGTTCAGTCAGCTCTCTGCATATCAATGAGACTCTCATGGCTCCTTTCATATGCTAACTCCGAGTGTTGGTGTTTTCAGGGCCTATGCAATTTTTCAGGTGAAGAATTTAGAATTGTGGAAATAAGGGTGGTGGGTATGGAGATCATGAATATAGAAATAATGATATGATGTGGAAGTTATGGAGGAATCATAATAGATACATGCCATTAAAACTCACACATTGCAAATTCTGATAGGAATGCATTCCTGTCATGTCTTACCTTGAGTGGATGTACTAGTACGATGTTGTTGGAGTTGTAATGATGAATGTTGGGGTCACATCAACGATCCTAACTGTAATTGCAACATCGACGTTGCGAATTATTTCATGTGGAATTGGAATGATGACGATGCTCGTAAAGTGACAGATGTGAGTGTATTTTTAGCAACAAGAGTTTCAATGACGGAGCTATAGTAACAAATGTTATGGTGTGAGTGGTATGGAAAGGAATTGTAGCAATGGTGGTGTATGTGGAAAGTGAAAAAAATAAAAATGAAGCTACAAGCAGAGTTGCAACGACATGAGTTGCAACAACGAAGCTACAAAAATTGAAATGAGGGGGTTGAGGTTTGGGGAATGAAGTGGTGCTTCAAGTGGAATTACATCCAAGGTAATGAGAGAAGAGAGATTTTTGAAATGAAGAAAGGATGCAAGTGGATTTGCAGCCAAAGAAATGGGGGAAGGGAAATTTGCGGAATGAGGGAGGGATGCAAGTGGAGTTGCAGCCAAAGAAATGGGAGAAGGGAAATTTGTGAAACGAGGGAGGGATGCAAGTGGAGTTGCATCCAAAGAAATGGGAGGAGAGAGGTTTTGGAAAAATGAAGTAGAGTTACAAAGGGAAGTTGCATCAAATCGAATTGTGGTAGAGGGAGTTGCAACAAAGGGAGTTGCGACAATGTTAATTGCAACAATGGGAGTTTCAACAATGAGAATAGTTACAAAAAAATGGGGTTGCAACCAAGGGGGATATAGCACAGGAATTTCAGCAACAGGAGTTGCATCAAGGGGAATTGTAGAAACATGAACTGCAATAAGGGAATTTTGACAACAGGAATTGCAGCGACATTGTTCTCCCCTGCATATCTTGAAAAAGAGAATATTAAAAAACAAGTATTTATTAAAATTTATTGTGAAGGATCCTGACATAACCATCACGAAACTGTGAAGTTCCCTTCTTGTTTTATTCTGTTTTTTTTTTAATTCCTTTTTTTATATTCAATATTTCTCGATTGGACCCTCCCATTCCACATGTCCATAGATGCCTACAAAATCAATGGCCCATTTTTCAAAAGGTTATAACACCATTTGTGGTTGTAGTAACATTTCATCTACTTGTACGGGTCTAACCATGCATTGAAATTTGTCACACCTCTTCACATACTCTTTGGCATCTATGAAAAGTGTGGGACAATAATACCCTTGGTGGAGTTCTTTGTACCCGGTTTTTTTATCTACAAAGTGCCCCCCACATATCCCATCATGAAAGGATTTTAGTATTTCAGGGACTTCATCCTCTCGTACACATCTACTGATAATCAAATCAGCCCTGGTGTAGAAGAGGTAGCCATCAATCCATGCAAATCTTTCACTTTTCCTGACTATAATTTGTCGTTCTTTGGGAGTCAGCTGATACATAAGTTTGTATGCAACCAAAAAGTTGGCAATGTATACAAACCACGATGAGTTAGTAGACACTGCAAAGTGGTGTTCATTTGAAAAACAATATTGTATTGGAGGTTCATTCTCATTAGATGCTATTGTCGAAAGGAATTCAACAACTACATTATATTTTTCTATGATCCCTATCGTTGATACTATGAAACCTAACAAACATCCCGATGTTACATAAAAGTTGCACTTGTTTGGATTCAAGCGAATCCGGAAGTAGTGACAATGCTCAAAGATAAGTCGGAGGTGTGTGGGATGATCCATTCTCTTGTGAGATCGAGATGATAAATCATCTAAATAGGCCTTGACTATATGCTTGAGGTCATGGAAATCAAAAGACATGGCCCGTTGAAAGGTCGCTCCAGCATTTTTGAGACCAAAAGGCATCTTATGATACGTGAATGTACCCCATGGACAGATGAATGTCTTTTTGTGCTGGTCTTCGGGTTTGATTTGTATTTGGTTGTATCCCGAAAAACCATCCATGAAAGAAAAGGCCTCACAACCGACACATTCATCAATTATCTGGTCGATGAATGGTGTGGGAAAATTATATTTTGGAGAGGCCTTGTTCAAATCATGGAATTTTGTACATACACAAATTATGCCTTGTTTCTTATTGACCGACATAGGATTTGACACCCATTGGGTCAAATGGATAGGATAGATAAAATCGGATTTTAGCAATTTCTCAACTTCAACCTTAATGGCGACTACTTTCCTAGGATTAATTGGACAAAGCTTCTGCCGGACAGGCTTGGCATCGGGATAAGTTGTGATTTCATGTTCAACTATTTTTGGATCGATGCCTGGCATTTCCTCGTAAGACCAAGCAAAAATGTCGTGGAATTGTTTAAATAGATTTGTATAGATTTGAATCTCTCCGAGGAAGAAATCATCTCCGATGAAAACATTCTCCATGACACCAGGGGTTCGGGAGATATTGATCGGTATGGTTTCAGCGATGGTTTCCATATTACCCTCAGCATAGACCTCGTGTGTAGATAAGGGATTAATAGGACAAGACCTATCTCCCGTCATAGTCAAGGTGAATTCTTCGGCTTCGATTCTGCTTAACTCTGGGAGGAAGTATGATCTGTGATGAATATCTTCCCAAGATTTGTCCAGACTAGTCATTGCTTCAATTACTGCTTCATCAGAGGGCAATACTAAGTCTAACGAATCGGTGCCAGCGAGAGAACCCTGAGCCCAAAAGGGCTCTAGAAGTGGATCTAACTCTTGTGCAGGAGTTGGATCTGCGTTAGCTGAAGATTGCTAGACTAAAGAGTATGCTACTTCAGCTATGGACAAGGGCATGGACATGCCCAGGTGCCCTGTCCCATCCATTGTGGCCGATGGGGAAGGAAGTATGCACGGATTGGTGAAGTAAGTCATGCGAAATGATGAAACTTGGAAAATCTCAACCTTATGGTGGTCGGATATGAACTTGAAATCTCCTTGAGGGGGTGGGTAATCAAAGGTACCCATCAAGGATGGGCACAAACCAACCCCTACATTGACTATGCCTGGTTGAGGATGATCAACCATCGGGACCGCGGATGCCCCCAATGAAGGGTCAGGTCTGGAAAAAGACAATTGATCGATGGTCACAATTCGGCCCTCGTGTGGAAACAACAAGACCCAAAAAATTGTAGCAACCACTGCTTGCATGGCATAAGTCCAACTCCTTCCTAACAAGATATTGTAGTCGAGGGACGCGTCGACTACTTCAACCTTGATGCACACGGTCTTCCCTCCTAACTGCATGGGGAAAGAGGGAATGATACCATGTGGTCGAAACGAATGACCATCGAAAGCAGTGAGAAGAGTAGGTGATGGAGACAAAACAGGTTGGCCAATGGCCTTCCAACATGCCAACGACATAACGCATGTCGAGGTGCCCTCATCAACCACCGTGCAGAAAATATTCTGAGTAAATTTTTTTGTGGGATAAGCCACTACTATCTGAAATGCTACATGGTAAGGCAGACGCAGTTTTAAGTCAGTTGTATCTAACATGATTGTACCCGTATTACAAGTCTCAGTAGATCCTAAAGAGGTTAACAAGGCTTTCCTCTGGGAAGGGAAGCTTTGGAGGACCTCCAAAGAGGACATCGCACAAGGGGTTTGTGACAAATCCTCCACCACAGAATAGTTCTGGGCGGCCCTTGCGTTTGGGTTGTGAGAAGATTTTTTGAATGCGCCTTTTGGGATGCGTGTCATTGTTTCGTCCAAAGTCTTCTCAATCTATAGAGGAAGAGAGGGGAGTTTGGCTTCTTTGCCCTTCTCAGAAGTGCTTGGTTTACTATAGTCGTGCACTCTAGTCGATATAAAAGAATCACCCTTCATCATATATGCATTCGGGGATGCGGGATTGTTCGAAGATAGAGAGGGTCCTTGACTACCCCCTTCTGCGCTTGTAGAGGCTTGGGTTAGGTTTTTCCCGTGCTGAAATGGATTAGTTAACATAGCAGGTTGTTGCTGTGTCACAAAATTTTGGGCCTCTACAAGCTGAGGACATTGGTGGGTTGGGTGGTCTTTCGCACATAGGTTGTATGGATACCTCTCCTTCTATTTCTCAGTGTGGCCCCCGCCAGCATTATCAATGGGTTTCTTATCCCCCTTACCCTTCTTTTGTGGTTTCTTCTTTCCTTCAGGCTGTTGGGTTGCCTTGGGATTGGTCGATTGCACAATGTGTACATCCAACGCTTTAGTAGGGGGAGCAGCCAAAGCAATAGTTTGGCTGGCCGTTGTGTGTTGTATAGACAACTGCTGCAATTGCTTCGTTAGTTTCTCAACGGGCTTTGTTTGTGCTGAACCAAAAATACCATCGGCATGTGGTCCAACTCTCTATCTGGTTTTATCAAGGATTGAGCGTGGCGCATCTGGCAAGATCTCGTATAATAAACCGGACTGAGACTAGATTAGCTCAAGTTGTTGAGCTCTCATGATGGTGTCTTCTTCAGAAAATACTCCCAACATCACGACGTCTTTGGATAACTGTGGGACCAAAGACTTAAGGAACCACTCGAGCAGGAATGCTGGTGGGACTGGCACCTTAATTAAACTCTTCTGACATCTCCATTCTCGGATGTGATCAGAGATATGGTCCGCTTTTTTCTATGTGAAATTGGCCAGCAATTCTGTGCCAATGTCGTATCGCACAGGTAATTGGAAATGTTTTAGGAAAGCCATTACCAATTCACCGAAGGAAGAGTATCTTGAGCGATCGAGCTCAATGTACCATTTTGTGGCACTCCCAATGTGTTAAGAACCAAACATCAATATAGCATAGAAAAACCTCAGGAAAAGTACTCAACACCTTGGAAAAGAGATAATTTTAGATAATAGGCCTCTTCGAGGGGGCAACCTCCTTTTACCCCACTTAAATGTTCAAGTACAAGATGATTCAAAATGAAAATGTCTCCTTGGTATATATAGGAGACTAGGAGGTATAATTACAACT
>ML796138.1:51151-72211 GCA_009831015.1 Picea engelmannii | reverse complement strand
GCCCTGTCACTTCCCAGATCTAAAAAGGAGGTCCAAGCATTTCTGGGAAGGATTAATTTCCTGAGGAGGTTTGTCTCAAATTTTGCTGAATTGGTGAAACATATCACAGCCATGCTCAGGAAGGGCCATGAGATAAAATGGACCGCTGAACCCAGGAAGCCTTTTGACCAAATAAAGAAAGCATTGACCGAGGCTCCTGGGCTGATCAGTCCAGATTATTCTAAAGATTTTATGATATTTTCTTTTGCTTCCTTTGACACAGTGGCAGCGGTTCTGTTGCAGAAAAACAATCAAGGGCAAGAGCAGCCTGTCGCCTTCTTTAGCAAGGCGCTGAGAGATGCAGAGCTCCGATACGAGACCATGGAGAAACAGGCTTATGCCTTGGTGAAAGCTCTCAAAGCTTTCAGGGTCTATGTCTTACACTCAAAAATCATCGCATATGTCCCTTCAACCTCTGTGAAGGACATTCTTACACAGCCTGACATAGACGGAAGAAGAAGCAAATGGATCGCCAAGATCCTAGAATTTGACCTGGAAATTAAGCCCACCAAGCTAATCAAGGGGCAGGGTTTGGCCAAGCTCCTGGCCGAATCCAATTATAAAGCCTTTAAAATCAACTTCATCAATGAGCAAGTTGAATCATCCAACAGAGGTTCCCAAAATACTGTGCCGCTATCAGCATGCCCCTGGTACAAAGATATCCTATATTTCCTGCAGGAGTTGAGATCCCCTGATGGGATGGAAAAAAACAAAGCAAGAGATTTAAAGCTCAAAGCTGTCAAGTATTGTCTTATTGGCCAAGCCTTGTATTGGAAAGACCCCCAGGGGATATTACTAATGTGTCTGGACCCACAGCAGGCCCAGAAGGTTATGAATGATTTCCATAGCGGTCTCCGTGGAGGCCATTATTTTTGGAAAACCACTGCTCACAAGATCCTCCGAGCTGGGTACTACTGGCCCACCTTATTTCCTGATGTCTGCAGGGAAATTAGAGCTTGCATCAAATGTCAGAAATTCTCAGGGAAGCACCAGCTCAAATCCCTGCCATTGAAACCTGTAGTGGTCTCAGCACCCTTTCAGCAGTGGGGATTGGACTTTATCGGGGAAATTCATCCTCCCTCAAGCGGCCAGCACCAATGGATTTTGACAGAAACCAACTACTTCACTAAATGGATAGAAGTTGTCCCTACCAGAAGCACTTCTCACAAAGCAATCATCAGCTTCCTGGAGGACATCATAGCTAGGTTTGGCTTCCCTAACAAAATTGTCACTGATAATGCTTCCCCATTTCGGTCTGAGCCTCTGATCAAATTTTGTGAACAATTTGGGATTTCACTGATTCACTCCACTTCCTACTACCCTCAGGGAAACGGACTGGCAGAGTCCTCCAATAAAAGCCTAATCAAGCTTATCAAAAGGCTATTAGAGGATAATAAAAGGGCCTGGGACTCAAAGCTCAAATTTGCACTTTGGGCCGATCGAGTGATGACAAAGAAATCCCTGGGTCTCTCACCCTTCCAGCTTGTTTATGGGATTGAGGTCGTCTTCCCCACTCAGCTTGCCTTGCCTGTGGAAAATCTCCTCCAAGACTATGAGGGGGAGCCTAACCATGTGATCAGAAGAATTCATCAGATGGTGGAGGTGCAGCAGATCAGAGAACAGGTCCTGGACAGAGCTTACAATCGTCAGCAGAAGATCAAGCAGGATTTTGACAAGAAAAGAAAAAAGAAAGAGTTTGAGCAGGGCGATCTGGTGCTCAAATGGGACGCACCCAGGTAGGAAAAGGGCAAACACAGTAAATTTGATGCCCTCTGGTTCGGGCCTTTTAAGATCCTTGAAATATTTTCCAACAACACTTACAGGTTGCAGGATCTGGAAGGCAATGAAGTTTTTAGTGGCCCAGTCAATGGGCATTTCTTAAAGAAATGTTTTATGTGAGCCGCAGTCGGCTCATTTTGTTTTGTTTTGTAAATATTGTTTTTATTTTTATTTCCCGGACTAATAAATGACTCCATAGCCCAACAGCAAAGGCACTAAGTCTACAAAAGAGTTCTTAGAGCATCACAAGGACGACTCTATCCCCCATGGAGCCAAATGTTAGCGATATTTCCTGTAGAGGGGATTAGATAGCAAAAGAAGGGGTTAAGAACCCATTTGTCCTAAGTTTTGGGTGATAATGCGCCCACGGTAAGCAACGATCAAGTCCGAGCAGTCCATATTCGCGCGCCCAGATCAACGACGCCCGTTGGATTCCGGACCCCCCTTTCCTTCCTACCTTTAAGCAGGGGGGGGGTCCGGAATCGGGGGCGCACCTCTCCAACGGCTCAGATTAGCGCGCCCGAATCAATGGCGATGAAGACCATTCCAGAACCCCCCCGCCTTTCTACCTTTAAGCGGAGGGGGGGGGTCCGGAATCCCATGTGCATCTTCCCGACGGCCACGATCGAGACGCCCAGATCAACGACGCTCGTGTAGTCCCGCCCTTCTCAGCCGCCCTATATTTAGCCAAGAGTGGGCCCGTTTTCCCTCATGTAATTCCCCTTTCCGCCTTTCCCGTGCTGCCATGTGTCCTCCATCCGCTTTCCCTCCTTAGTCCACGTGGTTTTCTCTCCTCTCATCATCCACTCGTTGTTGGCCACGTGTCCCGTTCTCTTCCACATCAGCCGTTCACCCAAAGGCGAGTTCATTTCTCCCGTCTTCCTCTCCTTCCACCTATCATCTTCCGCCATGAATTTTCCTCCGTCATCCTCCTCTCATCTCGTCACTTCTTTCACGCCCTTATAACCCGGCACTACTTCCTATCATGTGCCTCATCCTCCACGCTGGCCTCCATGCCTGTCCCTCAAGCTTTTCAGTTATTCCAGGTGGCAGCGCGAGAAGTCGTCCATATCCCGAAGTGCTGAGTTGGCTGGGCCGTTTTCAATCCCAAGAAGCAGTTATTGAAGCGGTTGGTGGTGGTTAGACATTGTTTCCGCCATAATGGGGACGTCCTACAATGAATTAAAGGCACGTCGATTCGCCGATGTAACTGTCAGAAGATCTATCGCGTCTGCTACAAGTTGCACGATTATTCAAAGATTGCGGCTGCAGAGTGTCAGAAGCCATGCAGACGCAAAGATTTCAATGAAGTTTCTTGATTCCGCTGCTGTTGTTGTTTTGAGTATATGTAGGCATTTTTGCCATTTTTGTATCTATCGATGGTAGAGCTAAGCTCCCTACTGTAAAGTTTCAGCGATATTCTGGTCTCCTGGTTATGCCTCTGTGTTTGAGACTTCTTGGTCTATGACAAACAGTTCTCCTTTTCCCATCTTTGTTTCATCTTGTATCGAAGAGTTCACAGTCGAATGATTCGCGTGGATTGCTGCATTTGTGTTATGATAAAGTATTTGTCGTGACATTTATGTATTCTCTGGTTCTCTGTGTTTGAATGTAAAAGGGTTTTGCGTTTGAATACATTCTTCTCCGGTCTGTGATGAACCTGATGTTTATTATAGACCTTTGCACCCTTCTTGCATAAGTCTTCCACCTACTCACCCTTTTACTGCTACTCACTATTTGGAGTCTATCAAGACCTCACTCGTTCATGCATGCTTGGCCTGGTTTTTGAGTTGACACAATGTTGTTTTGAGTTTTTCTCCATTTGATCACCCTTTAAACAAATTGTGACATTAAAACCTATGGGCGTCAGGCTCTTCTCCTGCAAGCAATCCAGGAGTGACGTTCGATAGCCAACACGAACCGACCGGCATATTATGCGAAGGTGGTCCTTGACTCCCCACTCCAAATAAACTATGGTGTGCAGGTGGCCCGACAGATGGCTGGTGCGTGCCACTGAGCGAAGGGGACGAAGGAGGTATATGACCTCCCCCGTAAGGGAAATTGTTAAAAGGAGCGGGAGTGCCTCCCATGTGGCCTTGAAGAGGAGAATTAGAGCTCCCTACCCCCAGACCTAAAGTCTTTGAAGTGGAGTGGGAAAGTACAGGACTTGTACCTGAGCTAGGCATCCTATATGAGAATGAAGGGCCTGTCGTACTTGGTGTGAAAGGGGTTGTGGCCACCATCATAGATGGGATCGGACCACTATGTGAGGTAGAGGCGGTCGAGACCATGGTGGCTCGGGTCGGTGAAGGTGGGTCAGGAGGGGGAAACTCTCCTGTGGTGACAACCGTAGTGGGAATTGAAGAATTCCCAGAAGGAGTAACAATTTTTTTTTCCATTGTTGTGTGTGACACTGTATGGCACTCGTAAGGGTGAATCGGTAAGATGATGGGTGCCGAGAGATCAGTGGTTGGGGCTTCAACTGGGCCAAGAGCTTTCGCTCCAAGGTCTAAAACAGTTGATTCCTTCGATTGTTGGTCGGGCACAATTTCTTGTGACCCGGTCACTTCAAAAGACCCTTGTTGGTCTAGCTTTCGCCTTAGTGGTGGCAGGGGTGGCTCCAGTGTAACCGAAAATAGGCCCAAAAGACTTCGGAACCGGTGGAGCGCATGATCCTCCACTGTATGAGAAGATCAAAGACACCCTAGGGCTTTCTATTCGTTCAAAAACAACACACACAAAAAAAATTCCCTACAAGATAAGACAGGCAAACACTAAACTAATTGGAAGAATAGTTACAACAACCAACACTAGAGCAACTTGCCGGTTCAAGTGTAACTCGAACACGGAAGCACTCTCGAGGTATACTCTGCAAAGCATGGCCCGATGTTTGTCCTAGGTACTACGGTATACTCCCGCAGTCACCTGTGTATGTCCCTAAAAAGATAGGCAACTAGGTTGCCAGTGTGTGAATAGTCACCAGGCGGGTACAGTCGAAAGTCGGGTAGACCACAATGAGTAGGGTATCGAGCCCAAAACCTATCAAGGGTATCGAGAGAAAGTGGTCTAGAAGAAAACTGAGGACCTCGAACGGATTCAAGGCCCACGAAGCTCTGTGGCAAATGCAATCGATGGAATCCCAAAACAAGCCCTCTATATGTGTTCTCCACTACGATTGGTCCAGCTTTGGAGGGGTTATCTCTGCTACCTTTCTACACGTGACCTCGTGTTTATCCCCTATGTTAGAGGGGGTCCCGGATAACTTTCACGATACTGGACTTTGAGACTCCCTAACTTAGACTCCAATGTTTGATTTTAATGGCCTTGAAGAGTTTCCTTTCCAACCTAATTCAAGGCCCCAATCCTAAACTAGTTGGTTGACCCTACAAACATAAAAATTCTAACGAATTTTAGATTTAGCGTTAATTTTATGGCTTGTCTTAAGTCAAAGGTTATGAAAGTGAAACTAGTGATGTTTGAAAGATGAAAGCAAAAATAAACAGAAAGATGGAAACAAAATACCTTCACTTAATTCAAATCTTAAACAACTTTTCAAACTTAAAAATTTTTCTAAGATCTTTGAACAACAAACTCAAAGTAGGATTTCACTCGACTACAAGCTACTTACAATCTAAGTAAACCACCAAGAACTTATGAAAGAAAATACTTTTCCCTGGTTACTAATGCAAAACAACACTTTTCAACCAATCAAAGAAATAAAAGTTTTCTTTTTATTTGAATGCTTACAAAGCAAAAAAGGAAAAATAACAACAAGTCAAAACCAAGAAAAAAATTTGGCCTAAGCGCAGATCGTAAAGAGTCACTTTAACAATCACACATAAGCAACTTAAAATTGGACTCTCACACTTGTCTAAAAACCCTATAAAAGAAAATTTTGAGGAAAAACTTCTAACTGAAAAAGAAAGCTATTGTTGTGATCAAACTGAAGTTACTAACTGCTATGAAAGAGATGCAAAAACCTGAGAGGTATAACTCTTGTCAAAGGAAAGGATGATTTCCCCACCTTTTACAAAAAATTCCTCCACAAGCACACCACTGACAGTTCAACAACAAGCGTGTGCACGCGAGCTATGTAAATTCAGAGAGTGTGTACACATGTGCTGGCCTTATACAGGCCGCGTGTATCTCTAAAACTCTGAGGCAAATGAAAATATAAGCAATTTAGCCTAGGCAGAGACCACTGATACTAAGAAACAGGATCTCTTGAAGACTCAGACACTTTCTTCAACAGAAAAAAGAAAACAATTCAAGGAAAAAAAATCGTAGAACAAACCAATCTAAGGGAAAACCTAAGCTATAGACTGCAAACAACAAAGACTAGAAAGAGTTTCAGAAAACCCCTGAGAATGACTAATTCTGACTAGGAAAAGGATGACTGCCTCAAAAAAAATTATGGAATCATACACGCTATTGTCACTTCTTCAGCTAGCGTATACACGCGGGTTGTGAGAATGTAGGGTGCGTGTACACGCGTGCAGACCTTATACAGGCCGTGTGTACCTATGTGGGTCTCAAAAAAAAAATACAGTCAAGCAAAGAAACAGAGATAACTAGTATGGAAGACTAGAATCTTTGTTAGTTTAGACTTTTGCAGAAACTTCAAAAACAGGAAATGAAACCAGTTCTTAAAAATACCCAAAAAATATTCCCAGAAACCCTAGAGATCTCCCTAGTATGGTCGCCAATTATGTTGTGAGTGGGAAATCCCTCTATGGAATAGAATTTAGGGTTATATTATGCATGCATAAAAGACCTAAAGAATCCTACTTTCTACCGTCGTCCCAGACCTAATCCCCATTATTTTTGAAGCAAATACATAGTTAGGTGAGCATACATTATTTTGGGCGTTTGATATTGATCTTTCTTCACGCTTGATCGCTTGTTGACAATAGCTCTCCTCCCAAGGCTGACCTGCATTCACACAAAATAAGCAACAAACTCTACATGCATTTGATCTACAGATTAATGGGTTAGAGATTCAAACATATATGCAATAAACTATGAAGACCTCATATAGTGGGATGGGAAAAGCATTTCTTTATTATTAACTTTAACAAATCAACTTACAATGTTGAAGCCGGCCACCGCTCCACGAACCTGGTCCTGGGCTCCTCTTCAAATGTCCTCCAACTTCTTTGCTCTGTATCTCTCCTTGCACAAGGATGGCTAAAGGGTTGGGACAATGGGAATGTGCGATTGGGTATAGTTTCTTTACTATCATTCTCCTCTTCCAAATGGGACCCCTAACCCTTCGTTTATATGCTAGAAGAAGTTAGGTATTTGGTCAAACCCTCAATCATGCTTGGCCGGAAGGTTTAGTTAACTCACCCAAAGCTGTGTGTTCCGTCAACAACTTTCCTTTTTTCGTGCTTTTGTAGGTACATGCGGGTTGTTTTAGGTCAGCTAGCATGTACACACGTGCAATAATGGAGTAGGGTGCATGGGCCTTTATAAAAGAGGTTTTTAAGAAGAGTTGTTCAACAATGTTTTGGCAAAGAAGGAATCTAAGATGGCCTGATGCCAGGTAAGCACGTCTGGTGCAAATTAGGGTTATAACAAATGGACCTTCACACATCGTTTGTTTGCATTGATAGTCGTCGAGGCATATTGATGTTGCTCATCAAGACTCTTTAGGTATACAAGGCATCGCTCGAGATCAGAGGCGTTAGGTAGGAGCACGACTCCCAACTTAAGAGAAGGGATTTCACATTCAATGGGTAATATCGACTCCACACCGTGTACTAATTGGAAAGGGGAAAATTCGGTGGCAGTCTTGACTAATGTTCGGTATGCCCAAAGTGCAAGATATAGCATGATATGCTAGTCGCATTTACTCTAACTAGCAGTTTTTTGAAAAATGGTCTTGAGAGACTTGTTGACGGCCTCTACTTACCCATTTTCCTGGGGATAATAAAGAGAAGAATGACCATGTTTGAACCCCATCTTAGCTACTAGTTCTTCCATCATTTCATTCTGAAAGTGACTGCCATGATCAGTGACAATCTCACTCGGGATACCGTACCGGGTGATAATCTGATTGAATACGACGAAGGCTGCAGTCTTCCCATCAGACTTAAATGTAGGCATGGCCGTAGACCACTTAGTAAAGTAGTAGACGACCATGACAATATGTTGATGCCCCCTAGCCGAAGTTGGGTTACAATCGACGAAGTCCACCCCCCACTTGGTGAAGGGACCGACGATAATGACAAGGTGAAGAGGGGTTGGATACGAGCACATTTTCTAAGTGAACACCTAGAAGGGGTGACACTTCTTAACCGCTTTGATACAATCCTTAAAGATAGTAGGCCATAAATAAACGGCTCGCAAATTTTTTTGGGTTGTCGCAAGCCCAGATAGATGACCACCACAAGCCCCACTATGGCAATCATTTAGGATAGATTCAACTTCTCCGTGAGTTAAGTAACAATGCAAGATATTGTCTATTCCTCGACGATACAAAGTGTCACCTACGATAGTATATTTCTTAGCTTGGTATCTTATACGTTATCGATCATCTTGTGAGAGATGCTAAGGGAACTTCAAAGTCTAAAGATAGAGCACAATGTCTCCATACCAAGGGTCAGAAGACGAGACAAGAAAAATGTGTTCATCTACAAACGAATCAACATGGATAACGTCCTCATTTAATCGTGGAAAATTGGATATCAACTCTACAAAGAATAGGGATTTCTTGGATTTCGCAGAAGCGAAATCGAGATCAAACTCCTGTAAAATGACAATCCATTTATTATATTTTCCCCCTATGATACGTCGGGTAAGGACGTATTGAAATGGATTGACATCAACAACCACCGTAGTCTTGCAAATTAATATATAATGACGCAAACAATGGACTTGATGAATGACAACCAAAGATAGCTTTTCGACGTGAGTGTAATTGAGTTCAGGACCAAGTAAAGTTTGACTAAATAGTAGATGACATGCTCATGGAGCTCATCATCCTCCTGAACCAGAACCATACCAACCGTATCCTCGGATGTGGCGATATAAAGAAAGTAATCTCTACCGTAGTCGGGAGGCTTCAATAGAGGTGCCAACACCAAATATTTCTTCAAAGCATCGAAGGACTCCTGGGCTCGCTCATCCTAGATAAAAGGGGCGTCCTTCTTCAAGAGACGCATGAAACCTTTAGTGATAGTGGCATAGTTTACTATAAACCTATGAAGAAAGTTAGGTTTCCCTTGTAGACCCTGAAGTTGTCTAATTGTGCGTGGGGGAGGCAACTAAAGTATTGCCTCAACCTTAAGTGGATCTACCATGATCCTAGTCTCAGAAACTAGAAAACCTAAAAGACAACCAGACTTAACGCAAAAGATGCACTTGTGAGGGTTCAACCAAATTCTATAATAACAACATCTTTCGAAAACAATCCAAAGGTGAGTAACGTGATCCGCTCTCTTGCGAGAGTGAGCAGCAAGATCATCAAGGTAAGATTTGACTATGTGCTTAAGATCATGAAAAGCGAAAGTCATGGCATGCTAAAAGGTTGTTCCGGCGTTTTTAAGGCCGAAAGGCATCTTTCGGTATGCAAAAGTACCCCAAGGACAAATAAAATATGTCTTGTGTTGATCATCATGTTTAATTTGAATTTGATTATATCCTAAAAATCTGTCCATAAAAGAAAATACTTCGCTTCCCGCACACTTGTTGAGAATCTGATCAATGAAAGGTGTGGGGAAGTTGTCTTTTGGACACGCCTTGTTCAGGTCACGAAAATCCATATATACATGGATGGTTCCTTGCTTCTTATCTACAGGAATGAGGTTGGATACCCATTCGATTAAAGGAACCAGGTAGATGAAGCCAGCATTAAGTAGCTTCTCCACCTCTGTCTTAATAGCAGGGGCCTTTCGAGGGTTGACAGCTCTAGGACATTGCCGAACAGGTTTAGCATCTAGATAAGTTTTAATTTCATGTCCGACAATACGAGGGTTTATCCCTAGCATCTCTTCATAGTACCAAGCAAATACGTCTCATAATTCCTTGAAGAGCTCGGTGTAGATCAGGATTTCTTCTGGTGAACAATCTGCATCGATATTTACATTTTCAACCTTGCCAGGGGTACGAGAGATGTCGATCTGGACGGTAGGAGAAATGCTCGCCATATTTCCTTAGGCATAAATTCCATGCGTATCAAGTGGAACTACGGCGTGATCGACTATCTCACTCAAAGTAGATTGAAGGTCATCTTGTTCGATTCTTTCAAGCTCTAGGAGAAAATAAGAACGTGATGCATATCATCCCAAGGTTTGTCGGAACCATTCATGGCTTCGATGATGGATTTGTCTGAAGGTAAAGTCCCATCAAGGAAATCATGTGAACTAAAAAATGAGGTGACCCACACGGGCCTAGACACAAGATCCTCCTCGTCCATTGGTGAGGCAACAAGATCGGGATCAGTGGAAGAGTCGAGAACAGCTTGATACGCAATCTTTGCTGCCAATAGTGGCATGGCCATCCCATCATGCGACTGTCCTTCACAACACAAATTCGGGGAAGGTAGGGTCCACGGATCATCAAAATAAGACACGTGGAAAGGAATGGACCTTCCACTCGAGACGGGCCTAGTAGACATGGAATAAACTTGATGGTTCGGTGCCAAGAAGTCGAAGGTACCCATAAGGGAATAATACATTCTGACACTGATATTCTCAGTTGTCGGCTGAGAATTGTCGATCATAGGGATCGACTGTCCAAGAGATGCATTAGGACTAGAGCACGCAAAGGATAACTGATCGATCATCACGATCTTCCCTTTATGAGGAAAACAAAGGATACGTAATACAAACGATACTACGTCAATCATAGCATAAGTCCAATTTCGACCTAGTAACAGGTTATAATCAAGAGGCACATCAACTACCTCTACTTCCACCTCTACCATCTTCCCACCTAACTAGACCGGAAAGGCAGGGAGAATATCGTGAGGGCGGAAGGAATGACCGTCAAAAGTAGTCAACATCTTCGATGACTTGGAAAGATTCAGAGAACCGAGAGCTTTCTAACAGGCTAGGGACATTACACACGTACCAGCGCCTTCATCAACAATCACACGTTTGATGGTATACTTTGAATACTCCACATGGATTTGGAAAGCCATATGGTAAGGAAAGCAAGGCTTAACATATGTGATGTCAAACTTGATAACCTTTGAGCCACTGGGTTCTAGAGCTCCTAGAGAAGATATTAAGGCATTCCTCTGTGAAGGACACGTCTGGAGTACCTCCAAAGCCGACATTGCACAAGGGGTTTCGCCCAGGTCCTCAACAATAGAGTAGTTCTGGGCGGATCTAGAATTTGGATTATGGGTAGAGTGCTTGAGTACTCCTTTCAGAATACGAGGTTGTGGCTTTGGTTTCTCAATCTGTAAAGTCATCTCCAGAGGAGGAGGAGATTCTAGACCAGGATTATTTTTTTTTGCACTATAGTCTCAATATTGAGTGGCTACATGGATTTTTGCATCGACCATATTGATACATAAATGGTCGCCATCTTGTGATTGTTGGTTTTGACCTCCACCAGCTGCATTTCTGGTGTTTGAGGAGCTCGAGGCTAAGTGATGATTATGTGGGAATGGATTCGCCAGCACGACGGGAGATTGAGCTAAAAGCCTTGCAACTTCTACAAGTTTGGGGCACAAATGGGTAAGGTGATCATGTGTGCAAAGCTTACAGGGAAATACACCTTACATTTTTCTCTTTTTCCCTCTCTAGCATTACTACCCATCTTCTCATTATTGTCCTTAGTTTTATTACATTTTTCCCGCCCTTACGTTTATTACGTCCTTTCTTCTTATTCCCTCCTGGTTGTTGGTTACCATTCGGGTTGGTCGACGATTGCATTAAGTGTACATCCACCGAATGCGTGGGGTTGGAAGACACAGACAAAGTTGATCCTCCTGCAGACTGGCTCAAAGACAACTCTTTTAACTGGTTTGTCACTGAGTCTGCGGACTTTACATTGGCAGAACCTACAATGCCATCGGCATGAGGTCTAGGCTTTTTCCTAAGGTTGTAAGTAGACTGTGGTGCGTCAATAAGGAGGTGGTATAGCATCCAAGATTGAGAATATATCAAATCTAACTGTTGGGCCCTAAATATAGCTTCTTCATTAGTGGTAACCCTGAAAGTAGCAACGTCCTTTGAGATAGGAGCGTGCAAAGACTTAAGAAACCATTCTAAAATAAAGGCCTGGGGTATAGGGGTATTAATCAACCTCTTCTGCCTACGCCACTCCTGGATATGGTTCGAGATATGAGTGGCAGTATCCTGGTGTAAAGTAGAAACCAATTCTAAACCAACATCATAACGAATGGGCAACTGGAAGTGGTTAAGAAAGGCCATCACCAACTGACTAAAAGTCCCATATGCCCCCCTTGGTAGCTCAATATACCATTTCGCAGCAAATCTGATAAGGGTCTGTTGAAATAATCTCAAATGAATAGAATCGTCAGTAAGGGAGTTTGATGAGCACCAAAGGTGAAAGGTAGTGATGTGATCACCATGATCTCAAATTTTTGTCTCTAGACTCATGTCGTAGAGCTCTATCTACCCAAAACTGTATGCATATTACATGTACAAGACTTTCTTAACAACAACAAAATTCAACATATGAAGAGAAAGAACCCAGAGCTAAGAGAGAAAACACAAGAACCCTCAGTACCTTTTTACAATCGAATAAATCTCATATATCTAAGCTAATTTGGATCTTAGGCTTTGGGCTCACATGATTTCTTATTCTGTCGCAACTTCTTTTTCCTTGTTGGCATTGTGTTGTCCTTTTCCGCAACCGATTTTTGTTACTTTTACTTGCTCCACTATCCAGCTTCTTATGTAGCTTGCGTAACTCATGCTAAACCAAAACTGGGACTATAGTCCTTCTTGTGCAGCTTCCAATCCAAAAACAAAGGGCCCAACAACACCAACTCCCTTGTTTTAGGGCACCAACCCTAGGCAGCACCAACTCTCTTGTATTTAGGGAACCAACCCTAGGAAGCACCAACTCCCTTGTTTTTCAGGGCACCAACCCTAGGAAGAACCAACTCCCTTGTTTTCACACTTTACTTAGTAAAGAATATGAATCCTTCCTTGCTCCTCCCTTCCACCCACTACATAAGTATCATCAGTGTTTCTTATTGGACTTTGATTTTGCTTTTGATCTGGACTGTAGAGACACTTTCTTCTCACTATTATTTCTTGTTTATATAGTCTTCCAACTGGTGTGAATTTCAACCATTGTGTCTTTTGACAATGAACCATTGTACCCTTTCATTTAAATGATAATATTAAACTTTAAATGATATAATTTTTCCTTTTTATTCTTTATTCATAATTCTCATGTTTTAACTCTTCTTTAATCATGATTGTGTATCGGTTCATTAGTCTACATATCTCAAATTAGTGTAAATTCGAGTCTTAATCTATAGGTGTTTGTTACATGTCAAAATTACTCATTATAATGATGACCTATTGTCATCATTACTAGTGTCGCAAGTGTCACATTTTGGACGCAAGTGTCACAAATATAATACTGTCATCTTGCCTATGTCATATCTCAGCCAACATTATCAAGAACACTTTAAAGACACCTCTAAAGACTAGATTTGAAGAGGAGAAATCATTTGACGAATAATACAAGTCTTTTTCCATGGAAAAAACCACTCAAAAACCATTTTTGGAAGGCAACGCTCCCCTATACACTATCAGGGAGTGCCAACACTCTGTACCCTCATTTGGGGGAGCGTTGCAACACTCTGTGCCCCCTTTTGAGGGAGCATTGGCCTTTTTGAGCAAATTTTGGATAGTTGAGGGAAATTAGGAAATAATCCCCTTCATATCTGGAGTTTGTTGAATTCGAATCTGAGGTCAAGCCTTGATCTTAGGGAAGATCCACAACTGAAGGAGAAGGATCCTCAACCTATCCGAAGAATCTCTTAAGTGATTAGGCCTCTCCAAGCCTATATAAGGAGGCCTCATCATGGTGAAAAGGGGAGACATTGAAGGCATCAAACTTATGATCTCATAAGGGAGATATCATTGAAGCATAATCAGTTTGTGTGTGGATTAATTGAGCAAAGGGTTGGACAAGGAGATATGGGAGAGGTTGTTGCACCTTCATCAAAGGTCTGTGAGTATTCTCTGTTGTTCTCATTAAAATACATATGTGTTTGGCCTGTTTCTTTCAAGGTTGTGTTTGTTCTACATGAGCTTGTCTATATTATATAGATCTGTTCTTAAGCTAATATTAGTAGAATAGAAAGCTTGTTTCATCTTTGTTTGATTTTCAAGACTTATCAAGGAGCTTGGACATCAAAGCTCAACTTGGACCACACAAGGACGAACATCGTTAAAAAGGTACACCTTTCTTCCTCTTCTCCATATATTGGTTTAATTAGATTTAAAAGGATGTCAGTGACCAAAGTTAGCACCCTTTTTGTCTTGGCCTTAGGAGTCTAGAGTCCAAGAGAGAATCCACTTGTCCGCAGGGGGATTTCTCTATAACGGTGTTTCCCTCAAACTAAAATTTGTGTGATCGTGAGCTTGAAACCACGAGCTTATCCATTCCAAGCATTTTTTTGTTAGCGCTTTCTTCTTTCACTCCTATTCTTCTACATGGGACTGTATTCAAACGTCTGAGGGCTTATTTACTTCTAGCCCCTTTAGCTTCTTTACCTTATCACATGACCGGTGTTGGAACCAGCTTTTCCGGTACTTCGTCCTTCGAGAATTCCGACCTTTGCAGTCATTCAATCCTCCTGGAGTACATTTCATCGAAGTGCATATATTGTATTCACTAGTAGATCAGACGATCAATATTTAATATTTTTTTGGATGGACAATCCTATATTATATAGAGGCTTCAAACAAATAGATGGTCAGGACTTAATCTACATTTGAGTGGATGGTTCTCGTTCACTTCAGGACTTCGGTGTTTTGGGACTCCGACCTTTGCAGTCTTCCAAAGATTCTGGAGAAAATTCCACTGAAGGGTGTATCAACACTCCCTAATTGATAACCTTCACATGTCCAAGAGCTAGGACCGTAGACTTAGGAACAAACGAGCTCTCGCTCTCCGGGTATTCGACTATTTGTGACTCCGGGACTCTAGGCTACTTGAACTCTAAAGTAGTTCAATCCCTCTAGAGTGTTTACCTATCGAATAAATCATAAATATGTGGTGATTGTTTGTTGTCAATTGTTAGTACACCTTACACTGTACGCGATTGAAAAATCAAAATATATTCTGGTGGATCCTAGATCAATGGCTAACATCAATTTGTGACTTTGGTCGTCGGCGCTTCGGGTAGTTTTTCTAGTAAGAGAAGCTATTTATCTCTGGAGGATGTAGTCTCGGACTGACGTGGCGTGTTGATGTCACCTATGATGACATGGACCCATATTGGGTGTGCCATGTGTCACCCTGATTTGTGACTTTCAAAGACCTTATGTGCCATATGTACTTTGACACTTGTCATCATCTGATTGGGCCACATGTCCTTGTTGACATGGTCTTGCTGACTAGGATTTTTAATTTTTGTTACTTCGTAGCTTCGGGAGTTTTGGCACTTTTATACCACTCTTCGATCATTGTCAAAGTGTTGAATAGATATACCACTGTTTATCTTTCCTTGTCTTGATCAGACGACCTTTATTTACTCTAGGAATTTGTGCCTTTTTCCCCACTTATCGTATCCTTCCACTACGCTTGATCAACGATTGAAAGGATTTCCATGCTCTTCCTCTGATCCAACGGTCACCGAGAGTTCACGAATTCGGGACTTCATACTCCAGGTAACTTACATGTTTCAGACTCCTTTTCACTGGAGTGGTTAGCAGTGGATTTGACCACCTTCTTTCCTTTAGTATGATATGACAATTCAACATTTCCATTCCATATCAACGATCATCGCTTAACTCTAGATCAAATCTTGATCTAACGGTTGGTAAACCATATGAAGCTCCTTCCTAATCAACAATTGGTGTTATTTTGCGACTTTGGGATTTCGTGGATTCCTACTTGTTTCCAGTAATCACCGAAGTGGTGAAGCTCTGAAGTACCGAAGCTTTCTATCTCGTGCTTGATCCAATGACTGAGAACTAACCCAAATTTTATCCCCGAGATCTGATGGTCAACGTTTACTTCACAACTTTGGAAGTTTCAAGACTTTATGTCTTATGGGGTCCGCTTATCTTGTCCTTCCACTTGATTCTGTCTGACAATCATGATAGATCCCAAACTAATCTAACGGTTGTTGTAACTCGATCCTTTACAAGGGATTCTTTTGTGTATGATTGGGCTTCTATGCGATCTGCTACGTTATCTCTCCTGATCTTTGATCTCATCACCTGCACTATGTTGACATCAATGAAAATATCATATCACTATGTCCAACACAATGGTTATTTGTTTACATATTCTATTATTGTAGTCTTTGTGACAACCAACAATGGTTTTCCTACGGTGACTAGGACTTTCTTAGTCTGTTGTTGCACAATTTTATCGGTGGCTTTATCGAATTTGAATTTTTTTGCGTTATCCACCTTGTTGGGCTTGTAAGGTGTGTGAAGTCCCAACTCCATTTTGTTGGAAATATAACTGAGACGGGGGGTGAATCAGTTATGTATATAAGCTTAAAACTTTTCCTGTTATTTTTTGATTATTTTCTAGATTATTGTTTAATGTGTTGTTGATAAATTAACATGCATAAATATACAATATTTGATTGATCACACAGAATACACAGAGACACTGATTTTCATGAGGAAACCCATAAGGGTTAAAACCTCTTCTTCTTAGGATGTCAATCAAGATCCAACTTTCATGTACATCACAATCTTTGAGCTCCAACTCAAATATGAGGCTACAACCTCTGATAGCAAGCTACAACTTGCAGAGAGAACCAACTCTCAAATTTCTCTAGCACCAACTAGATGGAAGCACCAACTCCCAGGTTTCTCTAGCACCCACTATATGGAAGCACCAACTCCCAGAATATCTTCTAGAACCAACTAGAATTTAGAGGACTACAATCCTCCCTAGCACCACCCTACCACCTTGATTGAATCTTACAAAACTTTACTTACTTGCTCTGTCTCTGATATGGTCTGTTACAACTCCCTGTCTCCTCTGCCTCCTGCAGCTTCTATACTATGTTCCTCTTATATACTCTGCTCTTTCTCCTGCTGTGCACACACGTCATGTGAAGCTTCTCTTCTTCCTTTTATGCTCTATCTTACCTCTGCATCCCTTTGCACTGCACCACTTCTCTACTCCTTTTCTGCTGCTTACTACCACCTTCTATGCTCATGCATCAGTTCCCGAAAAGAACATTCTTTTCATGTATTTATCACAACAAGTCCTCTGCTAGATCATCCTGGAAACTCTTCATCACCACAACTCTGTACTGCATCTCAATTCTCTGTGTCCTCTTCTAAGTTATGCATGTCATTTTTTCACCTAGTTCTCTCCCATGTCCTCATCGCAACTCTGCCACTTTACTGGTGGTTACTCCCTATCTATTCATCATTAGTGCCCATTATCCTGAGATTCCTTTTCTTAACTTAGAAGTTAAAGTCAGACATTTTATCCGTTGTAGGTAAATCAGTTCTAAGCCCCTTCCTTTATGTGACCACTAGCGGTGACCACACACCTATTCAAAAAGCACTTCACGATCTCGGTCTAGAGAGTGCTAGCTCCTTCTTTCGATATGACCTTGGGCGATGATCTCACATGACCACGCGATTGCAGGTGCGTCCAAAGGTGGTTTGAGGGAAACCCGCTTTTCACCCCACAATTCACTACAGAGCTCCATGTGTCCTTTCTTCAAAACCTTGGTTTCAATTGGGCCAGCCTTCAACATTTTAAATTTCGCACACCTTCAATCCACACAATGTGATGGGACTGTCGATATCACGATCTTGGCGGTGCTCCTGAACTGACAGATCATATCTAACCTTCATAAATCAACGACTGTGATTTACTTCGTGATCCGGGCTCTGGGAGTTTCAAATATCAAACCCTTCTTTTCTTCGTACGCCAATATTCCAGAGTCGATGATCTATGGACACATGTCCTTTTCAATCGACGATTAGGATCTCCTCCATGAGTTCGGCCTTCGGGACTTTCAATTCTCAAACTCTCGTTTCTTCCATACGTCAATCTTCTGGAGTTGATGATCTGCAAACACCTTTCCTCCTTAATCCAATGACTATCCTCCGCTCTGGGACTTCGACCTTCAGCAATTTGAAACCTTTCTCCTTCGCGTTTTCCCAGATTAGTTTCACCTGGAGTCAACGATCTATTGACATGTATCCTCCTGCGTGATCAACGATCATAAGTGACTTCAGTCCTTTGAGACTTTAGGCTGATCGCTGATTCATTCTCCTCTGGAGTGGTCACCTACTGAATAAGTCATAGGCAGTGGAAACCGCTTCCTGTCGGTTAACACTTCCACTTACATTGTCCTTCCACTGTACTAGATCAACAGTTGAGAATGCACTTGAAGTGATCTTCATATTAGACGACTCGTATCCTCTTCGGGACTTTTGCCTTCGGTACTTTGGGACTTAGGGCATTTGCTGGTGGTAAAATTCCTGAAGTAAAACTCTTGGAGTGACCTAACATTACACATGTCACCTATTGACTTGACACAGGCCGAGTGGTTTCCATGTGTCACTCACTAACGTGGTATGCCACATTTCCTTGTTGATGTGTTCTGCCACATGTCCTTGAATCGGACAGTTGAGGCTTACCTCAGATCTTTACCCGGAGTCCACAGGTTTATGCCACATATTTTCTGGATTAGACGACCCAGATTCACTTCAAACGATCTAACGCTTAAGATATTCTTCGAACGATCTGACGACTGAGATCTACTTCGGATGATATGATGGTCAAGAATTTATTTCGACTCTCCAGGTTTCGGGGATTTCAAATCTCAAACTGACGCTCTCGAAGTGATATCTCTGGAGCTCATGATCTGTTTCCATGCATCCCTCTGGATATGACGGTTTAGATATACTCTAGCTCTCTGGATCTCTAGACTTCGGGGATTTCAAATCTCAAACCGAAACTCTCGAAGTGATTTTCTCTGGAGTTGTGGATCATGTGTCACCTATCAGTCTTGACGATGGACGATCCCTACTTACTTTGAGACTTCGGGAGTTGTACATAGGCCAGATAAAAAAACTCCACAGTTCACACCAAGCACAGAGATATTTTTATTAATGAAAAGTGAATACATATAGTACGGGTGAATAGTTGTAGACAGTTGCAGGACAGCTGCAGTTACAGTTATGGGCGGATAGTTAGGGAGTTGAACCACTGCAGACTGTTACAGTTACGGGCGGATAGTTAGGTACTTGAACCGCCATATTAGTTAACATTCCCCCCTTAATCTGAAGGGACATTTGTCATCCCAAGCATCATTCAAAAAATTTCAAATTTCTCTCAACCCAAAGCTTTAGTAAAGATGTCTGCAATTTGCTCTGAAGTGGAACAATGATTGAGATGAATGGTTTTGGCCTCAACATGATGTTGAATCAAATGATATTTGGTGTTGATATGTTTGGTTCGATCATGGAATTTAGGATTTTTGGCCAATTGTATTGCAGAAGTGTTGTCAACAAAGAGAGGCGTTGAAGTCATTTGTTTCTCCTGCAAGTCTTCAAGAATTTTCTGAAGCCAAATGATTTCTTTTGTGGCTTGAGCTATTGCAACTTATTTGGCTTTAGTTGTAGAGTCAGCAGGAACAGATTGCTTTCATGATCTCTAGGTGATGGTTGCTGATCCAAGATTCATCAAATAACTTGAAGTAGACACCCCATGCTCTTTATCTCCGTCAAAGTTAGAATCTGAATAACCAATGAGATGGAAGTCTGAAACTTTAGAATATTTCATGCCATATGATTGAGTGTCTTTTAAATATTTGAGCACTTGTTTTGTTGTTGTCCAATGACCTTCACAGGGTTGATGCATAAACCTGGAAAGTATTCCTACAACAAAATTTATATCAGGACGAGTAGTAGTAAGATAAATTAAACTTCCAACAAGATGTATGTACTTTTTTGTATCTTCAAATGCACTACCTTCATTTGAGGTAAGTTTTAAATTCTGCTCCATTGGAGTAGAAACAGGATTACAATCCTTCATCTCAAATTTGCTCAATAGTTCTCCAATATATTTCTTCTGAGAAATAAAAATGTGCTTCAGTTTTTTATCTACTTCGATCTCTAGATAATAATGTAGTAATCCCAAATCTGTCATATCAAAAACCTTTTGCAACTTCTTTTTAATAGATGCAATATAATCATCATTATCTCCTGTGATAAGCAAATCATCTACATAGACAACTAGATATACAACTGATCTTCCAACTTTCTTAACAAATAAAGTTGCATCATCTAGATTGAAATGCTTATAATTCAACCTGAGAAGATGTTCAGTTAACTTTTCATACCAAGCACGAGGTGCTTGTTTTAAACCATACAATGATTTTATCAATTTGCATACTTTATGTTCTTTTCCTTTAACAGAAAAACCCTCTGGCTGCAACATATAAACATCTTCTTTTAAATCTCCATTTAAGAAGGCAGTTTTTACATCCATGTGATGTATTTTTCATCCTTTTTAAGCTGCAAGAGAAAATAAGGTTCTAATAGTGCCCCATTTCACTGTAGGAGCAAATGTTTCTGTGTAATCAATACCTTCTTTTTGTGCATTACCCTTTGCTACAAGTCTTTCTTTGTGCTTATCAAGAGAACCATCAACTTTATATTTACTTTTATAAATCCACTTACTACCAATAGGAGGATCCACCAACCTCCAAGTGTCATTTTTAATAAGAGCATCATACTCTTTTTGCATTACAGCTTTCCATTCATTACAACTAGTGGCTTCTTCAAAAGTAGTAGGTTCATTAACAACAGAAAAGTTTAACTCAAATTCACCAAACCTTTTTGGCATTGTCTTGGTTCGTGTTGATCTACGTACTGATTGTTGCAATGTTTGCTCAGTTTCAAGAGTGTTTGAAATAGGTTCTTCAGGACCATTATTATCCTCCAATTTTTCCTCAGTAGGAACATTATTATCAACCAATTGTTCTTCTACAAAAACATTATTATCATCAAAAACATTGCTATCAACTAATTTTTCTTCATTCTTTGATGTGGTCTCATTCTCTGGTGTTGTTGAAGGAAA
>ML796138.1:24918-44899 GCA_009831015.1 Picea engelmannii | reverse complement strand
CCCACAAAGGCTCTTAAAAATATAACACCGGAAGAAGCTTGGACTAAAATTAAACCATATGTAAGTCACTTCTGTGTATTTGGCAGTATAGCATGGGCTCACATTCCTGATGAGAAAAGGAAAGCATTGCAGCCTAAAAGTGAAAAGTGTATATTTGTTGGTTATTTTGAATATGTCAAAGGTTACAGACTTCTTCAATCACATTGTAATGAAATTATTATTAGAAGAGATGTTAAATTTGATGAAAATCTCTTGGCCTGCGAGCCTGATTTGGCGATTGTGCCTTCTTCGGCCTGCGAGCCATCTTCGACGTTTGTGCCTTCTTATGATCTGGTTTCTTCTTCAAATGATGACAGTGAGGATGAAAATCCACCTCTGCCTGCTCCAGATGAGTCCTTTGAACCTGAACCAACACCAGCTCCATCGCTTCCTAGATGGGTCCATTCAACATGAGAAGCAGTTGGTGATCTTGTCGGTGATCCTTCAGATCAGCATCGGACACGTTCACAGTTCTAGCGATCCTCTTCTCTTTTGGCTCAAGTTTCAGAAACTCATGATCCAGAGACATTTGCAGAAGCTTCAAGTCATCTAGATTGGGATACATCAATGAATGAAGAGTATCGTTCTTTAATGGAAAACGATACTTGGGATCTTGTACCTCTTCCAAAAGGAAGAAAACTTGTTAGCTGCAAATGGGTCTACAGAACTAAGTATGCATCAGATGGAAGCGTTGAAAGACACAAGGCTCAGTTAGTTGCCAAATGATTTTCCTAAGTTGAAGGAATTGACTATAATGAAACCTTTTCCCCTGTAGCAAAAATGAATTCCATCCGCCTTTTTCTTTCCCTTGCTGCCTCACATAAATGGGAGGTCCATCAGATGGATGTTAAATCTGCCTTCTTGCATGAATATTTGCAAGAAGAAATCTACATGGAACAACCTCCTGGCTATGTCCAAAATGACTCTAGCCTTGTTTGTCGCCTTAAGAAATCTCTTTATGGTCTCAAGGAAGCTCCCCGAGCTTGGTATGCCAAAATGGATAGCTTTCTTATTGCCACTGGATTCTCTAGATGCCATTATGATCCTAATCTTTATACCAAAAAAGTAGGAAGCCATCTCACAATCCTTGTCCTTTATGTTGATGACCTTATCCTTACTGGTAGTGACTCAAAACTTTTAAACCATGTGAAAATCAGCCTTAAGAAGAAATTTGAAATGACAGACTTAGGTTTTTTGCACTATTTCCTTGGCCTCCAAGTTTTGCAAACCAATGAAGGAATTTTTCGTTCCCAGTCTAAGTATGCTTGTGACCTTCTTCATCGCTTTCACATGGACGATTGTAAACCAACCCCTTCTCCCTTCAAGTATGGAGTCAAGATTTCTTCCACCTGTACTTCTCCTGAAGTTGATGCCACCCTGTACCATCAGTTAGTTGGTAGCCTCTTATACTTTACTCATACCCATCCTGATCTTTCCTTTGTTGTTGGTCTTATTGCCCGATATATGAAAACACCCCATGAAAGCCATTGGAAAGAAACTAAAAGTATACTTCGCTATGTTCATGGTACAATTCAGTTCGGGATACATTACAGTTTAGGGGGGACTCCTTTATTGGTTGGTTTCACTGATTCAAATTAGGTCGATGACCCTGATGATCGGAAATCTACTACAGGTTATGTTTTCAGCCTTGGTTTAGGACCTGTCACTTGGGCCTGTAAGAAACAACAGGCTATTGCACTTTATTCATCAGAAGCAGAGTATTGAGCAGTGGTAAATGCCAGTCAAGAAGCCTTGTGGCTTCGACAAATCCTTTCAGAGTTTGGATTCCAGCACCAACATTCGACCAGCCTTTGGTGTGATAATCAGAGTGCCATCAAGCTCGCCAACGACCCAGTTCAAAATCAATGTAGAAAACACATCGAGCTACACATGCACTTCATCAGAAAGCTAATTCATGATCAATTTATTGAAGTGCTCTTTTTCCCTACAAAAGATCAAGTTGCAAACATTTTCACAAAGTCTCTTACAGAAGTGAAGTTTTCCAAACTTCGATCTATGTTAGGAGTTCAGGAAGTTGTCATTAAGGGGGGATGGGCTCTAATGCCTCCTTCCTTCTCCTATTGTGTCACTATTGTAAATCCTTCAATCCTATCCCAAGTTGTTCTTAAGGGGGGATGTTAGGATACTTAGACACTTAGGAGTTAGTTAAGATCTACTTGGTCTAATATGTCATTAGGTAAAAGTGTGTTTCTTAGTGTGTTTATTTAGTATGCATTAGTATGCATTTGTAGTTAGGAAATCCGACAGTCATGATATGTTCCCGACATAGAGTGATCTGACAGTTCATACTCTCCTCGATCTTAACGGCCATTGATCTATGGCTTAACACCCTATTGGTCCACGATCTCTATTTAAAGAGCATGGAGGGTCATTTGTCGATGATCGATTGTGAGAAACTCTCTTGTAAAATCTCTCTGTAATCTTTTTCTTTGCATTAATAAATTGCTCCAAGTGGCCACATTGGCTAGGGCCGTGGATGTTTCCCCGTAGGGGTTTTACCACGTGAAAACATCGGTGTGATGATCTTTGATCTGGTTATGTGAGTGGTTACTAAAGGTGTTCATCCTCTGTTGGAATATCTGTGTTGTCGAACAAAGAGTGTAGATGAGAACACAAAGTTCTTCCAAGCATATGAAAAAGGCAGAAGGTGCATAAACTCAATCTGGCAGTTAAAAGATCAAGACGGAAAAAATGAACATACCTTTGAAGGAATGGAAAAAATTGGGAAAAAGTTCTTCCTGGATCTCTACAAAGAAGAAAACAAAGCAACTATTGAAGAAGTGATTCAAATGGTACAGTACTTTCTGGGCTTTACTAGTGAGGAAGATAATAGAATGCTCATGGAAAAGGTAACACTAGAAGAACTTAAGAATGTTTTGAAAATCTTTCAAAAGGACAAAATCCCAGGACCAGATGGATGGACAATTGAGTTCTTCCTGGGCTTCTTTGATACTATCGGACAAGATATATTAAGCCTAGTTGAAGAGACAAGGCTTTCTGGACAAATGCCATTAAGTTTAAACTCAACCTTCATTTCCCTTATTCCAAAAAAGGACAACCTAGACACCCTGGATGACTTCAGACCTATCTACCTGTGCAATTGCATCTACAAGATCATCTCCAAAGTCATAGCCAGAAGACTTAAGATTGTACTTTCTTCAAAATCTCCTTGGAACAATTTGGTTTCCTAGAGGGCAGACAGATCCACAAAGCAATAGGAATGGCACAGGAAGCCCTACACAACATAAAGACTAGGAAGCTAAAGAGTGTGGTCCTCAAAATTGATCTATCCAAAGCCTATGACAAGGTAAGTTGGCTCTATTTACGATTGCTTTTAATGCATCTAGGCTTTACAGTTCCTTTTATCAGGTGGATTATGTGTTGTATTTCGACTGTAACTTTCTCAATCCTCATAAATGGGTCAGCTACATACTTTTTTAGAGCTTAAAGAGGATTAAGACAAGGTTGTCCACTTCCCCTCTTCTGTTTCTCCTTGTTGCTAAAGGTTTAATCAGGGCTATAGTAGCTGAAACATGATCTAGGTCTTTTCCAGGCATCAACATTTCCAATACTCTTCATTTAACCCACCTTCTCTTTGTATACGGCATCCTTGTCTTCTCTGTAGGAACTAGAGAGGAAGCTGACATCCTCAATAACACTCTAAAACTCTTCTCCAAAGCTACAATAATGATTATTAATGAAGGAAAGTTTACACTCACCACCTTTTGCCTCTCATAAAGGAAAAAAATTGATACAAACTTCTCTTCCCATTTGAAGAGAAAATGATTGATGAAGGACTCAAGCACCTAGGATTCACCTTGAAACCAAATGATTACAGAAAGGAGGATTGGTCTTGGCTACTGAAGAAACTAGAAAAAAGGTTAAGTTCATGGAGTCACAAATGGCTCTCCAGAGAAGGCAGATTGGTACTAGTTAAATCAGTATTGGAAGCCATCCTAGTCTTTTGGATGTCTCTGTCTTGGATCCCAAAAGGAACTTTGGAGGCAGCTAGAAAACTCTCTTTCAGATTCCTGTGGAGTGGAAAGAAAAATACAAATGTGACTCCGTGGGTAAGATGGAAAGGAATTGTAGCCCCAAAATCTTTAGGCGGTTGGGGATTAAAAAATATACATGTTTTCTTCAAATCCTTAGCTGCTAAAGGGGGTTGGCGCCTTCTTTCTACAAATATCCTCTGGACAAAAGTCATCATAAAAAATTACATTGAACCAGACTCCCTAGAATCTTGGATCAAAAGAACTCAGAAAACCCTCAGAGGTGCCTCTTTGATTTGGAAGGCAGTGATAAAATCTTTCCCTGTAATAGAGGGTGGTCTTGCTTGGAAGTTAGGAAATGGTCTTTGAGTCAAGCTAGGGACTGATCCATGGATAGGAAGTGAAGGAAAACACTTACTCTCAGATCATCTTCTAGCAACCTTAAAGCTAAAAGGTTTGAATACCTTAAACTCTCTTTTTGACCAGCCTTCCACTACACTTTGGGCTCAAGTGTGGAAAACTGCCTCTACCCTAAAATTAAATGATGTTGACTCAGTAGAATTGGAGAATTATCGAAATGCCCTTTTTCGTTCACAAATCAGGATAAGAGAACAAGAATACAAACTGGTTTGGGAAAAAAATGATACTAGTATCTACACTCCAAAGGAAGGATATTCACAGCTAATGCAAGACCTCTCAGAAGTAGAACCAGTCTAGTGGTGGAAAAATATATGGAAGACCAATGGGCTTGCCAAGGAAAAACTCTTCTGGTGGTGTGTGCTTACAAATAAATCCCCAACCTGGGATATATTACAAAAAATAAATTTTACTGGACCAAGCAGATGCCCACTGTGCAAGACAGAGAGAGAAATGGCACAACATCTCTTTCTGGAATGCAATTATCTAAAATTGGTTTGGGCAGGAGTTTCAGGCACTCTGAAATTCCCTTTTCAGTGGGAAGGCCATACCTTAGAACAAGCCTGGAAGAATTGGTGGTAAAACTCCTCTTTCAAAACATACAGATTAATCCCTTTATTGATCACCTGGGGAGTATGGCTAGCAAGAAATGAAGCCATATTCAAAGAGAAGACTTTTTCTCATGAGAAAACCTCACTAAACAGTTTGTCAATTTACTCCTCTTTTCCCTCAAAAGAAAGAACAAAGAACAGAGTAATAAAAGAAATTTATATAGAAAAATCCACACCTTGGGGTTTTTTCGACGAAGCTTCTCAACAATACACCTGTGGAGGAGGAGGATTACTATACTTCTCAGACACACACTACTTCACTTTAACTTCTGGATTGGGAGTTGGAACAAATAATTATGCGGAATTAATGAGCCTCAAACTTCTCATGGTTTTTGCTTTTGAAAAATACTACAAAAAGTTATCAGTTTTTGGAGACTCAAAAAATGCAATAGACTGGATAAATGGAACTCAAAGATGCAATAATATCAGACTTCTCAATATTGTGGAAGACATAAAAGCACTGCGTAAAATTTTTGACTTCTTTTCATGTCAACATGTCTACAAGGAAAGAAATAAAGATCACATACATGGATATGGGCCACTAGAAGATCACAAAGTTCATAAATGAACAAACACAGGAACAACAAAGAACTTTTTTGTAAATGAATGTAAATTTTAAAGATCTACAAAATTTTGGATACAAAATCTATGAAGGATACTATGCAAACTGAAGTTTGTACTCAGTTGTTCACTGTAGCATTACAGAATTTTTGGGAATGATTATGTAAAATCCCACGGGATGAAGAAGAAAGAATCACTGGATATGAACTATGCAGACATACTATATCACAAAATACACCACGAGGTGTATCTACAAAATGTAATTTTGATTATCTTAATAAAAATTAAATTTTTTTCTAAGGAAAAAATAAATAAATTATATCAACATTTTCAACATCCAATTGTTTAAAATATATGTAGTAACATATATGTTATAGATATATTTAATTTGAAATTATGTGAAACATTTTCAACATCTAATGAAATGTATGTAGTAATTGGTTTATCTTAAATAAAATTTATACAGGGAATTTCAAATTAATTATATATATTTTTTAATATAATAAAAATTGATATTTAATAAATTTATAAAAATAAATTTGAGTATATAATATTTTTTTCCTTAAAAAATTTAAATTACAAAAAATAATATATGGTTTTATTTATAAAATTTAAACTAAATATTAATACAAATCACAATAACAGGAATAGAAGGAAAAATTCAGTTCTCATAATGCATGAGAATAGACAAAAACAACCTCATTATCAATTAAAAGAAACAACCCTCATAATAAATAACAAAACATCCTCATTATCAATTAAAAAATAACCCTCATTATCAATTAAAAAGCCCTCATTATCAATAAAATAAAAATAACAAAACATCCTCATTATCAATTAAAAAATAGTCCTCATTATCCATAAAATAAGTAAACTGTTATAAAAATATGAAAAGTTTAAAATATTTCATTTTTTTCAAATAATCTCTTAAAAATAGAAAAAAAAATCTTCATTTTCTATAAAATAAATAAACTATTATAAAAATAAGAAAATTTTAAAATATTTCAATTTTTTTCAAATAATCTCTTTAAAAATAAAAAATAGATTGGATCAATCTGTAATAAAACTCACTTTCATTTAATTTTCAATGCCTAGACATATCAATTTTCTGTTCTCTTTTCTCTTTCATTTAATTTTCAATGCCTAGACATATCATTTTTCTGTTCTCTTTTCTCTAAGCTCACGTTTCCATTTATAATTCTACCTATGGAATGGAGTACATTTTGGCGGTCACTGTAATTGAAAAAGTCATTGTTTCTTGTAGGTATGACGACCACCGTAGCCAAGATTTAATGGCCGCCACTGTGTTAATTAATTCGGACTCGTCGTGTGCGTTGTATAATTCAGAGATTAAAATATTATTTATATCTAATATCATAATTTAATTATGGGTACTTACAAAGTGAGAGCGTTGGCGAAAGATTTGGTTCTCATACTGCATATCAATAGACAAAACATCATGGGCGGTGGTGAAAAAGATGCAAACAAATGTATTCATACTCTATTATCTCTTTAGATAATGAATCGTCCGTCTATCTAATCCAATAGGGGATGCCTATTGACTTAATAAATCTGTGTGATAAATCTGCTTAATAAATGAAAACAATTATATGTCCCTATGGATTTATATGAAATAATAAATTGTGTATATTTCTAATTCTTTTGTTATGAAATAATAAATTTTGTATATTTCGTAACTTTTTTTGTGAGAATTATTCTCTAAGAATATTAGTTCGGACTAAAAAAAAATTCTAAAAATATTCTCACAAAAGTGTTACTCATTTTTATGATTTTACCTATATATAATTTAATTTAATTTGTTTTTGATGATATAATTTATACCATTATTTTTATGAATTTTGATTTTATTTCTATTTTTTTTAATTTTTTAATAAAAATTTATTAGACATTTCTTTTTATTTAAATAATAACATTCAATTATTAGATACTTCTCTTTATTTTAAAAATAGTATTCAAAGATACATTAAATTTGATAAAAACTTAAAGTTTTGTCAACAATATATTCAATGAATTTTACTGATGAATATCGTGCTCCATGAGTTAGACACTTTTGCCCTGTCCGTGTGTGAAAAGAGAAGGCTGAAGTATGGTCGTTATGCCGATGATTGTACTTTTGGCGTTCGGGCGAATTGAATTTTATGAGGAAGCTACACCATGTAAGCATTTCTCACTCTAACAAATAAAGGAATCTTAATACATGGATCTTTATAATACATGGATGGTAGATCTTAATACATAGCTTCACTAATCTGATATTGTTGTTGGCATTTATTTGTGACTCCAAGGTCTCGCTTGTACCAATTCATAACGGGATGATGACCACTATTTCATCATATTAGATATTGAATTTTTTTTTTTCAAGTATTTTTTTTAATTTGAAGTTGAATGGTAAATATTCATTCAATCCTTCCATAATAAAAAGTTGAAAAAGTAGTTATACTTCAATTGACAAGACTAAACTTTGTAATTTCAAATAAACAAAAATTGATAGGTTATACATATACATTAATAGTAATAAAAACCCATAACCATTGAGCCAGAGTGTTTTTAGAGGAATTTCAAAGTGTTAAAATCATAATATAAAATTTTGGATACAATCAAAAAATCAAACTTATTTGTCAACACCAATATAAGAGGGGATGTAATCTATGTATCCATATGTTGCATGAGTAGTACATCTTATTTTCATATTTTGAGCATACCCCGATCTTCTTTAATTGTGAGAGTTATTTTCGTTTTAGATCTTATTATAACAGAAGAAATTATAATAAATCTTGAGGCCTTTGTTGAAGGGTGATAATTCTATCAAAATACTCTAAAAGAAATGAAGAGATTTTACTTGCATCACTACATCCATTGTTTATTATTTAAATTAAAATGTTTATGATTTGGAGTTTCCTAGGATCTATAAAAACATGAAACTAAATGAAATTACTCATCAAGACTATGAGGTATGTTATTTTTATTGAGGATATTGATTGTTCACTTTATCTCTCAAACCATGCAAAAATCCATGAAAGAGTTGTATGTTAGATCATAATGCATAATGCATAAGTTTGATAATAATACAAATTATGTTACCTTCTCCCTAGCTTTATTAACAATTCCATCCACTTTCAAAACTGTTGTTCCAAGCATTAATGCTACAAAGGATAATTCTCCTTCATCTTGGGAAAGAGAGTTATGGTGCATTCTCAAAATATTTGCTAAGTATCATCATTTTGATGTTATTGTTGTTAGAAACAAGAAGAAAATAACAAAGGGAATGGGATTATGGCAAGTGTTGGAGGCAAATATTACAAAGAAAATGGCATTGTGGTGAGTGTGGGATCCAAAAACATAAAGTGCGCAAATTAAATGTGATGCCAGTTTCTATATTGACACGAATCAACAATGCTTATAACACATGAATTCAAGTGGGGCTTCACAAAGACAAGGCATATAAGCTTCTTTGGTAAAATTTCATTAAGTGACACATAAAATAGTGCATACCCCAATACGATGGTAAGATAGTTACCTAAGTGTGAGCTATCTCATAGATTTAATGCTCTAGAATGATACACACTATCAAGAAATATATAATAGTCAACTAAAATATAGATAATTTTAGTCTTTAGATGCTAAAAACAAGCATTGTGTGATAAATCAATGTTTATAAATCAACCAAACATTAAAAATGAAAACATTGATTGATTAGAAATGAAGAAATTAATAATTATTGAAAATCTAACCTTTCTTTTATCAATGTGATATTCGTTGTTTTTTATAAACGAAAGTGATTTAAAAATTTTATATTTTTTTTAAAACGGATTTATAAATTATCCTTATAGAATAGGTTTTAACCCCTTAAATTGTGATAGCCACACGTATTGACTGCCATCTATTATTACCTGATAATGTTGACCGCCGTCTATCATTACCGAATAATGTTGAGTGCCATCTATTCTCACCTACTTATTGGACAATAAGATAGATAATAAGTAACCGACTATGCCCTAATATATGAAATTAGAGTGGGCCGTCATGAGCATTTGACTGTTAGTTACGGTGAAAATGTAGTTACCCTTGATAAAGTATAAGTAAACGATCCCGGTTAACAGTTACCATTGAAAGGATCGGATAGCGAAATTATCGGTCATATTGACATGGAAGGGTCGATGAATCGAATGTACACATCGACAAAATATCACTTTTAGATTTTTTTTATTTTTTTTTTCAATTAAGAGGTGTTATAATTTATTATAATAATAATAATAATAATAATAATAATAATTTAGTCGAGGTTTTTATTGAAGATAGTGATATAATTTATTATAAAAATAATTTAGTGGTTAGTTTAAAGTGAAGATAGTGATAATAATAATTTAGTGGTTAGCATGAAAATGGTGATAATTGGTTTGATTATTCAAGAAAAACCATGTCACTTGAAATAAGGGGTAGATTTTTACACTTGTCACACTGTGTTTTTTTTTTACTTACTCCATTTACTTTTACTTTTTATTTTTTATTTTTTTTAAGATGAAAAACCTATAATATTCAGAGTTATTTATCTATCTTTTATTGAGACAATCTCAAAGTATTTATTGACAATCTCAAGACTTTGATATGCAACAACATTATTGTGTGTAAACAAAATCTAGCCACTATAAATAATTAGTTGGTGGTTCTTAAGGAAACATATTTGTGCTATTGCCACATGTCTTTGGGTCTTGGGTTGATATAGTGTTTCCTTACATGTGATAAGGAGGAGCTCGTTAGAAGTAGTGTTAGGTCATTTGACCAAAAGGTGATTTCAATCTAAATAGTATGTGCAAGAAAGCTAATATCTCTTACTCTTTCATAGCAAATATTATAGTAATGGAATCATATGCTTTCAAGTGGCATTTAACCTTAATGACATACATGAGACCAATTAGGAACAAAACTTATATTATGGTTTTTTAATTTTATGAAAAAGACAAATTCAAGTGAATTCCTAAATTTCCAATAGTAATGAAGGGACAATGAAGACCATCTTCCTATCCTCGATTTCTCATTTTTGTTTGGCTTGTCATTGATGTGTTTGGACTTGATATACCTAGTTGGTTTCTTCCATGAGAGGCCTTGTGAGTGGTTGATATTGTTGGAATTATGACAACAATTAGTTATGGCAATAATACAAATTTTCCTGTGGTAAATATTTGGTAGTTCGTATAACGAAGGCAGTGCTTGAACCAGTGTAACCAAAGCGAGTTCTTGAACTAATGTAAATAATCTAGCCTATGTTGTATATATCCATGAAGCCTCAAGAGGCATTGTAATGTTGTAAGTGATTATAATCCTATCTTGAATAATAAGAGATACTAATACCTTTCCTCGTGGATGTTTCCTTGACACACTATCAAGGTTTTACCATATAAATATTGTGTTTTAACTGTGTGATTTATTTGTCTTCATTGCCATATTTCTTGCATTTTATAAGTGTTTCGGACTCTGAATACCAACCACTGGTACAATACCTTGCCCCATGGATGTTTCCTTGACACACTGTGAGGGTTTTACCACGTAAATATCATGTGTTAACTATGTGATTTATTTGTCTTCATTGCCATATTTCTTGCATTTTAGTTAGTGTTTCAGGGTCTAAATACCAATAAGTGGTACTAGAGCAAATTTTGGTGTTTGGTCTATGTAAGGAAGAGGAGTAAAACCCTAGCCTCCCATCATTCATTTTTTGAGCATAGAGAGCCAAGGGTAAGGAAGAGGAGTAAAACCCTAGCCTCCCATCATTCATTTTTTGAGCATAGAGAGCCAAGGGTTATGCTCTAGTCGCACACACGAGAAGAAGTGATTGATGAGTGAAGAAGGTGGGCTAAAACCCTAGCCACAAATAGTGGAGGCACGATAGAGGATCAGTGTGTTCACCCCCAGCACAAGAGTGAAAGCCATCATGAGTTCCTGCTGGAAGAGGCAGAGAAAAATTGTGTAGAGGCGCTGCCATCATTCATCCACGCAAAGAAAGAGCCTTTCCGACCCAAAGAAATTTCACCCACACTCGAAGAGAACCCAAGAGGTTAACTGTCCTGTGCCTGCTCGTGTCGAGAAGATAAGAGAACCACCAGGTCAAGGGTTTGTTGTGTCGATCAAGACGAGGGTTCTTCCAGTCTTCTAGTCCTCGCGAGGGTTTCAATCTAGGAGGAAAAGGTAGTCGTGGAAGGGTTCAGATATGGAATAATAGGTAGACGTGAAATCTAGAAAAATCTGACCATCTGCAGAGGAGTGAGGTGAAGGACCGATTAATTGCAGAGGAGGAAGGGTTTGTTATGCCGATTCAAATTCGTTTTGGGACGAATCAAATATTTTTCAAGGACTCTTGTGAAGGAAAGTGAAATAGTCTGCAAATTCTTGTGAAGCCGCCAAGACTAAGTGAAAACCCCATCCGACTGTTGTTTGAAAACCGTGAAGGGGCACATTTTTTCCTTTTTAACAATTTTTTTTAAAAGAAGTTTTTCGCCTGTTTTTATTTGAAAGAGATATACATATATATTTGTTTAAAAGGTGGGGTGAAATTTTTATTGAATATATATATATATATATATATATATATATATATATATATATATTCAAAAGATTGTTTGAAAAGAAAAATCAAGTTTTGTGGAGGTCACGGAGTTTGAAGTTTTTTTGGGCTACAATATATATATTTTTCAGAAAATCATTTTTTCAAATTGACATTTTGAGAGAGATCTTGTGTGTAGAATTAATGGCAAAGGTGATGAGTGCTAAATTCAAGATTGAAAAATTTAATGGTAAAAATAATTTCGAATTGTGAAAACTTAAAATGCGATATTTGTTAGTACAACGAGGGTTGCATAAGGCATTAAATGGAAAGAGAAAAAAACTTGCATCTATGACCAATGAAGAGTGGGAAGATTTGGATGCCAGAACCCTCAGCGTAAATCAATTATGTCTTGCCGATGATGTCTTGTTTAACATTATTAGAGAAGAAATGACAACATGGTTATGGAGCAGGATGGAAAGTCTTTATATGACGAAGTCCTTGATGAATCAAATTTACTTGAAGAGGCAACTATATAGTTTAAAAATAAGAGAAGGTACACAAATCATAGATCATTTGAATGTGTTTAATACTCTTATATGCTAGTTGAATGATATGGATATTAAACTCGATGACGAAGATAAGGTTGTTACATTGTTATGTTCATTGTCTGAATCTTGGGATCATCTAGTTACTTCCATTAACTTTAGTACAGTTGAGTCTCTTGAATTTGATACTATTGTTGGAGCTTTGTTGTCTAAGGAGGTGCGAAGAAAATCAATTCTTGAAACCTCCACACCAGAAGCATTGGTGGCTAGAGGGTGGTCCACAGAAAAGGGAGAGGATTCAAGTAGAACATCCAGGGATAATTAGACAAGTAGAAAGGGTAAGTGAAGATGTTGACACTATAATAAAGTTGTGCATCTTAAAAAGGATTGTTGGAAGCTGCAGGAGTCCAAGGAGTCCAAGGAAGACTCCAAAATGGAGGTAAATCCGGTTGAATCAAGTCCATCTATGATTGATGAAGTCTTGTCTATTAATAATGTCTCTGAATATTATGATGAATGGATTTTAGAATCTGGTGCTTCAAATCATATTTTCTCAAATAGAAGGTGTCTTACTTATTTTTAAGCAATTGATAGTGGATTTGTTCTTATGGGTAATGATAATTCTTGTAAGACTATCAAGGTTGGAAGTGTCAAAATCAAAACTTTTGATGGGATGATAAGGACATTAATTGATGTTAGACATGTTCCTAAACTAAAGAAAAATTTAATTTCTCTAGGAGTGTTTGATTCTTGTGGTCATGAGTTTACAGGTCAAGGTGGAGAACTGCAAGTGTTTAAGGGAAATTTGATGGTCACGACGGCAATGAAGATTAGAAATATGTATAAGTTGGAAGGAAAAAATGAAGTAGCAATGGTATCTAAGAAATCAAGTGCACCTACTTGTTTATGGCATCAATGACAGGGTCATATGAACAAGAAAGGGTTTTGGGCTACAGGGATCGGTAAGCCATAAGTTATTTTTAAACTTTCAATATTTGAATTTCTACAAGTTTTACATCTTTGTTGATTACAGTGATGGGGTTAAGGGATGCATGTTGTGGGGTTCTACTGCTCACAAAATCATCACTAGAAGAGATATGTACATGGAACAATCAATAGTTGTTCAGAATCATAAAGGGAGATTTGGTTACAAACTCAGGGAATCATTTTATGGCCTAAAGGTACCTAGGCAATTGTACAAGATGTTAAAGCTTTTCATGGTGAGCCAAAATTTCTTAAGAAGTGAATATAGTCATTGTGTTTATTTTGAAAGTTTTGAAAAGGTACATTTGTGTTCTTAGTATTATATGTTGATTATATGCTTGTTGCAAGCCTAAGCATGTTTAATATTAGAAGGTTAGAGGCTTACTTGGCCATGATGTTTCATATGAAGGATCTAGGAGCAACAAAACAAATCTTGGTCATAGGAGTACACAAAGATGAGAAAAATGGTAAGATGTGGTTATCACAACATAAGTCTATGGAGAAGATACTAATGTGGTTCAATATGAACATTGTGAAACTGGTAAGCATCCCTTTAGTTTTCCATTATAAGCTTTATTCAAGTTTATGTCTTGGTTGTAATGAAGAAAAAGTTATGTCTCGTGTACCACATGCTAATATATTAGGAAGATTTATGTTTGTGATGGAATATTCAAATATTTCACATGCAGTTGGTGTTGTCAATGGACACATGGAAAAACCAGGTGAAGAGTATGTAAATGAGTGCTTCAGTATCTTAGAAGCACAAAAGAAGTATCACCTACAATGGTTCCATGATTTAGTCTGTGGTTATATTAATTAAGAAGAATTGGACAAGAAGAGACCTACCTCAGGTTATGTTTTACATGAATGCAAGGATCTATTGGGCAAGTTTGGACAAGTACATGATATGATGTTTTCTAGTGGTCGAAGCAATGTGCATTTGACTAATCTTCCAACTTATCAAAATGGAACAATGCATCATTTTGTAAGATAGGTTACTAATGGAAGTGGAGTGGTCCATACTGAAGCAAGTTGTGTAGACATGTTCACAAAACCAATACTGTTAGAGAAGTTGTGGTGGAGTGTGGCTTCTCTTGGCTTGCAAAAGAGGTGATGAATGGGCTTGGGAAAGGTATCAGGTAAATTGTTGTCAAGGTGGATATTGTTGGAATTATGATAACAATTAGTTATGGTAATAATACAAATTTACTTGTGGTAAATATTTGGTAGTTCATATAACGGAGGGAGGCAGTTCATGAACCGGTTTAACCAAAGCAAGTTCTTGAACTGATGTAAACAATCTAACCTATGTTGTATATATCCATGAATCCTTTAGATGTATTGTAATTTCATAAGCGTGATTATAAGCCGCCTATCTTGAATAATAAGAGATACCAATACCTTTCCCCGTGGATGTTTCCTTGACACACTATCAGGGTTTTACCACGTAAATCTTGTGTATTAACTATGTGATTTATTTGTCTTCATTGTCATATTTCTTGCACTTAATTATTGTTTTGGGCTCTAAATACCAACAAGTAGGCACTGTGGATGTTTCCTTGACACAGAGTTTTACCAAGTGTTTGTTAAGTGCGTGATTTATTTGTCTCCATTGCCATATTTCTTGTATTTAATTAGTGTTTAAGGCTTCCAATACCCACAAATACATGTTTAAGATTTCTCATTTCAATAAAAATTACTCGGTAACTAATTTCTTATTTTATTAAATAATTTGAAAATCATTTAGTAAATAATTTCTCATTTCATTAAATAATTTGAAAATTACTTGGTAACTAATTTCTCATAATAGATAATTTGAAAATTAGTTTTTTTTTTTTTTTTGTTAAAAATGATAAACCAAGATGAGATATACAAATATTTTATGTGAATCATATTATTTTGAATTTACTTATTATGTCTCTTTTCTTAAATTGGGTGACTAGAAATTGCTCTCATGTCAAAGTTGAAGTGACATAATTTGGTTAGAAATTGCTCTCACCGTGAAGAATGAGGTGAAAGATTTGGAACTTTTCTTAAATTGGGTGATTAGAAATTGCTCTCATGTCAAAGATTTGGAACTTTTCTTAAATTGGGTGGTTAGAAATTGCTCTCATCGTGAAGAATGAGGTGAAAGATTTGGAACTTTTCTTAAATTGGGTGATTAGAAATTGCTTTCATGTCAAAGTTGAAGTGACATAATTTGGTTAGAAATTGCTCTCACCGTGAAGAATGAGGTGAAAGATGTGGAAGTAATGCCTTGGATGATAAACATAATTTAGTTAGAAATTGCTCTCACCATGAAGGATGAGGTGAAAAATATTTGGAAATAGATAAAATTAAGATAAATGTGGTTGATATCTTTGTTATTTCATAATTAAACAAATGTATATTAATTAATATGATTTTTTTTTTAAATTCAAAATCATGATTATATTATTGATCTTTTATAATTTTGAAAAATTCAATTTTTTTTTTTTTTAAATTTAGAATCGTGATTATATTATTGATCTTTTATAATTTTGAAAACTTCAAATTGTTGAAATAACTCTGATTAAATTTTTTTACGTGAATCTTAAAAAAAAAATAAACTACTTACCAAAATTGATTTTATATTTTTGAAGCTCTCTTTTCTTCCTTTTTATTGATTTGTTTAGAACGAGTCTTTAAAATTAGGCATCAACATTCTCATGGTTAAAGATTCGCATTGTTCAATAGCTCTCTTTTCTTCCCTTTTATTGATTAACGATTCTTTAAAATTAGGCATCAACATTCTCATGGTTGATAATTTATAATTTACATTGATCAATAAATGGTTTTGTAGAATTCAACATTTGTGTTATATGAAAAATTATTTATACAATTTACTTGTATAAATTTGCAAGAACGTAATTTTATTAGAATTTAACATTTATGTTATATGAAAAATTATTTATACAATTTACTTGAATTTGCAAGAATGTAATTTTATACACTTCTTAGTTTTTATGTTGAAATATTGTGTTTTTTAAGACTGTTTTGTAAAAATAAATAATTTAATTTTTTTTTTATAATATGACAAATTTCTTAATTTTTAATGTTAAAATATTGTATTTTTTTACATTTTTTAAAAATAAATAATTTTGATTTTTTATAATATAAAAAATATCATTTCAAAGTGTTATATATTTTTTATTAAAAAAAAAATTAAATAAAGTTAAGAATTTTATCTTTCAAAATTTTCCACATATTCCCACCTATTATATGGAATTGTTTAATTTTATATTAAAAAGAATTTTGTAACAAAATTTTCTTTAATAATTTAAATGTGATAAAAAATTTAAGAATGATAATTCTAATTAAATTTTTAATAATTTGAGAAAAATTCCAATGATATTGTTCCATTATTAATTAACACTAGATTATTGGAAAAATCTGTTGATACTTTTTTTTCAAATTCTTAAAGAAAATCCATTTATTACAAAATTAAATCGCTTTACATGATACTCTCTCGAATTTAAAGTGTACTTCAATTCTCTTTATAATGTAATAAATATAAGGTTGTCAGCTAGAAGGGTGTGCAGACCCTCACCCAAGTTCTCAAGGAGACATAACTTGGGGCTGGTAAGTGGGCGACTTGGGCATGCAAATGTGCCAAGGGGATTGTCCAAGTATGAAACGACCAATATTTTGGGGCACATCGGCATGAGGAGCGCACCAAGGTTGGGTGCATCAGTCTCAAGGGGCATGACAGTTGACGAGCACATGGGTTCGTTTGGTAAATTGGGTCTGTGAAGGGGTGCGACGATTCATTTGGGAAACCAAGTCCACGAAGGGAAACGGCGATTCGTTTGGACACATGGGTTAGCGAAGGGCGCAACACCCCCAAAGGGCGCGATGGTTCGTGATGGTGACCTTTGGAGTCCTTATAAAAAACAAGGGCATACAACCAGGGAAGGAATATTTAAAGAATAAGGGGAGCAAGATCAACTCTGTGATTTTGAGGCAGACTTAGATGAAGAGAGGCAATCTTCCTTAAGGAGCCAAGTTGATCCACATGGGAGGACTTGTGTTGCCTTGAGGTGACTCGATGGACAAAGCTAGGGAGACCTTCTTTTTGGTTGAGTTTGGCGAAAGTCTTGTCGTCAGTATGAGGAGGCATGCTAGCAGATAGAACCGTAGATCTGTGCGAAGCCTTGTAGTAGAGAAGAGATGAAAAGTCTATGGTTGAGGGCACGTCTGAGGTGCACCGCAGAAGGTTGCAGAGATGGTTGCGAAAGAGAGTCTTGGTGTGACAAATCTATGTATGAGTGTCTTGGTGAGGTGAGGTGAGTCATGTGACTTTTCTTAGTTGTAAACCGAGTCGATAGTGCTCATATTTTAACTGTTTCATGATAACAAAGAATTAGTTAGGTGTTAGGAACGGTTTGTGTCGCTCGCACTATATCTGTGTTTCTCAAGTTGCTTGTTTTGCAAGTGTTCTCTTTGTTTCATGGATGTATGCTTATATATGATGAAGTGTTAAATTTGTTAACAATTGTGTAAGTATACAAGTGTTGCACTAGGGTAGGAGTGTGACTCACTGGTAAACTAGAACATAGTATGGGTATGCTCTAGGTGAAGAGGAGTAGTCTGGAAAAAGTATCCTTGGTATTTCCAAGCAACCAAGTGAAAAATTTCCTAGTGCCACATTGGTAGAAAAACAAAATCGTAGAGAAATAAAATCAAACAAATGGGGAAATAAAACACAGAAGATACATAATACAATAGAGACATAGATATATGTGTCTCACCCAGTGTGGGATACGTCCACCAGATAAATTTCCAATTCCTTCCTTTATTATTATCCAGAAAATGAAGGGATACAACCTACAACATACCCGCTACAGCTTCCTCTTCTTTCTCTCACAACCTCCTCTCTCAGAATACAATATTCACTCCCCTACACAGCCGCAATACAATTCCCTCATAAAAGAGATTTTCCTTCTAGGGAAAAAAACCCTAACATAACTTCTACCGTCAAATTTGTGACCTTATAATGAACGGTCCATTTTGACTACAAAATTCTAATATTTTACAACACAATTTTGCAAAAAAATTCTCTTTTGGGGTCCTTCCCCTCAACCCCCACTAAGGGGGGTCCAAAATTTATTGTCGCTCGCCCTAGACCCCCTTAGAGAGAGAAGTGGGGGGGGGAATACCCCCCACACCCCCTCATCGAGTAATGGGTTCCAAATGCAGTTGAAACAAGACCTCTAAATCCAGAAGATAATCAAGCTCCACAACCAACAATCTCCCACTTGGAGACTGATAAAAAAAACTCCATTGTTGATGTACATGCTGGATTATGATCCACCATGGACCTGGAAAATTTATCATCTTCACCTTAATGCTTGAAGGCCAACTGAAACAGAGCGGGAACTCAGTTTCTCCCTTGTTACTACCTTTGTTAAAATGTATGCATGATTATGGCTAGTGTGTATATTTTCCAACTTCAATTGTCCATCTTCCAAGACGGATCATATGAAATGGTACATGAGTTGTATTGTTTAGTATTAGAATGGAAGATTGAGTTATTTTCAAGATGAATGACACTCTAGTTGTCACAGTACAACCTGTTATTCTCTCGTTGTTTTCCCAATTCCTCCATAAGCCTCTATAACCAAATCATCTCTTTACTAGTCTCTGTAACAACAACATACTCTACTTCCATTGTTGAAAGTGCAACAACCTTTTGCAGTTTCAAAATCCAACTTATTGTTGTTCCACCTATAGTTAAAAAATACCTTATGGTGCTCCTCCTGCTATTTATCACCTACCATATCTGAATCAACATATCCATGCAGAACAATGTTTGAACCTCCAAAACATAATGCATGAGTAGAAGTACCTCTCAAATACCTAAGAATCCACTTTACTTCCTCCCAATGTTCTTTACCTAGATTGTTCATATACCTGCTCACAAATCTTTTTGAATGTGCAATATATGGTCTCGTGCACACCAACACATACATCAAGTTACCAATTATTGATGAATAAGGGACCCTGGACATGTATTCTATGTGCTCCTGTGTCTTGGGACTCGTTTCCTTGGTTAATTTTAAATGGATGGCCAAAGGTGTACCAACTAGTTTTTCATTCTTCATTCTAAACCTATCCAACACATTCTCTATGTACTCACCCTGAGACAATATCAATTTGCAATTTTTCATGTCTCTTGTTATTCTCATACCAAGGATTTTCTTTGTATCACCCAAATCCTTCATCACAAAT
>ML796137.1:524043-535620 GCA_009831015.1 Picea engelmannii | reverse complement strand
TAAGGCAAGAAATGAATGGTTCATGTTTGTTAGAGAAAATATTTTGTGCCTCCAACAAATAATGGTTAATTTTAGTGAACCTGTGGTTGACCTTGGCTAATTAGACCACTTTGAATGTATATGTATGGTTAGATTGGTCCAAAAACACGCCAATTTATATACTTATAGCACCCATGAATCTTCACGCTGATATTTGAAAGGCATTGAAAATCGATTCCATATACGAAAGAAGGGATTTAAAGTGTTTTTGCTAGGAGAATATGGATCTCTATTGTTAGTTATTCATTGGATGGTCTTCTCCACTAGTTTACTCTCTCTCTTGACCATCTGAGTTATTGACCCAAGGTTCATGTCTTTCGGGTTTCCAACAAAGCCTCTAAAACTATCGGCCCTTCTGGTAAACCAGAAGGCAACACAGTACACAAAATGCACTGCACAGTCTCACCCGCGATAGCTTTAAATGGTTGGCTATAAGACTCAGGTGTTTATAGCCTAGGACGAAGTATGAGATAGGGGTTTATTAACCAGATCCATGCACTACGAACTGTGAATGTAATCTACTTATTCTTTACAGGTGCATATTTCCATTCCACAGTTTATTTCCCGAACAACATAATCGTATTCCATAACAATATATTAACTCATTTATTAAGCATAACAATGAATTGTTGAAAGAAAGTAAAGAGATGCATGCATTCATCACATTACACAGATATTACCGTGGTTCACCCCCTCATGGGATACGTCCACAAAGATTTGGCTCTTGGCTCTTTTATTAGGATAGTTTTGCATCTCCAGCGCCGCGTGCTTATAATTCTCCGATAATGGGTAAGATCTATATGAGGCGAACTAGATCGCACCAGGCTCCACAGCCTACGATCTAATCCTCGGATCTCCCCCTCTCCTCTGTTCTTAACTCAACAACTTACAAAATTGGTCCATGACCATATTACATAACGCATCAATCTGTATCTAGCTACAATAGAGTATTACAAAAGCTGAACTAATGAAAAAGCGAATCAACCTCTGTATGATACATGTGTATCTATATCTAACCCCTCTCTGATACATGCATATCTATATTTATATCTATCGGGGTCTTCAACCATTTACAATGCATTACCAAAACCCTAATCCTACCAACGTTAGGTCTTCCTCCCATGCACGCGTGTTGTTCTTCCTCCAACTGTCGTTTTCCTTGTGCACGCTTTCTTGCATGCATGTGTGTTGTTCTTTCTCCAGCTGTTACTTCCGTTTCTGCACGCTTTCTTTCCCACTATCATCCTTCTTTCCACTTCAGCCTGGTGCTAACATCTATCTAGATCGCTAATGAGAGCTTGTATCAAAAGTCTCTAACACCATGTTTGAATTTTGACATGGTCACAAGAATGAACTCAAAACAAGCCCACAAATAAACATCGGAGATATGTGGTAAAACCCTCAAAAGGGAAACATCCACAGAGAAAAGGAAAAAATCGATTATTCTCACATATCAATCAGATTAGTACAATGAGGACTCAAGTCATATTTATATAGGAGATGCTTGTATGTTAATTCTTTACTTCTTTGCATTTCACTAAGCCACAACTCAACCAACTATGCCTAAATGGTCGAATGCTCTGAGTTAAATTTACTTCAACTTGGTATCCATGAATGCATGGTAAAATCAAGCTAAGTTAACCAAGATAAGTTAATCTTATCTGGATGACTCAAATGTTTATTTTTTATAATTACAAACTCATATTATGCATTAATTATTATATATGCAAAAGTAATAAAATTACGTGCACAAATAATTATGCACAAGCATGGTTCTTCCTCTAAATTTTCATGTATGTGATGCAAGGGTTATGCCTTTTCCTTGAATATGTTATGAATGCTTGCTTAAGCTTTTCTAATATATAATTCTCAATAGTATTTTGGGGGAGACCTTACTCATTAGGGTATTGAAAATGTTGATAATGTCAGGTTGTTTAATGTTTACTTACTTGTGAATTTAAGATTTTAGTTGAGAGAAAACAATTGGTTCCATTAATTGAGTGCCAAAAATAAATTAAACATATCCTCCATGGGGTTTAACATGAATATCTTTTAAAAAAGCATAACTTTTACCAATTCACCTTAGTTGACAAAATGTTTCCAAAAACTAATACTAGTAAAATAAAATAATATAAATTACGCTTTTTTAGCTAAACAAATATTATGATTATTTTCTATAGGAGTTGTATCTTTTTGTTTTTGAAATGTGTTGTATTCACCTTATTCCAATTTTATTTTTTTCCAAAAAAATAATTCTTAAATTCATATTCTAAAGTGAAATCAGAATATACATTGTCTAGACATAAAAGATTAAAAAGAGGGTGCATAAGAACTAGCTTCCAATTCTTAATTATAGTCTTTTAAACAAAAGAAAATCCAAAGGTTACATAATACCCTTCTCAAACCAATCTCAAAATACTTTTAGGAGACCTACAACAAAGCTTGATTCAATAGGAAAGACCCACACATCCAAGACTAGAAACATCACAACTATCCAACATAGATTAAAAGAGAGTCTTCAAAGTCTTTGAGAGAAGAAAATTGTCGAGGAAAGACCCACGCATCCAAGACTAGAAACATCACAACTATCCAACATAGATTAAAAGAGAGTCTTCAAAGTCTTTGAGAGAAGAAAATTGTCCATGAACTCTTATTTTCCAAACATGCCCTCCTACAAATACAAGGCTTCCTTTGACAACTTGCATGTTTGATTATTTGTAAATGTGTGAAAGAAATAATTTCAAACAAGCTTCTTACCTGCAAGACTCTATTCAATATAGGGTTTTAATCCAAAATTTCAATTATGCATCTTTCAATTGCCTAATCAATATACAACTTTGAATTCCGCATAACTTGAAGCTTTCCAAATCCTTTATCTACAACTAATTTTAATAAAACCCAAAGAGAAAATAACTCATATCTATTATTAGACTGATAACCAACACCATCTTTAAATGAGAAAAGGTGGCATGGATTTAAATAAAGGAGAGATCTAGCACCACATTTACTTGAGGATCCTTGGCTTGCCCCATCAAAAAATCCCCAAGCTATATCATGATTAATAACAATCTCCTTTGGAATCCTAATAACTTTTGCGGAGTGAGGATTCTAGCTTCCCTCATATGAGACCCTGGCTATATGAGCCACCGAAAACACTTTTCCTTCAAAGATCATTTTCAAGTTCCTTGAAAGACATAAATCCCCAAAGCACAAAGCATGGCAATGCTCTAGAAAAAAACAAAGACCTATCCTGATACCAATTTTGAAAATAATCAATTAAAAAAGTTTTATCCCACTTATTCATACCATTCACAACATGTAAGAATTCTTTCCACACTAATTTTGAATAAGAATATTGAATAAAAATATTACAATAGTTTCATTGTTTTCCTTGCCAAATACACACCAACTAAGGCCTTTCCAACCTCACTTTTGTTCATTATCCCAAGTCAAGATCTTATTTGCCAAAGCCATCCAAAGGAATATTCTTGACTTTAAAGGACTATCTAATTTCTAGACAACATTCCACCACCACACTTCCCCCCTCTCACTACTTCTTCCATGCTTGATTTGTAACATGTTTTTGATGTCAAGATTCCCATTGCTTTGTTTTTTCACCATTTGAGTTCATCTTTTTGATTTGAGAACCTAATGGCATCATGTTTTAGCAAAACAACAAATTGATCCCATTCATCTATCATAACCCCTTCCATGCCTTAAAAACCAACTAATTTTCATTTCTGGATCTAGCCTAAACTTGGACGGGCAATGTCTTGAAGATTATATATACCCAGATTATGTAATTTGGTGAGTAAAGGAATAGAAAACTTGAAGTTGCACAACACCCAATCTAGGGATATTCACCTACCCTAACTTTGTTACCTTTCTCAACAACCCATGTAGTGAATTTCCCGCTAAAGGAGCAACTTTGAACATTGCTTTTCAAATGTTTGACGAACTCTTTTCCTTTTTTCTTTGCAATAGTAACCAATTGTCCACTAATGGCTCTTGTCAAATATTTATGCTTCATAATCTTTCCCCATGAACCATCATTGAAAAGTAGTCTCCAAAAGTTTGACTAAAAACATAGATATTTTTTAAGCCCCATTCTCCATCTTCTTTGGGTTTAACAATCTTAGATGATTTCTTCAAAGGAATTCCTTCAATAGGCTTCTTCCCAGTCCACAAGAAATTGACACTCTTTTTCCTTGTTTTATTTAGATTACCTTTTGGAATATAAGTAATGGATTTATTTCAATTTCATTTATTTAACTCTAATTATTATTATTATTAATATGAAGTTATACAATTTATGGTTTTTTTGGGTTACTTAAGCAAATATTCTATTGTTTTTTAGCAGGGTTTTAACATTCTATTCTTGAGATATTTTGTATTGACCTTACTTCAATATCATTGATTTGATTTATACTCAATTTTTTTTTCCATTTTTGAATCTTGTTCTTCATGTAAGATAAACACAACAAATATATAATTTTAACGAACTACTTAGTAACTTCATACATTGCAATTAAATCAATACTTGCAAGTACTTAGTTGAGCAATCTTATATGTAACATATGACATACAAGTACTTAGTTGAACAATCTTATATGTAAAATATGACGTAGCTAAAACACAAAAGAACTAAATATATAACGTATTATTATATGTATATGGATATCTTTAATTTGTTAGTAAAATCACTCATTTTTAATGTGAGATTTGAAAGATCAAATCTTATAGAGTGATCGATTTTCATAGAGTTTTTTAAGCGATGTAAAACTTAATTTCAAAACTTTCCTTCACTTTAAATAAATACCTATCCAACAAAATAATATTGTAAACATTTAAAAAATAAAAATAATGAAACACCATCATATCATATGTTGTTGTGTTAGTTTATTTTCAAAGCATTTATCCATTTCTACTATATAACATAGGATGAAATGAACATTTGAAATGATTAGTTTCATCGACAAAAAAGTGCATTCATTGCAAAAGGAAAAGAAATAGATAAAGACCATCATTGTGTTGTAGGTAAACTTGAAGTGTCATAAACACATTTACATAAAAAAAATTAATGGGTATAAGTACCCATCCTTGATTAGGGATGTGTGTAATTGAGAGAGATGAGATGGGTTTAAGTATGACTCCACTTTGTTGAGCTTCCTATTTATTTAAAATTTGCAAAGGGCGAGCTATGCTTTCCCGACATTGTTGTGAAAGACGACTCGTTGCCACTTGAAAACTTAGTCATCAATCTTAGAATCATACATGAAATACATTATTTATAAATCTTCACTGTTGCTTTTCATCATAAATTGTGTCAACAAGATTGTGTATAGAATGTTGTCATGGACCACACATCCCTTGCCATCATAGTTTTGTGTCACTTTTCATGGCTAGTTTTGGGGAGAGTGAAGATGTGATTGGAACACTAAACTCTAGTTTTTGAGGAACTTTGAAATGAATATGCTTTTGTCATTAAAACTATCTACAATAATATGTGACATCTTGGTGAATTTGTTGTGATAGGTGGATACTAGGCTAGAGTAAAGCTTCAAGGATAAACAAAATTTAGGATTCAAGGGTTACGGGTGTCCAGTGTGAATGTAAGACTACTAATCATATAATGTAGCACTTCGTGTCAATAATTGTGTTATTGTTTTCCAAATATATATTTTTATATTATTCATCTAAAAAGAAACGGGGAGATGAAACATGTAGACTGATTTAAAAAAATCTTATGAGGTAGAGAGGGAGTTTGATATGATAATCTCAAATGCGCTTTTTATGCAAGAACATCCCTAGCTAATTGGAAATCCAACACCACCTAAAAAGTTTTGAATTTAGTTTTACATTTTGTTGAATTCCAACAGTAGTTCCTAGTGTTTAACAAAGGGAAAATGGACCACAACACAAAGACCTAAGCATAAACCTAGGATGTAGTTAGTTAGATTCCACATGGTTGCGAATAATTAGTGATGATGTGGATCGATTTGACATGACAAATTGTGATTAGCTAGAGATGATGTGGACCTAGTTGGCAAGGCCAAATATGACTAACAATCTCCAAGTGGTTCAAAGCTTATAAAAGGACCATTTGAATTGATATGAAGATAGCTTTAGCCTTTGAGTAGCTCAACAATGGGCAACTTGGGATAGCTCGAGGGGGAGTTTTGGATAGCTCTAGGGTTGTAATAACTTGACAACAATGGGAGTGGGGGTGGCTCTAGACATCAAGTTGTCAGATTCAAGGTAGATAGGCCCAAAAATAAGTTGATAACAACACWGGTTGCTTGCATTTTGATGTATGCTAACATTTGTTCCTTTACAAGAAAATAATGAAAGAAGGAAACAATAATAATCCTTGTTTCCCSCTCAAAGTCTAAGCTTAAGACTTAGACCCACCCACCTCTATTTCTTCCCCTCAAACATGAACTTCCATTAATATTCTACCTACTATCTATGAGTTCCCAATCCTCGGCATTGGCCACAAAATGCCATTTTTTTAATTGTCCACMCAACTATGGATGATTAGTGATAACGTTCACACAATTGGCATGATCAACTATGATCAGTGAGAGATGAYGTGGAACTAGTGGACATAATCAATTATGATTAATGAACTCTAAGAGGTTCAAAGCCTATAAAGGGACCATTCAAATTCATTTGAACATAGTGTTGAGTAGCTCGATAGTTGGCAGGAGTTTTGGACACCTCTTGGGCTGTAGTAGCTCAACAACATGGGGAGTGTGGGTGGATTGGGACAACATATCACAACTTTGAGATAGTCATGCCCAAGAATAGGTTGATAACATAGTTGGTTTCCAACATTTTGATGTATGTTCATTGTTGTTTGACATTGACCTTGAAATCATTGCATTTTAATAAAATATTTTCGTTTTAAGTTTAGTTGCATAATGATGTTATATTCTCTTGTAAAATTATTATAATGGAAAACGGAAGCTATGAGCTTTTGCACTCATATTGATGTGGTTCATGGATTGTATTCATAATAATGAACTATAATTATTGTTGACATTGTGATGATCCTTGATAAATAAACAAACAAGAATTTACTATTGATAATGCATTCCATAATGGATTCCTTTGTTATGTTTTTTTCCTTGTTATGTTTCTATGTACTTTGCAAAACCATAAAGACCATAATTTGTTACGTTTATACAAATTATATAAGCAATTTTTTTTTTGTCATCCTTGTTAAAATTCAAGAAAACAAATTTTTAATGCTCTGCTATGTAACTGAATGCTTGATACTCCTCACATTTCATAGAGAACTACAAACATAAGTCATGTGTAGCAGGATGCTTAATACTCCACACATTTCATAGCAAAGTACGGACATATGTAAGTTGTAAGCTGTAGTGACGTATATTCTACTTCGTTATGAAAAATAAAAATAAAATGGTCACGGTTCATTAATTGTCAACGTCAATCAAAGTCTGTAGTTTGCGTTGTGATTGATGGATTTATTTGGTTGTATTTCATGGGAATTTTTTACATTATCCGATTTCATATTTGATTAATTTTTATTCCATGGGATTTTTAAATTTTTAAATTCATTGGATTTTTTAATTTTTTACATTATCCGATTTCATATTTAATTAATTTTTATTTTAATAAAAATAAAGTGCGTTTTTTGGGATTACACTCCACTTTTGTTCCCATGATATGATGGGACGTTTCAGAAATTTTATTTTTTAGGTTGACCTCTGGGTCATAGAGATGGTGAAGGGTTGCATTTATGTATTTACGCACAGTACTTTTGGCGTTTTGGATGAGCTCCCTGAAATTTTCCACCGGAAAAACCAAAAGTCGCTGACAACGGAACTTGGATGGAAGGACGGTCATGGATGCCATGATCGAATACACGTGCACAGAAATGACCGCTGGCTTTTCCTCTCCACACAAATTAACCCAAAACAGAAAACCCACATGGAATCACGATTGGAAAAACTGCTCAATGACACGAATCGCAGACTTTTGCGCCCACAGCCTTTCTCGTAGTTCAATCACTGCTCCATTTTGTTTTCATTGAATTACGATAAGAGTAACAAGAGCGAAGGAGATAAGCTTATACGACAGGAAGAGGAAGAGGGGCGAAGCGAAAAAAATGGCGTCAAATAGCAGGCATACGCAGAGTCAATCAACAGGAAGCAACAATAGGAGAAGCAGCATTAATACGAACACCACCACCAACAAAGCAACGGCGATGGCGCAGTACAATGCGGACGCGAGGTTACTCCAAGTCTTCGAACAGTCGGGGGAATCCGGTAAGTCTTTCGATTACACGAGATCCATCAAGTCTACAACAGAATCTGTTCCAGAACAGCAAATTACCGCTTATTTATCTCGAATTCAAAGAGGGGGAAGAATACAGCCGTTTGGGTGTGTGCTCGCAGTGGAGGAGACCACTTTTAGGATCATCGCTTACAGTGAGAACGCAGTGGAAATGCTGGATCTGGCGCCACAATCTGTACCGAGCATGGAACAACCTCAACTAGAAGTTCTGACAATCGGTACCGACGTTCGAACCCTGTTCACTGCCGCCAGTGCTCACTCATTGGAAAAGGCAGCCGTAGCCCAGGAAATAAGCCTCATGAACCCTATCTGGGTTCACTGTAAAAACTCCAGAAAACCCTTTTATGCAATTGTCCATAGGATTGATGTGGGAATGGTGATAGATTTTGAGCCCTTGAAGACTGGGGATGCGTTCGTGTCAGCGGCTGGTGCAGTACAATCTCAGAAGCTTGCTGTGCGGGCGATTTCTCGTCTGCAGTCACTTCCTTGTGGTGATATCGAGCTGCTGTGTGATTCTGTTGTGGAGAATGTGAGGGAATTGACTGGTTATGACAGGGTCATGGTATACAAGTTTCATGAAGACGAACACGGGGAAGTTGTTGCGGAAATCAGGCGTTCAGACTTGGAGCCCTATCTTGGGTTACATTACCCGGCCACTGATATCCCTCAGGCTTCTCGCTTTCTTTTTATGCAGAACAGGGTGCGAATGATCTGCGATTGCATGGCAACTCCCGTGCAGGTTATCCAGTCCGAGGAATTGATGCAGCCTCTATGTTTAGTGGGTTCAACGCTTCGGGCGCCCCATGGGTGCCACGCCCAATACATGGCCAACATGGGTTCCATTGCTTCTCTTGTTATGGCCGTGATTATTAACGGGAATGATGATGAAGGTGCGGGGAGTGGACGAAATTCCATGAAGCTCTGGGGTTTGGTTGTGTGCCACCATACCTCCCCGCGGGCGGTTCCGTTTCCTCTCCGCTATGCTTGCGAATTTATGATGCAAGCGTTCGGTCTTCAGCTGAACATGGAATTGCAATTGGCAGCTCAATTAACGGAGAAACACATTCTTAGGACTCAAACGCTTCTCTGTGATATGCTTCTCCGAGATGCCCCAATTGGAATTGTAACCCAGTCTCCCAGTATCATGGATCTTGTCAAGTGTGATGGTGCTGCTCTTTATTACGGAGGTATGTGCTGGATGCTGGGAGTGACCCCAACTGAAGCTCAAATCAAGGATATTGCAGACTGGTTGCTTGAACACCACGGGGATTCTACGGGCCTGAGCACGGATAGTTTGGCAGATGCTGGTTATCCAGGTGCCGCCTCTCTTGGGGATGCAGTCTGCGGCATGGCTTCCGCTAGAATTACTTCAAAAGATTTTCTTTTTTGGTTCAGATCCCACACTGCAAAGGAGATGAAGTGGGGAGGAGCAAAACATCACCCAGACGATAAGGACGATGGCCGGAGGATGCACCCTCGTTCCTCTTTCAAGGCATTCCTAGAAGTAGTCAAAAGAAGAAGCTTACCATGGGACAATGTGGAAATTGATGCAATTCACTCGCTACAGCTTATTTTACGAGGTTCGTTTCAAGATATCGATGACAGTGGTACTAAAACTATGGTTCATTCTCGGCTAAATGATTTGAGATTGCAGGGCATAGACGAGCTTAGCTCCGTGGCTAGTGAGATGGTGCGTTTGATTGAAACAGCTACAGCACCTATTTTGGCTGTAGATTATAATGGACTTGTAAATGGATGGAATGCAAAAGTGGCAGAATTGACAGGCCTTCCAGTTGGAGAAGCCATGGGCATGTCCCTTGTTCAGGATCTTGTTTTTGAGGAGTCTGTGGAGAGGGTTAAAAAAATGCTATGCAATGCCATAAGAGGTATACCTTTTTCCGTTGGAAGGTTGATTATATTGATCAATCAATTCAATTACGCACATATAGGCACCTATAAGTGGTTCTGGGCTGATATTATGGCCCTGACATGTATGCCTGTAGCCATCAAATTTTTTAAAGCCACGCCTATTCTATTGTATTGGTTGACTTAAATTTGATTATCGTTACATCTGAACTATCAACGAGGAGATATATTGTGTTCATTCTTGTAAATTTTATGAAACTCTCCATTCATGAAGTCAAACATGAACAAGGTTTGCTTTGGAAACAGCCCCGCAACTTTAGTTTGTAGTTATACAGCCGCTTCCTAACAAAATAACATGAACAAGGTTTGCTTTGGAAACAGCCCCGCAACTTTAGTTTGTAGTTATACAGCCGCTTCCTAACAAAATAACATCATCAATGCCCTTTGTCTCTTTTGCAGGGGAGGAAGAGAAAAATGTTGAGATGATACTAAGGACCTTTGGCCCACAGAAACAGAAGGAGGCTGTATTTTTGGTTGTCAATGCTTGTTCAAGCAGGGATTTTACAAACAACATTGTTGGAGTATGCTTTGTGGGCCAAGATGTTACCGGTCAAAAAGTGGTCATGGATAAGTTCATCCGAATCCAAGGTGACTATAGGTCTATTGTGCAAAACCCCAATCCTTTGATTCCTCCCATATTTGCTTCAGATGAATCTGCCTGCTGCTCTGAATGGAATGCAGCAATGGAAAACGTAACAGGCTGGGCACGAGATGAGGTTATTGGGAAAATGCTCGTTGGAGAAATTTTTGGTGGTTGCTGTCGTCTAAAAGGTCAAGATGCAGTGACCAAGTTTACAATTGTGCTGCACAGTGCAATTGATGGACATGAAATAGAGAAGTTCCCATTTGCATTTTTTGACAAACAAGGGAAATATGTGGAAGCACTTTTAACAGCAAACAAAAGAACAGATGCAGATGGGCGAATTACTGGGTCATTTTGTTTCTTGCAGATTGCCAGCTCCGAACTGAGGCAGGCATTAGAGGTTCAGAGGCAACAAGAGAAAAAATGTTTTGCCAGATTAAAAGAGTTGGCATACATACGGCAGGAAATAAAGAATCCTTTATATGGAATGATGTTTACTCGGAAACTTTTAGAGGAGACTGATCTGTCTGATGACCAGAAGCAGTTCGTTGAAACAAGTGCTGTTTGTGAGAGGCAGATGCAGAAGGTTATTGATGATATGGATTTAGATAGTCTAGAGGATGGGTAAGACTTTTCCCTTTCAAAGATGATTTCTTTTTTATTTGGAGAAATGCATCATATATTACTTCATGGAACAAAGGGTT
>ML796137.1:491578-504079 GCA_009831015.1 Picea engelmannii | reverse complement strand
TCTGATACCATGTTAAGGTTTAAGCTATTATTAGAGTTCTTTGCATTTCAATAGATAACAATAGCATAAGATAGGATCACCAAGAAATACACAATCACAAGAGACACATCATTTATCCTGGGAAACCCTCATGGGGCAGAAAGCCCAACAAAACTTCCTTAATATAGATAGCCAATACAATGCCAAGAGATAACTCAAACAAGTACAGAAAGTCCTCTCCCAAAGATGCGCCTCTCTCTCTCTCTCTCTCTCTCTCTTCTCCAACTGCAGCTCCGAAACTTGTCTCTCAATGAACAAGTGAGTGTGTGTATAAGTGAGGCGCTAGCCTCCTTATTTATACAAGTCTGGCACGTGTGGAAGTGTCTTTTCACTGGCAGGGCCGACTTCTTCTTCTGGGTGGTTATAACCACCTTTATTATATTTCGGGGCTTCTTTGATATATTCTGGGGCCGACTTCTCTTTCTGCCTATTATAATTACATTATGACCAATCCGCAAAAGGGGATTTGGTCCTTTACAGTGGTCGACATGATCAATCCACAATGGGGATTGATCCAATGAATAATATATCAAATAATAATTAGAATACACTTTGCAGTTACATTATTTCAACACCCTCAAGAGGATCACCATCATCAAAAGTGACCGACTCTAGTGCTGGTTCATTAAGATCCAAGTTGGCTAATGCCAACTCAACATTGCTATCCAAACCCATATCATCAAGAAACACATCCCACATCTTTTTCTTTCCCTTCAACCACTCCTCCCTTTGCCTATAAATAAGATGGAGGTTGGTGTGCAGATACACCATTGTCTCTACCGTGGATTGCTCAAGTCTACTCTTCTTCAAACTGTACAAATTCCCATATGTGCTCCAATTCTTCTCGCAACAAGAGGATGAAGTAACCTGAGAGAGGAGCCTCATGGCTAATTGCTATAGAAGAGGGAATTTTGCCCCATGAGTTTCCCACCAAGCATAGGGCTTCTTAGCCCCCCTATCTCTGAGCACATCATAGCCTCCAAATCTCCCAGTGCCAGTGGAAAACTCTATGGAGCCCTCATCCACCTCATCAAGGGATGCTCTATCCTGTTATATTCGTCTAAATGCATCCTTCCTTCCCTGTGAAATCTCACCATCCATGTGATGAGGGAATCTACATGAAGTCCCACCATTGAGCCAATCATTACTGTAGTATTTGGGATTTAATGAGTAAGCCAAGCAATGCAAAGGTGTGCAATTCTTATCCCACTTGCTGATAAGAATATCTTGTATGGTGGTGAATAAGGTCTCTGCTGGTGACCCATACTCAAGGCACTCATGCTGTAAAATAATGGTCTTCACGGACTCAATCATGGAGTCTCACCCCTCGTAAGCCTCTCCTAGGTTGGGTGGTCCGTGTTTGCAAACCACAACAAAGAGATGATATGGTCCATGATCTTGAAATATTCCGACTAAATTTTTGGTTTTTTTTTTTTCCTTGTTTTTCCCACAGAGATATTTATACAAACAATTTGCACACATGTAATTTCTTTATAGTGAGAAAAGGCAATAACACAACAACTACACTATGATACTAGAACAGTAAGATATCTCCACAAATTTGATGTCTTTCCTTTTTATTTAATTCAAACAGAACATTGGCATAGCATATCAGATGTTAAAATGATAGAAATTTAATAAATTTGACCTCATACATCGGGCTATTACAGATCTGGAATGATGAGAAGAATTTCTGCTGTAGAGTTTTATTTGGATGTTGTAGAATATTATTGAGCTGAATCAACCCCTCTCCACTGTTTATAACGCTGACTCTTGTCTCCACCAATCTGCACACTCATTTAACAAGAGATTGCGCCCCTCTTTGCACAGGTTACTCGCCCAGAATTTGAAGGAAATCCACCACTGCTGATTCAAGGAGTCTCTGTGCCTTCACTCAACCAAGGAACAATGAAGAATCGATCCACAAGGGGGAATAACCAACTCATATGCAAATGGATTCGACCATCACCATAAAATCGCCCTTTTTGCTATAGGAAATGCGCCTAGCCTGCCAAATGCTGCCCACAACCATCCCACGAGCTATCTCCTTGAAGAAATCGGTCTTTAACAATAAGATTTCGCCCCGACCAGATAACTTCTAGCAATAACAAGGGATCTGATCCACCCTATGTTGAAATCGACCTTCTCCAACACAAAGGATCGCCCAGCTCACAAAATATGCTATTGATTTCCTGTCCCACGATTTTCTGTGGTAAAACTCGGCCCTCCAAGAGCAATTTCGACCTTCTTTACACAGTTCAATATTACCTCTGAAACTTAGTCACAAGAAGGAAAAACTCACTCCAGAGAAGATACCGTTGCTCAACTATGAAGCACAGTGAAGAAATCAAAGTGATCTCTTCCCGAAATGACCGACTAGGGTGGATGGTCGCACCACCGAAGCCAATCTTTGAAAATCCTCCTAGGGTTTCCGTCCCAAGAGTTTCAAAACCACAATGAGCTCTCTTAATGAGAAATTAGAAAATACCAATGCAAGAATGAGAGAGGGCGCCCTCCTTTTTCTCTTTTATTTCTTCGTTGACTCTTTTGCGACCCTTTTACCTTTTAATCAATTTAAGTGACGTTTCATATTCTTCCTAAGTCACTTTAGGCGCTTTTCCCCTCCCCCCCCCTTTTAATTATCTAATGTCAATTTGTTAAGCACTTTTCCCCCTTAGGAAATTAAATAATTAATTAATTCCCTTCTTACGGACTATAGCCTACGGGAATCACCTAGGCTACTGCGTCCAAGTCCCATGATCATTCGGAAGGGGACATGACAATCCTCCCTTCCCGAGATTGCTTGTCCCCAAGCAATTGCAGATTCGAATGCTGCAAAATTTGTTCACTTTCCCAAGTGGCATCTTCTGCGGGCAACTCTCTCCATCTAACCAGATATTCCCTGATTACCTTGTTCCGAAGCTTCTTTTCCCGAACCTCCAATACCTCCTCAGGAACTAGTACTAGCTGCCCCTCCTCATCTAATGGAGGCAGTTCTGTTGAAGTTGTGATGTGTTTTCCCAATGCCTTTTTGAAACATGAGACATGAAACACGTTATGGATCTTACACCCTTCTGGAAACTCCAACTCATAAGCCACTTCACCAACTCTCTTTGTCACCCTGTAAGGCTTGTAAAACCGTGGCTTAAGTTTCTCTGCACCACTCTTCTTCAGAGAAGACTGTCTATATGGCTGCAGCTTGAGAAACACCAAGTCCCCTACCTCGAAGGTGCGCTCTACCCTGTGTCTATCTGCATATATCTTCTACTGGTTCTGGGCAATCTGCAAGTTATCCTTAAGAGCCTTAAGAATGTCTTGTCTCTTCTGAATCCAATCTTTGGCCTTGGGGGCCCTGCTATCCCCAAACGCCAAGTCTACAAAATATGGAGCATCATATCCATATAATGCTCCTAATGGACATATGATGAGTGGTGTTATGACACTGTTCACCCAAGTGCAACCACTTAACCCATGTCTTTTGCGGCCCGTTCATGTAGTTATGCAAATACCCTTCTAGCCATTTGTTCACTATCTCTGTTTGGCCATCTGTCTGTGGGTGGTAACTCGTATCGGGAGTCAATTCTGTACCTGTTAGTTTGAACAACTCCTGCCAAAAAGCACTAAAAAATCGGCTGTCCTGTCACTAACAATGTTTTTTGGCAACCCATGAAGCCTGAATATCTCTCTGAAGAATAAATCTGCTACCTGTGCTTCCTTGTACTCTGAGGATATGGCAAAGAAATGAGCAAACTTGGTCAGCCTATCGACCACCACATAGATGCAATCTCTTCCTTGCGTCTTCGACAACCATGTGATAAAGTCCATGGATATGCTTTCCCATTTCTGCTCTGGAATGGGCAGCGGTTGAAGTAACCCTGCAGGGTGGGTCTGCTCCGACTTGTTTTGCTGACAAGTTACACACTCCCACACATCACAATACATCATCTTTGAGGCCTTTCCATGAGAACCTTTCTTTGATCTTTCTGTACGTCTTGAAATATCCTAGATGCCCAGCTAAAGGTGTGTCATGCATGGCTTTCATAATTTTCTCCTTTAATGTGGACTTTGGAACCAAGTATTTGCGACCTTTGTAGTAGATGATATCATCTACCACCTTGTACCTGTCATCCTGTACACTGCCATCCATCATCTCACATGCACATTTGTTCTTGGAATACTCCACCAAAAGATCAAATTTCCAATCAACAAATATCTCTGATAACGAGCACATCTCAGGTCTCCTAGATAAAGCATCCGCAAATGCATTGTTCTTTCCTTTGACGTACTCAATATCGAAGTCATAGGCCTGCACTTTACTAACCCATTTCTGGTTAATATTAATTATATTATGAGATAGAGAGGTCGGCCTTGTTGTGCCAATAGACACTTCTGTTGACAGGTCAAGTCTAATATAAGTAAAGGTAAATTTCCCATTGAGGAATCATATCTTTTGTGTGAGTTTGGAAATTTCAGCAAGTACATATACTTGGGAAAAGTGCGCACCTCTCTTGGGCGCTAGTCTTCTAGGGTTTGCAAGCACCCTCTTGTGTGCTATGTTTTCTTGGTGGTGAAGGTCTTTCTCTTGAAGAATATAGCAAAGGATTTGGCTGGGTTTTCTTCCCTTGTTGAGAAGGGTTTCCTAGGATACTTCTTGTGTTCTTGTGCATGGTGTTTCTTCTTGTGATCTTGGTTGCTGCAACATTATTGGTTATGGTTAAGTTAAATGCTAAAATGGAATGAACTTCATGCTTAACCTTGTCTATTGAAAACTCAACAGAGTTGGTGCTGGTTCAGGTTCAAAGGACTCATCTGGAGGAAGGTGAGCAGGCGGAGGTGGATTTTCATCCTCACTGTCATCATCTGAAGAAGAAACTAGAATAAGAAAAGAAGAAGGCACAAACGCCGAAGATGGTTCACAGACCGAAGAAGGCACAATCGCCGAATTAGGCTCGCAAGCCAAGAGATTTTCATCAAATTTAACATCTCTTATAATAATAATTTCATTACAATGTGGTTGAAGAAGTCTATAACCTTTGACATCTTCAAAATAACCAACAGATATACACTTCTCACTTTTAGGCTGCAATGGTTTCCTTTTCTCATCAGGAATGTGAGCCCATGCTATACTGCCAAATACACGGAAGTGACTTACATCTGGTTTAATTTTAGTCCAAGCTTCTTCCAGTGTTATATTTTTAAGAGCCTTTGTGGGAGTGTGATTTACTATGTAATTTGCACAGTTGACTGCTTCTGCCCAATACTTTAGACTTAATCCCTTAGATTGGATTATACAATTAGCCATTTCTTTTAATGTGCGGTTCTTTCTCTCAACAACACCATTTTGGATATAACCTTTGACATCTTCAAAATAACCAACAGATATACACTTCTCACTTTTAGGCTGCAATGGTTTCCTTTTCTCATCAGGAATGTGAGCCCATGCTATACTGCCAAATACACGGAAGTGACTTACATCTGGTTTAATTTTAGTCCAAGCTTCTTCCGGTGTTATATTTTTAAGAGCCTTTGTGGGAGTGTGATTTACTATGTAATTTGCACAGTTGACTGCTTCCGCCCAATACTTTAGACTTAATCCCTTAGATTGGATTATACAATTAGCCTTTTCTTTTAATGTGCGGTTCTTTCTCTCAACAACACCTTTTTGTTGTGGTGTAAATGGAATAGTGTGTTGCATTTGGATGCCCTGTGTAGTGCAGTAACTTGTAAAATTATTGTTCACATATTCTCCTCCATTATCTGTTCTTAACTTTTGAATTTGACGTCTAGATTGCTTTTCTACAAGGGCCTTGTAGGCCAAAAACTTGTCAAAAACTTCGCTCTTAAGTTTTAAGAAGGAAACCCAAGTACGTATGGAAAAGTCATCAATGAAAGTTAAGAAATACATGCACCCAGAAAAAGAAGGAGAAAAGAGTGGACCACACAAATCATTGTGAACAAGCTGCAAAGGGCCCGAGGTGTGCCAAGAGGCACGTTTGTCAAAACTGTTTTGATGATGTTTGACAAGAACACAACCGACACAAACACCATCTTTGCATGAAACAAGAGGAAGAACAATCACCATCTGTTGATTACATAGTTGTTGCAATGAGCAATAGTTTAGATGACCAAACCGCTCATGCCAAAGTTTGCTCAAGTCATCGCTATGAACAACAAAAACCGATGAAAAAGATGATGACCCAAAGTTGTCAAACTTGTACAACCTGGTAATATCATCAACAATTCCAGTTGCAAGAACATCCTTAAGATCTTTTAGATCCTTGATTACAACTTGGTGAGGTGAAAACTCTACGGTTTTACCTTCACCTGAATGAGTGATTTGATATACTGATAGAAGGTTATAAGAAAGACTTGGAACACATAATACATCATTGAAATGACTGTTTTCTACTTGAACTGTTCCAGATCCTTCAACACTAAGAAATCTATCATCACCAACAAATATTTTCTTGGTGTTACATTCATTTAGAGCAGAAAATATGTCTCTATCCTTAGCCATATGATAAGATGCTCCAGAATCAATAAGCCACTCATCAGAAGAAGTAGAAGTTGTATTGAAGGAGAAACCAGAAGCAGAAAGTGCATGTCCATGAGAAGAAGAAGAAGAAGTAGAATCAATACTGATGTTGTGTTTCTTTATCGCTGCTTCTAAAGTTGCCATCTTCTTGAAACATTTGGATTCATCATGACCATCTTTATCAAAAAAGTTGCAATGTCTGTCAGTCTTCTTACTTTTATATTTTGCTCCTTTGCACCATTAGGAGTGGAAGCTGTCTGAGTGGGTTTGGGACCCTTATATTGCTTGTTGTTGTGGCGAAGATGTTGCTTCTTGGGATTCTTGGGTTTATCTTTCTGATGGACGAATAAAGCTTTGTTGGAGGTACCTGCAGTGCTGATCACTCCAAGTTGTACAAGCTTATCTTGCTCTCTAATCAATGCATCACAAAAGTTCTCAAGACTAGGTTTTTTATAAGCTGTCCCTAGAGCCTCTTGCATGGCATAAAAGGTAGATACAAACACATAATATGCACTACCTAGCTTAGAATGAATAAGATAGATGCAACGATCTTCTTCTATCTTTATCTTACATTCTTCACATAAAGTTCTGAGTGTTTTAAACTTAGATAGTCTTCAATGCAAGAAAAATCATTTGGACTTAATGTTCTTCACATTCTTCACATAAAGTTCTGAGTATTTTAAACTTAGATAGATAGTCTTCAATGCAAGAAAAATCATTTGGACTTAAAGTCGGTACTTGATTTTCTAACAGTTGTGCTCGAATAATATTGTGTTTACCAAACACAGATTCAATCTTGTCCCAAGCTTCTTTGGGTTGATCAATTGATTGAAGGTGGAACCTTAAATCAAGAGAGATGGACATTCCTATTAATCCACGTGCTTCGTCATTCCTATTATCCCATTTGACTTTCTTATCAACATCAGTGGGTGTTGTTTCCTTTCCCAAGGTAATCCGGTACAAGCCTTTACTTCTTAATGAATCCTCCATATGGGATTTCCATTGGAAGTAGTTGGTGCTGGTAAGCAAGAGATTACTTGTAGAAGCCATATTAAATATGCAGATAATATTGATTTAAAAAATGAAACTGATGATCTGGATGGAAAGATCTCGAAAAGGTAGGCGGTTTTAAAAAAAACGGCACTGAAAACAGACTTCGGATGTGAGAGTTATGCCCCTTTTAAAAAAGGGCATAAACGATAACCAAAGGACCACGTGGTGGTGTAAGTTACTTTATGAAGTGACCCACTTTTATAAAGAGAAGTGGGGATCACTTTTACAATGAAGTTACTTTATAAAAGAAAAGATGCATGCAAAATAAATAACTCTAAAATAAAATATTAAAGCTATTTATAGTGATTCACTTTTATACTTGAAGTGAAATACATTTTACAATTTTAACATGATTTTTTTTCAAAAAAAGTAACAAAAATAGAGACTTGACTTGAACTCAAGACCTCTTACTTAATAAGACTACTTTTTACCAAATGGTATAGCAAAACATATTGTATTGTTTAGCAAGAAGATTGGGGGTGTTGTTGTTGTTGTTGTGGAAGATGGCCTTGGAGAGCGTGCTAAAAAAAACTCTTTTCACACAAGAATTTTTTTTTGTTTCTCGATGACAACAAGGATTATATCTCGGTTAGCTTACCCGGAAGATGCACCTCTTCCTATCTGTTTCTGATTTGCCGAGATCGCACAGGGCGCGGGGCCAAAGAGCATACGCAGACCTAAAAGAGTAGCAACCCAGAAATAAATAATATAAAACCGAAATAAAACCAAAAAAATACTCTGCAAGAATTTAAAAAATGTGTATTCAGGCTTTATACCTCTGGATCTGACTGAAATGGCCGTATCTTGGGCAAACGGAAACCTTTTCAAGTGAAACGAAAATTGTTCCTGACTGAAACGAGCGCTCCAGACGCAATGGAACAGTTCTCTCAGCCCAGAAATGTACGAAAATGGCAGAAAATGGAGATGAGGCAACTCGGCTTCACGATCTCGATCTACAATAGGAGCGGGTCTTCAAACATGCTCTGATACCATGTTCGACAACACAGGTATTCCGACAGAGGAACACCTTCAGTAACCACTCACACAACCGGATCAAAGATCAACACATCGATGTTTTGACGTGGTAAAACTCCTACGGGGAAAGATCCATAGCCCCAACCAATGCGACCACTTGGAGCAATTTATTAATGCAAAAGAAAAAGATTACAGAAAGATTTTACAAGAGAGTTTCTCACAATCGATCATCAGCAAATGATCCTCCATGCTCTTTACATAGAGATCATGGACCAATTGGGTGTTAAGCCACAGATCAATGGCCATTAAGATCGAGGAGAATATGAACTGTCGGATCACTCTATGTCGGGAACATATCATGACTGTCAAATTTCCTAACTACAAATGCATATTAAAGAAACACACTTTTACCTAACGACACATTAGACCAAGTAGATTTTAACTAACTCCTAAGTGTCTAAATATCCTAACACAGAGGGGGCGCATTTCTCTAGGGGGATCCATCCGAGGTCTAGACATATCATTAGAGGGCCAATTGTCAGCAGATCAGTCACCAGGATTGAGAGAGAGAGAGCATGGCACATTGATTGGGACAGTTTCCAGGCAAATCTGAGGGGTTTAGCCACCAGGGTGAACTTTCCAGTCTTGCAACAGTTGTCGTATGAGTTGCCGTAGCTCGCAACAGATCTTACATCTCATCCATTGATCCTGCAACCTTCTTCTAGTATCAGGTATTATTGTTTTAGTTTGCTTATTGTATTCCGGCTAAGATTCTTTTGTCACTGATCTAGCCGAGTGATTTATTTTATTCAGCCACATTCGACATTGTACTTCGTAGAGATATCATAATATATGGTTTGCAGTCTTTTGTCTCATTTACTATTTGTATGCTCATTTATATGTTGTAAACAACTAATTATCTACACACACATGCGAAAAACACCAAGCATGTAAAAACACTCAGTTGAAACACATCCAGAAAGCCCAAGTGTATCAGATCAGACATTTGACATATCTGATTAGCAACATTTCCTAGATCTAGGATATTACACCCTAGCTCATGATCTCATCATCAAAAGCCCAACATCCTAGGTGTAGAAGGCAATGTCCAAGGTGGAGAGAGGATGCATCTCATCTTTGCATGCTGTCCAAGCCAAACTAAGTGCAACGTCCTCCATCAAGTGGCTGGGTAAGGTGTGGGTGCACTGTCTAAAGTATGGGCTTCTTGCCCATAAGTGTGCCATCATGACCATATCTGTCAAATCCAAGCCCATATTGTCCATCGTCCAAGGCCCAAAAGGTGTGAGAGCTTGTATTTGAGTGTGTCAAGCCATCCAATGACTCAACGCTGTGCATCACACTTGCCATATCTTTTAAACCGATGCACAACGTCCTGGGTGAAAGCAGGGGACGTCCTTCAAAGAACCATGTTAGGTGCATCCAAATCAAATCAAAGTATGGAATCAAGTAAAACTAATGTTCACAAGGTATAAAATCCCTTAGATCATACAAAGTAGGCTGTTACTTAAGATAGAAGCTACATAAAGAGTTCACATCAAGTATCCCCTTCAAATTTAACATTAGCTCTGGACTTTATGTAAGTTGGCAAGTTTGAATATGGGAGGACCATCATCAGACCTTATTAGGTGTGCCAACCAAAACAAGAAAGAAAAGACCCAAGTAGAGGAATATGTCCCAGGGGAAGCAGGAAATAAAAGAACCCTTCAAGAGTAAGTATGATAGTGAAATGTGTCGGGCTTACTTCATGGCTTATGGAGTCATTTGGTCCATTTCTATGAGCTCCTTTGTGGAGGGTGTGCTTTCTCTTGAGTTACCACTTTCTAAGCGCTACGTTTTTCCAACCCGTTATTCTACCTTTTGTATTGTCCTTTCATTAATTTACAAGTCCCCTTTATAAGGTTTCAAGCTTTAGCATTTATTTCTTTGGGACTGGGGCTTTGGGATTGGGGCGAACACGTAAAGGGTAGAGCTCAAGTATGGACTGGCTTTTAAGAGTCCTTGCTATTATTTCTTTCTTTATTTCGCATCATTCTTTCTTCATTATTTTTTTACTAGCAACTGCAATCAACCTTTGGGCCTTTAGCCCCTCTTCTCACGAGAGAATGAACCATGACCCATTATTGAAGTTTAGTACATTGTGACAGGTTCCAGGATGGTAAGTGTTAACTATGGCGGGGAAATGAAACGTTACCCTTGTGAGGCCTCCCCAGTAGTACTCCTTTTCCTTGGGGGTGACAACGCGAGACTAGAGTACAAATGTTGGCCACCAAGGTAAAACAAGAAAACAAACATAACTTCTTGAGCTTACGATCCATTATCCAATTTCAACCAATGATCCTCATTCACATTCCTAGTATATTAAGCACAACACTCTATATGAAAGAAGTACTAATGTACCTCATGGTGATGTTGGCTTGCCATCTCCCAAAGATTGTGCTTGATTGGATGTGATGAGCTTTGTTGATCGAGAGTGAAAGAGGCATCTGAAGGGGGGCTGCTGGGCTGCCATAGGTGGACATGCTGATCATCATCATCATCATCGGGATCACTGTCTTCGTTGTGGGGCCATGCGACACGATCTCCTCTAGTTACCCCTAGGCATGGGGGGGTAGCAATAATAAACCACTCTAAGTGTGAATACAACCCAAATAAGTAAGGGTGGTCCCACTAGGAGCCTAAACCAAGTCCAAACCCATCAAATAAACCATATAAATGCTTGGAACCATGTGAAAAAGGGGGTGTTTCCGTCCTTATACACACCTACTAACGTGGAGAAGTCTCCAACTCACTTGGTGTGTCCTTGGAGGCACAAACCTAAGTCTAGACCCACTGTCACCTCGATCTAGACCTCTTCCGTCTAGGCTCACTCCTAGGGAAGCCAAAGGGGGTAGACTCTACCAAACTATGTGAAAGTTTGTTTTAATTCTAGGAGTTAATTTGGTTGTTGATTAAGAAAACCCAACCCAATGATAGACAACAAATGCAAGAATGTAGTTTCTTCAATGACAAACAAACTCTTTATTTGTAAATCGATAATTAGACTAGTGCCTAAAGATTAACCAAAATTAAGTTAATGAGATATACAACAAAAATATAATTATACAAGAATGAAACAATGATATGAGATATCCACAATAAGTATGAAATGTAACTTTACACTTAGACCAACTATGTTCAAATAAATAAAGAATGCTAGAAATAAAGAATGCTTTGAGACAAGTATTCACATGAAAGAGAAATGCTTGAAAGTAAATTGCTTGAAAAAGTAACTTGCTTGAAAGGTAAATGTAGTAAAAGAGTGTGTAGATTGATTTTAGCAAGTTTTAGGTCTCTCTTGAATTAAGGGGGAGATTAAGTGTGAAAGATACAAGCCTACACTATGTGACTACCCCTGATTATTATCCCTTCAACCAAAATGAAGTACTAGGTGCTCAAGAAGAAGAACAAACAAGGTTCTTCCCTAGCTCCATAGGTCAAATCTGGAATGCTTGGGTGCTCAACAAGGAGGAGACGTAGTGCCGTGAAGCCGTCCCCAACTTCAACCCCTTGTAGCCTCCCAAGTCACCATTTTTGGTGGTAGAAGCAATAATAATTGGGTGCCTAATTAATCTAGCCTCTCAATCCTTTTCCCTTTCTTAGCTACCCAAGATCCACAAAGTGGCAAGGGGAGGGAATACAAGGCAAAGGCGGGGCACAAATTTGATTACTTTACAACAAGTTAAAACTTAAACTAGCCTTCACGATATTGCATGGATGGCAAAGCCAATCACTATGCAAGGTGTGGGCAAAATTAAATAAATTAAATGACTTGAAAATAAAAGAACAACCTCACAACTATGACACAAGATGGAGGACACCTATCGGTTTTGGCCAAGGTG
>ML796137.1:452024-468735 GCA_009831015.1 Picea engelmannii | reverse complement strand
GATATTTCCAACAAGAGGAACGACCCTCTTCCTTCTGCCACGGGAATGGAATGGAGTGGAATGACCCTCTTAAAGATCCCCCACGTGCTGCTATGAGAGATACGACCCCCTCTTGAGGCTGTCATGCACTGATGGAAGTAATACGACCCTCCTTCAAGCTGCCTTCGGGTTGGTAATGATTGGTACGACCCAAGAAAGAGAGTAGCAAATAATAACAACAATTCTACTTTCCCTAGATGCCCTTCCACAAACACACAACAATCTGAAAATGTCCATGATCTAGCAAAGAGATGGATCTTCTTACTACAACAATGAATACATGTTAAAGATTCGAGTGATATCTCCAACTGATCAACTAGGGTGGATTTGTTTCACCACCGAAACCAATCTGCTCAAGGGTTTGAGGCCCCAAAGCCAAAAAACTACAAGAGCTCTCCAAAATCCAATTTGTGAATAATAATAACGAATAATGAGAGAATGATCTCCAATCTCTCTTTTATCTCCTTTTTTGCATTTTCCGATCAATTAAATAATATAAAGTGACTTTATAAAATCTTCCTTTAATATTTCTCCAAAGTCACTTTATTTCTTCTTTTTCCTCCAAAAAGTGATTTATTTTACTTTAAAACATTTCCGGGCACCTAAAGTCACTTTTCATTATCCCAACATTTAAAACTTTTCATTCCGGTTCCAACGAGTGATTACACTAAGGTGCCCCCCTTAAATAATTAATTAAAATAACAACCTTAGTGAAATTAATTAAATAATGCTCCCAAATTACGGGAATGGTTGAAATGCCTTGGAACCGAAAACTAACTGCGCAGGAGTGATCTCGATGATGAATAACCTCTGAAAGCATCATATAACTCCTCTAAACCATCTGAGCTCACTGGTAATATCAAATTACCCCTCCGATTAGGGTGACACAACCTCGAAAACCATCTCCACTTGCAGAACAAGAGAACCCCAAAATGGAGACATTACATTTCCAACAACCAATCAACTTTGGCCAAAGTGATGAATGACCATCGGTTGAAGCTACTTTCAAGGAAGTTGGTCCAACGACTTGGGTTTGAGCCAGTAAGAACCAAAAAAAAAAGAAAGACGAGGAGTCTAGTTTCCTTCTTCCAAGTGACTATGTACTATGTAGCCCCTCAAATGGATTGAATGGTGAGTTCTTGTGAATGCCTAATAGTAATCCCCAATAAAGCACAATGAACCTTAGCCAAGAAAGACAAGCATTAAAGAAAATCAATTCATAGTGACAAGAAGTAAAGTTCAATATGTATGGCATTATGATCTCACCAAGCTTTAACAACTTGAAATGAGAGGAGGGGATAGCCTTATAGATTTTCATTAAATGACTAGTTTTTCCCTCCTTCATTAAAATAATAATTGATTGACTTGTCATCCACATCTCGGAGACTAAGTCATTTGACCAAAATAATATTTTTATCGTGATAACAATTTTTTAATAATGAAATTACCCACAAGGGGTTGCATTTGATCAAATTTGCGACAATTGTTTTCAATAAAACCCAATGGCTAGGGAGAGGGCCGGTCTGTTTGGGATGATATGCCTCCAACATCCATTCACTTAGCCCAACTTTTCGTTTTTTGCGCCAATCGATAGTTAGGAGGTGCAAATTACTTTGAGATGGGTCGATTTAAGTTTGAGAAGAGGTCCACGATTTATTTATTTATTGTAGAGGCCCATTTGATGCCACAGATGTACCCACGGTCCCGTAAACCTCACAGTTCAACCTTTTTTATGCTACCGGCTCCCTTGGAAAGGGCAGATTTGATGGATCATGTGGACAACTTTGATGGTGGCTCCTTTTTAATTGGGTCGATTTACTTGCATGGTGGCTTGATTTGGTCAATTAATTCCATGACCGAGTTTTATTCTGACATGGTATAGTTCATATTCCACTTCCTTAACCCACGACTGTCTGACCGCATGGCTATGTGATGTGGCGTCTGATTTAGAGGATGGAGACTCTTTAAATGTGGTGGTTCCATGTGCTCATAATTCCGAACCATATCATCTATGAACTCAAACTATACCATAGGATATTTAATAAAGAACTTTGGTTTTGATTTGGCATATAAAACAAAGAAGGGGGCAACCCCCTCTCTCTTTTGCTATCTTATGTGATTACCATGCGCCCCCTCTTTATGTTGTCACCTTTAACATCATGAGTGCACCCTCATGAAGTGGGTTAACACTTTATGTAAAAATTCATAAAATAATAATAATAATAATAATAATATATTTTTAAGGTCACGGCCAAGCCAGACACCAAATTGGTGTATGAGACCCCCTCCGCCCAACGATTTAACCAGTAAAGTCTACAAAGGTATACATACTCTACCCCCTTCTGGATTTGAACTTGTGACCTCTTTCCCCTTTTTCACCATTGCTTGAGATAAGGGGGCAATTTTCCTTTTTGGATCACTTAGAATATTATATAATATAACCTTTTAAACTTGTCCCCTCGTTCATAATATAATGCTTTCCCTTTTGTCATGGTCAAGGTGATAAAGGGGGTGCCCCCTTTATCAATCTGGAAAAAGCTCATTGGAATCCTGAGATCACTAGGACTTTGAATATGTAATTAACATTGCCATGAGAACCTCTAAATTCTGCCTCCTAAAAAGTAGGGGAACTGCCAAAAATAGCAATCCTATCCAATTTGATGAAAAGCCTGTATAATATCACTGGAAACCAACTCTGGACTAGGACCATATCACTGAACCATCCTGCACCAGAAACTATGTGTGAACCAACCTATGACTTATGAAAGCTATATCTGGAATCAAACTTTGAACACCATCCTGATGAAGTAAGTTGGCTCTTAACCCTCTAGTTCGCAAAGGAGCAAATCTGTGGGTAAAGACCACCTTGGATTTTAACACTACACTTGAAACATGCTAAGTGTTGGTTGCCTCTTTTTTTTCTCCCTTCTTGTTGCTTACCCCTTTTTTCCTCTGTCACTATGTTGCTTGTTGCATGCCACATATTGCATGCGGTTGGTCACCTTGCCGCTTTTGTGGGCAAGTTACTTGCGTGCTAGCTCCCCTTGAGGAAAACCGTTTTGCCTTTGCTAGTATGCCTAGCATTGCCACACTATTGACATGGTTACCCTTGTCCCTCTTGAGTGAAAGCTTCTTGCATGCCAGATATCATGTGTTATTGGTCACGCTTGCGCCTTTCAAGTGTAGGGTTCTTGCACACCACATATTGCTTGTGGTTGGTCACCCTTATTTCACTCGAGGAATGTTGTTTTCATTTGCTAGCTTGCCTAGCATTGTTGTGTGGTTTGCATGGTCAACCTTGCCCCCCCCCACCCTCGAGGCAAGTTGTTTTCCCTTTGTGAGCCTTCTAGTAGTGGCCTCTTTGCCCCCCTGGTCAACCTTTCTTTACTCAGAAAAGGATTCTCTTTCTTTTGCCTTCCTTGCCTCTCCCCTTGGTGCAAGTTCCTTGTTTTCCTTGTCTCTCTTGGGGCAAGTTGCTAATTCTTTGTTAAAGCTATTGATTGTCACATTGGCACACGAGGAAAATATCTGGTTGATTGGGAGCTTGCAGTATGTTGAGGTTATGTTAGTCATTGGGTAGAGTGGTGTGGATGAGCCAAGTTGAATGAATTCGTCGAGGGGCTGACTTGAGTCTCTTGTTGCTAGTTTTTGACTTTAACACATCTTGAGCCACTACCAACACTACTGCATCTTCGATAAATTTGCACTAATCAAATAGTTTTTAGCATGCTCTCTCAAGTTTCCACATGGCATCATCGACATACATGTAAGTGCAGGTATGATCTCTAACCGACTCTTTTACTTTTAAAGACTAGTTGTTGCTTGCTTGAGTGTGGTGGTTAGTTTTGCTTTCTGCCCCCCTCTCCTTGCATTCATTTGCTTGACACACATCATCGCTGGTTGTGTTATTTTTTCTTTGTCTTTGTTGCTTGCTAGCATGCAACCACATATTGTACATGAGCAAAACTGCTTTGCATCGGTATGAGGGTGAGTTGGTTCATTGTGTTGATTATGGATTTTTCTCTATTCCATGATGGATCCCTCATGCTACGACACCTGTGTGTGTTGCCTTTGCTATATGGCACCTACTTGTCGCTTGCATCATTGTGTTTGCACGCTGTTGCCACCTTGCTTTCCCTTTGTCTTCTATTGTTTTGGCCCTTTCTATTTACTTCATGGCACGTTCCAATGCTTTTTGGTCCACTGAATCATAGCACTTGCCATGGAGGCAAAACAGAGTGTATGGAATTTGCACTTCATACTAGACATAAACATATCCCCTTGGATGTCGATGTGTGGAGGAGTTTGTGTGTCGTGTACTAGCCATGCCAGGCCTACCTTAGGATGACACAAAGATTGCCCATCTCATCCTCACGATGACTCACATGTGCAAAAGTTTTCCTTCCAAGTTCTAAACGTATGATTTTGGTCTCCCATTTGATGTTTGGTACCATGGAAGGAAACCCTAGCCTAGATTTCAATGTTTTTACTTCTTGATCACATAACTAAGTCTAGTGGCCCTTGTTGACTACTTGGTTTCCATGTTTGGGTTCCTTCTAGGCGACTAATTCAATTAGCTATAGAACCTCATTCAAATATCTCCAATTTTGTTGGGGCATGTTTATTTAGGAGTTTACTTGGCCAAATTTACTGTTTTGCTTAGGTGGTTTGAGCATGCACCCTCAACTGTGACTTTCCTTGTCTATTCTGTGCTTGTAGCCCATTGCTTGCACATACCTACAAAACAAAGGGTGTGCTTTCTTGGACTTAATGCTAGTTTGACTCAAACACCTAGTTCGGACAATCAACATTATAGAAATTTCATGAAATTGCAAATTTAGAAATTTCACCTCTTTCCTAGAGGTTTCTCGGATCAGCGTTAGGGCTGATCTGAAAGATAATTTACAGCAGCAAAAAAAAGACAATATTTCAATCCTTTTTAACCCCAATCAACAAGTCAATGCTGATCTGAAAGATAATTTACAGCAGCAAAAAAAGACAATATTTCAATCCTTTTTAACCCCAATCAACAAGTCAATGCAAGAGAAAAGATACCAAATGTCTGCCAACAATTTTCAGCCCCCTAGGGAAATTTTATCAAGCATAAACCAGATCTGAAATGTACTCTATGACAACAGTGAAACAATAAATCTGCTCTATCTTCTTCAAGGTCAATGTTAAAACCCTTGACAATTTCAGCCTTAACTTGTGTCAAATCAGCAAGACATACAAGTGCTGGAAATTACCAAGTCATGAAGACAATGATAGCTATATGATCACTCCATCTATATGATCACTGTCTTAATTGAAGCATCCTGAAGTCAACTCCAAGACTCCATGCAAGTGTCCAAGCAACCCAATGCTGTCAAGGGCTCAACGCCCTCCTTCGGAATGCTAAACACTCCTCGAATGCGGGGCATTCTTCAAGCAAGCAACCTCTTCATGTGACTAGCATGTAGAATGTCACCTAGCTATTTCCAACGGTCCAAGGAAGAATGCTAATCAAGTATCCATATGAGATCTAACAACCAATGTTGTAAATCTTGTCTCGGGGAAAGTATCGGCGAGGGTCAAGAATGTAACTTCTCGATGACATCAGTGAAAAATATCAGAATATCTTGGAAAATGTCGCAAGATCTCAAAAAATACAAAAATACTCCTTTTTTTTTTCAATTTTTTAAACATCTAAAGCAACAACAACATCAAATAGACACATTGCTACATAAATATAAAAATACAACTAATAAATAAGATGCATAAGATGTCAAGTGGTCACATATCGTTACTAAACTAAAAATTCTGAAACATGTTCCTGATAGGATGATAAAAAATCACATCAATTGATCAAAATAAATATATCTCATTAGATGAATCATCATGAGGCATTTAGATACTAAATAATACATAATAAAATGAAAATGATAGATCATAGGAATCCAAATCATTGATTCCCTCTACTCCTTTTATGCGTAAAGGGAACCTCTTCCTCTAGAAGCAGTAGGTGGTCGTGGAGGTACTCGGGATGAGCTTGGAGTGGAAGCTCCAGCTGCTCCAGATGCTCCAACTGAGGTGGAAGTGATGGGGACGAGGTGGAAGGAAAAGCGAATTGCCTCCTCCTAGTTCCAACAAACCCAACTCCAACTGCAGGTCTGACTCTCCGTGGAGGTGGTGGCAGCATTGGCTACATTGGAAGATCAATCTCCTCCTCAACCTCTGTATCCACTGGAAGTGGAACATCCTCCTCCTCCTCCGCTACCGCCTCCTACATCTTAGGCTCCTCAATTTCCACCCTCCACTGACTAGTGGTGTCAATGGCATCCAATGAAATGGTCTCTATGTCAGGTTCTTTGTCAAGTTGCTTCACCCACAACCTTAGATTGTAGTAGACATATACCAAGTCATTAAGGCGCTGGGTACCTAACCTGTATGAACATTGAGGGCCATAGTTAGTGATGGTAAATTGTAGTAAATTAAAATTTAAAATTAAAAAAAATATAAATAAATAATTTAAATTTTGATTGTTGCATTTTTGAACATTTCTAACCTATTGTGCTTATTGGGGCATATCTTTTCAAAGACACTCCAATTGCGCTCACACCCTAAAGAATTGCATGTTTGACTAAGCACCCGAATGACAAGTTTCTGCAACTTTGGGAGCTTTCCACCATAGTGTTTCTGCCAGACATCTACAATGAATAAAATGAAAGGAAGACAACGAATTATATTTCCATCAAGTAATAAATGTCAAATATAATATATAGAAAGGAATAAACAAAATTTGAAATTGAAGCTTACCTGGCATCCTTGTGGTCCCCATATCATAGCCCAAAATCCTGGATGCCATCCTATATATCTCATTCTGTTTAGAAATCTCTAAGTGTTTAGCTGGAATCAACACCATCCTCTGAACACACTGAAGAAAACCATCAATGACCTCACCATCAAAATTAAATCCACAAGCATAAGCGGATGAAGGATTGAGGTAGAGCCCTACTGCATGAATGGGACGATGGAGAGTGTTATTCCATCGCTCATCATTCACACCCAATATCTGAGCTCTCTTGGTGAGTCCTTCCTCGCCCTTGTCATCATAGTACCGGTAGATAACTTCCTTGGTCCTATTCATGGCCTCATACAAGTAGCCCATTTCAAGCTTCTCACCATCAACCAATCGAAGAACCTTTACCAAAGGTTCACTAATGGTACATAGTACATACCTCACCTACTCCACTCCAGAATCTCTGGTCATGTCTCACAAGTTGGGCTATGGCTTGCCCATCTTGTTTGGTGCTATAGACACAAGCAACCCACTCATTAGAAAGAAACATTCTCTGTAACTCCAACATACTCTTGAGGAGCGAATGAAGTTGGTGGCGAAACGTGTGATCACGGGACACACCAACTCTTTGTTATGTGTGAACCGTCTCATGAGTGAAAGAAAAAATGTGTGAATATATATATCTATATATATATTGTCACACTCTGAGTTGAATCAATGATTTTCTTGATCCAAGGAAGTTTTCCCATGTCCTCTACCATCAAATCATTGTAATGGGCGGCACAAGGACTCTAGTACAAGGATGGATACCTCTCCATAAGCATTCTCCCAACAACAACATAATTAGTAGCATTGTCCGTGATGACTTGGACAACATACTATGGGCCTATCTCTTGGATAAAGCCATCCAACAACTCACATAATAACTGTGCATATTTTGCATGTGCACTTGCATCAACACTTTTGATAAACATTGTCCCCTTGGGACAATTAACCAAGAAGTTTAGAATTGACTTGCCCTTCCCATCACTCCACCCATCTGACATCACGGTGCATTCGGTGGTCTTCCATGTTTCCCTGAGCTGAGCTAATCTTTGTGTGCAATGTGCCTTTTCCCCTTGAAGGAGACACCCTCTCAAATCATGATAGGAAGGGCTCCTATACCTCGGGACAACAATAACAACAAATTTAAACATGGAATGGTAGAAGGGGTTCTTGGCAATGTTAAAAAGTATATCACTCCAAAGAAAACATTTGGCCACAAGCTTGTTGGGCTCCTCCTCCTCTTTTGTTTTAATCAATGACAGAATAGAAGGTTTCCCCCAGGTGTTGACCTCGGCACAAAGAAAAGTGAGGTTGATGAGCGGATTGCAGAAGTTGGGGGCCTTGTGGCTAAGGAGTGGGATTGTGATCCCCCCCTAGAGGCACTTGTTCCAATGTTTCTACCTACAAGTTCATTTTTCCCTACTTCGCATCCCTCTTATTAGCCATCTCAATGATTGATTGGTTTTCAATATGCATAATTTCTGGGTTAGTTTGTCACAAGCATCCACATCAAGCCCATTGATTTTGGCAAGGTGGTATTTCAAGCGGCTAATTCATCCATAATTGTTTTTTCCGCAAAGATTGCATGTCAATATTTGTCTATTGGGAAGTTCTACTGGTTCACCATTGTTGAAATTAATGCAACTGCAAGAGCCATTCTCCAAAGGATGGAAAAGACCTTAGCTGTAGACTAGGGCCCCCAACACACTCCTGGGGTTTCTTGGTATGAGACCAAGCAGTGAGAGCCATGGCAAAAGACCCTTGTAAGGGCCACCAATAGATGACTAGGGTTCTTGGTCTAGAACCAAGCAGAAAGACCCTTGTGAGGGCCCCCAATAGATGACTGGGGTTCTTGGTCTAGAACCAAGCAGAAAGACCCTTGTGAGGGCCCCTAGTGAATGACTGGGGTTCTTGGTCTTGGACCAAGCAGTAAGTCCCTAGATGTGTCTAGGGCCCCTGGATGTGTTCCAGGGAATCCTTGCTCAATGCTTGGATTGATCCTTGGATATGTTCCTTGGTGGTTGAGATAAGTCCCTAGATGTGTCTAGGGCCCTTGGACGTGTTCCAGGGAACCCTTGCTTATTGCATGGGTTGATCCTTGGTCTTGTACCTTGGTGGATAAGACCCTAGATGTGCTCTAGGGCCCCCAGATGTGTTCTGGGGCAACTTGGTTCTTGACCAGGAAGATCTGGTGTAATACCAAGATGTGTTGATGTGTGATCCTCTTCCTCTCTCCTGTGATGTATCTAGGAGTGTCTATGAAGATGGACCTGATCACATTGTTGATGTACCCCCTTATGCAGTGATAATAAAGTTTATAGGTCACTATGAGACTCATGTGGACATGTTTTGCCATTATGTAACTCTCCTTGACTTTGTCTTAAAAGGTAACCCCTTGTTGTTTTGCTTTCACTCTTGTTTTATGTGATGGGGATTTTATTAATGGGATTATGGTTTTATTTACGTGATTAGGGTTTTAATTAAATATTAATTGACATATTAATTAAATGTCAATAATTAAATATAATTCTAATTACCCTAACCCCTCTCCCTAACTATAAATTAGACCCTACCCTTTGTATTTTGTGACTTACATTCACTCTCTCATCTCCCTAAATTGCTACGGCTACCTCAGTGACACTTCTCCCTCTTTTGGTGTGGCCTCCTTTTGTCTATCAGTTTCAGTTCGGAGCTTTGTGTTGGCTGGAAGTTTCTCCCTTAAGGTTATGCTGAAGGATTGATGGTTGGATCTGCCACCACTGAACTGTGAGGTGCCTCTCTTGCTGCCGGATCTGTCTCTCTTGCAGCCGGACCTGTTTCAGTGGGTGCCTCTCCCTTTTAGGGCCACAAATCTGTGCTTTAAGTGCCGCAGGATCTCTCCTTTGCTGTGTGGGATTCCCTCTAGCTGCCGCGTGGAGTTTTGAGTCCCCTGTGGGGGTTACTCAGATTGCTGTCCAGATTTGTATGGAGGGTTTGACTCTTATATATCAGATCTGAGTTTTGTATGGAGGGTTTGACTCTTATATTCCAGATCTAAGTTTGTGCTTACTTATGGAGGGTTTGACACTTGTATATCAGATCTGAGTCTTGTGTTTGCTTATGGAGGGTTTGACTCTTATATTCAGATCTGAGTTTGTGTTTGCTTATGGAGRGTTTGACACTTGTATATCAGATCTGAGTTTGTGTTTTCTTATGGATGGTTTGACACTTATTCCAGATCTGAGTTTGTGTTTGTTTATGGAGGGTTTGACACTTGTATATCAGATCTGAGTTTGTGTTTGATTATGGATGGTTTGACACTTATTTCAGATCTGATTTTGTGTTTGTTTATGGAGGGTTTGCCACTTATTCCAAATCCGAGTTTGTGTTTGTTTATGGAGGGTTTGACACTTGTATTCCAGATCTGAGTTTTGTGTTTTCTTATGGAGGGTTTGACACTTGTATTCCAGATCTGAGGGTTCTCTTACTTGCTGTCCAGATCTGAGTGTTTTCTTATGATCTGAGTGTTCCCTTATAGTTGATCTACTTGCTGTCCTAATCTGAGGGTTCTCTTGTGATTGATTTCCTTGCTGTGTTATCACTGTTTATTGGAGGGTTTTCCTATTGGGGTTATTTGCTATTATGACTTTGGATTATTGTCGTTTCCATTGGGGTTTACTATCCATGGAAAAACTGTCCCACAGTTCTTTTGACAGAGATCAAACCCAAGAGGTTTGATCTATGAGCCTAAACTTCATCTGAGCATACTTACAGAGGCATACATCTACACATGTGACAGGTACACCTCTCATTGATTCTAGAGGTAAGCTATAGTTTATTTTGTACTCAGAAATATTGTTTGTTTCAGATCTGTTTATCTTCTATGTTGATCTAGTGGATAATTTTTTTTTAAAAGTACATTGTTTTTCTATTTTCCCTATTTCTAACAACCATACACCCACATTGGATCCAATGGCTTCGACATTTTGTTTAGGTGAAAATTTTAAACTTATAGCACAAAAAAAATAAAAAAATAAACACATGATAATGCAAAGCTTAAATAATGAGAGCTAGATGAATGTGGAATGATTGAATTTTCCATTAAAAAACAACAAGAAGAGGCACATTGCAAACCTAGCCCGAGTTTAGAAAAACAACCAAATGAAAGAAAAACGTTTTATACATACCTGGAAATCTTGATGGTTTGAATCCCCTCTCCACGATCTCTCCGCTAATGGAAACAAGATCCTTGGCTTTCTCCTTCTTGGACAGATGCACAATGTTCTCTCACACCTCTCTAGCTCTCTCACACTCTTGCAACCAAACAATAAAGTAAAAAACCTCACATGCGGCCTTAAAACCCATTTCCGACACACTTTTTGTGATTTCCAACAACAGGGCGATATTTTGGGTCGACTCGCGATATATTCAGAAAATATCGCGATATAATGATTGTATCACGATACTTTCAAAGTATCGGAAATATCGCAATTAAATCCAATATATCGCACAGGGGTTTAACTTAGCGAAATATCTGATAAATTCAATATATCGCCGAGATTTACAACATTGCTAACAACCAATGAGTAAGCCACCTCCAATGTGCAAGTCCATCACGAATCAACCAAGGGTTTACCATACACCATACACCATGTACCCCACATCTCATGAAGCACCCCCAAACATGATGTAAACACTTTCAGAGTAACCTTGAAAGATAACAAACACTCGCCTTTCGATTGTTATGGAGAAAGCATCACTTCCATGGTGTGTGCAATGCCTAGTCACACCATCCAATCATTCCCAAATCTATTTATGCCACATTCTTGCTCGTTGTTAGGGGCTCTCTTTGGCACATGAAAACTTGGGTGGATTAAATGCTCACTTGTGAATTTGCAATCTCTCGTCACCTATCACTCTCTTAGGTTTGTTAGGATCTTCTATCTCCATCAATCCTTCACCCATTGAAGTCTTCTTGTTGATGGTATCTTCTCCTCAGTGGTTTGGATCTCCTTTTGTTGGATCAATCAGTTGCATCTTGTGGTGTCTTGGCATCATCCCTTTGCACTTTGATCAACCTTCATCCCCACCTCAAAGGAAGCTTGAATGTACAACTTTGAGAGAGGAAGCATCTTTCACTACTAAGTGCACTTGGGTCATACCTATGTCTTGCATTAATAGATATATCCTTTGTTTGTGTGTGGCTTGCTTGCTGTCATTTCTTTATATTGAAGATAGATTATAGAGAAAAATAAACTCTAGGTTCTCTTCTTGGTTTGCTTGTTCACCATCAAATTTGGTCAATTGATGTGATGCTTGTTACTTGATTGTGTGCATTGGGTTAGAGGGGATTAATTAGGTGACAGTCTACTGCCATTTGTCCTTGCTTTTGAATCTATCCTATCCCATCAAGTAGATTTTGTAGATCTGTTAACCCTTGGATTTTCTCACTTGCGAATCCTGAGGGTTAAGGGCTAGCATGTTCTATTTGGCTAGCATTCAAACAATTTTCCCAGAGATAGCTTGGCATAAGCCAGGGTTGGTTTCCATAAGAGTTCAGGTATAGGATTGGTTTAGTGGTGTTTCTTGCTTTAGAGAGAGTTTGCACAGGTTTTCATGGATCAGAGAGAGATCATTATTTTTCGTAGATTTCCTACTTTTTAGGAGAGAGGCTCACATGGTAGTTTTGATCATATAGTCATAGTCCTTGCGAGCTCATGATTCCAGTGAGCCTTTTTTAGACGACGTGCGAGTACTTACTATTTATAGCAGTTGGAGTTCCAGGGTTTAGATGATGATTCTGAGCACATATCCGGGTTCCTTGCAGAAAATCGAATCCAATGAGCCCATTTTCATTGACATGCTACAAGATTCTCTTTTTAGCAGTGCCTATTTTTAGGCGTACTATATTTGGTAGGGTTCTCCTAGCAGTCTCATACATTTTTGGTCATTTCATATTTTTCAGGTGGATTGCTATTTTTAGCATGTCTATTTTTAGTAGTGCTAGTATTAGCAGGTGTGGTTACCATGCAGGAAGACATGTGGCAGTTGCAAATTACGAAATGTGGCAGCCTCACAGTGTGACAAGTGGCAAAAGCAAGGCACATGCTTGGTTTAGTCAATCAAGGTGCATGCATTCATTAGAGATGAGTTGGCGCACGTCAAAGGTTATAAGTTTACATGTTTGAGTTGATTGAAAATGAACTCTCCCTCTTTCCCACTTCACTCTTCTCTCTCACATTTTCTTTTCCTCTTTCACATGATCATCTCTTCTCATGCGTTTATCCTCTTTCACATGTGCGCCATGCATTCCCTCTCATGTGCACTTATCCTTTCCTCCACCTAACTCCTTCTTTACTCACCTCTCTCCTTTTTGGCATATCCTCCTTATTTACTGACCTTCCCCCTTTCTTAGGCGCATATCTCCCTTGTTCATGCGCATGCGTGTATTCATTACTCCCTATTTTAGCGCCTCCCATTCTCCCTTTTTAGTGCATGTCTATTTGAGCTCATGCGCACCACCTCATTACTCCACTTGTATCCACTCCTTATTTTAGCGCATTGTTTCCCTAATTCACGTGCTTATTCTCCTCTTCTTTCCCGGGTATCTTCAATTACTCTCATCACCACACAAGCTATGATCATGAATCTTCTCCGACATCATGGCAGTTACACATGGAGCGAAGGGTTACTTCACTTCACTCACTCTCTAATGCACCTTGCATGAGGGGAGGTTATTCTTGGGATGTGCACCCTCTTAGTCCTATATATTGAGCGTTTCTTCATTGAGTCTGGGTCGGATCTCTTCAGCAGCAGCAGACTTTCTCATTCTCTCTCTCGTCTATTCTTTTCTCTAGCTTCTATTTCTTTGTGCAAGAGTCATCTCTATAACAGTTTCTGTACTTGTCTCCATGGTGCAATCAACCTTTTGGCAAATGCAGGAATAAAACTTTGCTATGCTTGTATCAAGCTCTCGAGGATTGTTGGTATTGTGCTGGATTTTGTGTTTTGATTAGAAGCTCTTAGCCTTTTATCTTGGTGTTATTCAACCATTTAATTGTTCTTTCTTTCTCTTTTTCCGTACTTCTCAAAGCTAATGTTGCAGGGATTCTACCACTTCAATTTATAAATTATTCAAATTACCCCTTTGGTAGCTTGATCTCTAGCCAAGGATTAGGTCTCTCAAGGTAAAGTTCTCTCAATTTTCCTAAACACCTGAGCGTTTTGTCTCATTGATCTTGCTTCCCTTCTGTCCTCCCCTAACACTTTTGCAAATGGATTCACAATTTTGTCAATAAATGCATGACAATGTTTTAACTTTTCTCATCTGTGTAAACTCAATCCAAAGGGGGTACCAATGTTGAGATGTGAACTTCTGCAAAAGATTGTCCAGTCAAGACTGCAAATAAATTGTGACAGCTGCAATCATTTAGGTCCCATTCAGCAATACACCTTGAGCAGCATTTTGAGATCCATAAACCACAAGGTATAGGCTTTCCTGAGCTTCCAAGAAGATTTACATGCCATTGACGAGGTTCCCATTTCTTTGTGGACCATTTATGTCTCCATCTAGTGTCATTTAAAAAAAAGTAGAGTAACAGCTCTTTTTTCCAACCTTTCCACTGTTGACTAAAAAGCAGGATCTTTTCCGAGGTCTGTATCAAACTGTCCCTGTTCCATTTTTTGCTCAATCGAAGGGTCTTCTTTGGTATCAACAACAAACTCAAGAGTCAATGCCATGCTTTATGTTGGTCCCTAACTTTTTAATGGAATTGGTGGTATTCTCCATCCTAAACCTTTTGTGTGTGTAAGTATGCACCTTTTTAGGCAGGCTAGATGGATCAGAATGGGGCTGGTCTCCATCTTCCTTTATCACCTTATGTTCTTTATATTTAGCTGCTAGCTGTTTGATATTTTTTTTTCTCCACCTTGCATCTTCTTGGGTTTTCTACCACATTTTGGGCTTCCCCTCTGTTCTTCCTTCATGGCACCCTGTTGCCTTTTTCCCTGCATCAATTATATTTTTATGGGAAATATAACAACTCTAAAAAACAGTACAAGTCTAAAGTGTTAAAGAGGAAACAATATGTCTTCTGTAAAATTAAGACTTAAAATTAGCAATGCTTGTCCAAGAGATGAACTCTTCTCTGATATGTAGAATGGATGTACTGCACCATGTAACCAACATGGATTATTTTTACGCTACTGGACCCCACACATTTAAAGTTCACATTAGCCTGTATGTATCTGTTTCTTATTATAACAGTGAGGACTGCAAAATGAGAGTGTCATAGTGTCTCTCATTCCAGGAAGTCATGAAGATAACCGACAGTCCTTGTTCAAATCCTGTAAAAGCATTATTTATTGCATGGTTGTAGTGCATATTGTGCACTTATATTCTATAATACTCTTATTACTGATAGACTGTAGTTTGAAGACAGATTCCAGCTATAATATAACAGATAGCAGGCTAGTAGCCTGGCATTATATTAGTGAAGCCTCCCTTTCTCAGGTTAGCTCTGTAAATAACATAATTGGGAAATAAGCTTATTCTCTTGTATTTTTATTTGCTGGGGAACTTGTACCAGAAAGGCATTGTCAACGACTTCAAACATAGCATCCTTGTTTTGCCCCAGGAGTCAGAATTTCTATAAGTCAAGAAGCCTTAAAGTCAAGGATCTTTGAAAGTGAACCAAAAGTTTTGGGCACCATCCTATTCACAGGTCTCCCTTCGCTGTGGAGGAGGTCAAGGGTGCCATTCAATGGGGACTTCACTACGGAATTATCAGCCTTCAAAGTTTATCTAGCTGCTAAGATCACAGCCGGGCTAGGTATTTTGAGGAAAGATACTGCTTCTCTGGAGTTTGGAACTAAGGTTGACATGTTAGCTATGCTTGTCTATTTAGGGAGATGGGCCACATCAGCAGATCCTTATCCCCTTGATATGCGAGCTTACTGAATATCCAATGTAATTCTCAGCAGGATTATGTCACAGATCATACTAGTTTCACAGAATTTTTAATGATAATGCAGCAGAACAATAGATCCATGTAAGTTTGTAGTCTATAGTGAGTGTCACCTTATTGGATCTAAGGGGGAGTGAACAATTATTTACACAGGAAACGGTTACTTGACAAGGTGAATAGACATACCGAGAATATAAAAGTATCCTATAAACATCCCACTTAAACCAATTTGACTTGTTGGACATGTGTTAAGTCCCTTGGATGATGGAGGGAAACCAACTCCAAGTGGTCAAATACCTTCCCTCACATACACACAGCAAGGATATCAATGTAATATTCATCCTCATATTAAATATATCTTTCAGTCTGTCAACTTCATTTCAATTATATATTTCACTCTATGAATTGATCATTTGTTATTTCAAGTGATGTCAGGGAATTGTTCTTGCAATTGTGGCGAGTTATCAACCCTCCCCGCTTTTCCTATTGCCATTGATAATTCTAATCTCTATGCTGTTACTCTTCCAATGATATTCTCCATTCATCCATTCAGGATCATATCCAGCCCGATGATTGGTTCCTTTTCCACCAGGTCCCTGTCCTATTTTTTTCCAACGACATGGTCCTCTTGTCCTCCACCTTGAAGGGGTTATAGAGAGAGCTTAACACCCTATCTAGTTTTTGCAATCTTTGTTAGTTGATGGTCAACCTTGGCAAAACCAAGGGTATGGTCTTCAATGGGTTGAAGAACGTCCTCATAGAGTATCATTTTTACTTCCAGGGTGTGGAGATCAAGATCACTACTGCTTACACGTACTCAGGTGTTCAGTTCTCGGGGCCCACATTTGCTTTGAGGAAAACCCCAGCCCCGAATCAACAAGGGCTATGGCTCCTTTGCCCTCCT
>ML796137.1:354974-367851 GCA_009831015.1 Picea engelmannii | reverse complement strand
CATTGAGAGTGGTGGACTTCCATTGTTGAGGTGGGATCCTGGCATTCATCCAAGTGATGGATTGTTTCAGATGAGGTTGATGACCAACCGAGTTGAGGCAGTGATTGGTCTGCGTCATGGTGGGAATGTTGTGAGAGGAGTTGTGGGGTTTTGCTTTTCCCTCACGATACCCAGGATCTAGGATAGTCGTGGATTAACATGCGTTGACTTCATTGAAGTGCCTTGGTTGAGTATGGTCCATGATAGAGGATTCTAGGAGAGGAGAGCACAGTTTGAGCATGGTGGTCAGACGATTGTGATTGGAGGGATGCATCGTCAACACAAGAATTCCCCTTTGAGGCTGGCATGGGACCCTGGGATTCCAGTTGTTGACAGGACGATAGATGAAACATGTGGGTTTGCCAGTTTGTGTTCTCTAGATTTTACTCCTGGAGTGCGTAGGATTGGTTTCTTGGAGGAGCAGTTTCCTGAGGAGTCGGCCACATTTCAGCAACTTATGATCGCTTGGCTTATCAGGGGTAGTCAAGCAGATTCATGTGATAGCACTGTACAAATCGGTATGATGAGTAGAGGGTGCTTCACTTCATACAGGATAGTTTGGGACTTGGGTGACTTCATCACTTATAGGCAGGTCCGAGAGTTTCTTACAGGGAGGGACTTCGCGAACGTTGCATCAGGACACATGGGGAAGAGTCCGCCTTGGTGGAAGAGCAGATTGGTGCACCAACTATTGGTGATGACTAACAGAGTTGCGACAATGATTGATCTGCTTTATTTTTGGGATGCCAGTGTAGGAGAGGTTGAGACATATTCCAAATGGCGAGACAAACCTTCTTTTTAGATACCCAGGATCGAGTCAGTTAGTGGATTTGCATATTTGGGTTTCATGTAGATACCTGCTATCCCCATTTTGTAGATAACTAAGGAGATTATGTCTCGAGGACCTCATGTTGCAGATATGGAGTGCCGAGAGACTACATGACCAACAATACCCTTTTGCAGAGATGGAAACCCCACTCACCACCACATATGGTCACAGATTTCCAGATGGAATCCATCACATCAACTGGCTTCCGGAAGGTAGTGGGCCTTGCTCCATGAGGTACAAGTCAGTATTATGGTGAGCATCATTTCAATATTTAAACCAATTGAGTATGTTGTATCTTAGATTGCTCTAGATTTCATGATATATGCTTGAACATTATGCCTTTTTCCTTGCTTCACCTTGGTGGTTGACATTGTGCCCTAGTAAGTGGTCTTCCTTGGGGATGGGTTTGCTACTAGGAACTCCCTTAAAGAGCCATCGTACTGGTCCCGACCATACTTACCACTTTCCATCATTGTTCCCCTCCATTTCCTTATCTCTTGGGATTTTAGGGTATATTGACACAAGAAGGGGTTGTCCCTCATTCTATGGGAAGAAGGGGTTGAAGGTCCAGAGGGATTGGTGTTGGGTAAAAGATAAAAGCCTTGTATGAACCTTCCAGATGCTTCGCCCAGGGATCACCCAAGAAAGCAGTGAAACACTTATCTTTGAGTAAAGGGGATCCACCATATAATAAAGAATTTTTAAAGGTTAGTTGAAGGATAGGAGGTCTCATCACGATTTGATCAATCACGTCCATGAATATTTTGTGGTATGACATTGCCATCATCTGGCCACCAAACCAGGGTAATGGCTCTCAGTTGCATGGCTGAGAGAAAGGTGGTCTCATCACGAGCCAACCTTTTCATTTCCACTAGGTGTTTGTGGGTGACATTGCCATTATCTGGTCACCATGCCATGGCAGTGACCTTCAACCTCTCCTTAAAAGTATGAAAGAATAAAAGCATGGCAATTAATGGGCTTTGAAAAAGTGCATTGTGGACAAAGGTACCACATCCTCTGCAAAGGCACCCATGAATGAGACACTACGACCCCTTGTATGTCATGGTCCCTATGCCCATTGAGTCTTGACCCCAACCACCTCACTCACTTTACATTGCTTGGAGAGGGATTTCTTGGAAACTCTCTTTGTCCTAAGGCAAGATCTACCTGTTGGTTGTGGAGCCTGATTATTTCCCTGATTCAAAGGTCTTTGTTTTTAGCCGTGTTTATACCCCATGAAGACTTTACACCTCGGAAGAATGTACACTTCTCCATGTGGGGGAGTGCAGAGGGGGTTACCCCCCCTGCGGGGTCTAGGGGCAAGCGGGCCCCCGAAGAAAAAATTGCCTTGTAAATGTATATTGTAATTTCATAGTAAATCTGGACCGTTCATTATAAGGTCGCAGATCTAACGGTAGAATTTGTGTTAAGGGTTTTTTGCTCTAGAAGACAACCCTCTTTTATGAGGGAAATGTATTGCGGCTATGGATCATTTCAAATATTGTATTATGAGTGAGGAGACTGTGAGAGAAAGAAGAGGAAGTTACAGCGGGTGTGTTGTAGGTTGTATCCCTTCTGTTGCTGGATAATAATAAAGCAAGGACCTGACAATTTCTCTGGTGGACGTAGCCCACACTAGGTGAACCACGCATATCTGTGTCTCTACTGTATTGTGTATCTTTTGTGTTTTATTTCTGCATTTGTTTTATTTTATTGCTCCGCGATCCTGTTTTTCTAACAACTGGTATCGGAGCGAAAGGTAACTCACAGGAAAATAGGGTTCTTGGTTCGAGTGGGAGCAATGGCGGAAGATGGAAAGTTTAGGGTCGAGAAATTTAACGGCCAAAACTACCAGTTATGGAAGATGTAGATGGAAGATTATTTATATTAGAAGGATCTATTCTTACCATTGGGTGGAATAACAAAGAAGTCGACGACCGTGAAGGACGAAGAATGAGAGATTCTTGATAAAAAGGCTCTAGGAACGATATGGCTGAGCCTGGCAACGTCGGTGGATTTCAATATTTCGAAAGAAAAGACAACGAATGAGTTGATGGAGGCATTGGCTAAACTATATGAAAAATCCTCGGCGTCCAATAAGGTATTTCTAATGAAGAGATTATTTAATATGAAGATGTCAGAAGGTGGGTCTGTTGCAGATCATTTAAATGAATTTAATACAGTTACTAATCAACTAAGTTTTGTAAAAGTGGACTTTGATGATGAGGTCAGAGCTCTTCTAATTTTGTGCTCATTGCTAGAAAGCTGGAACGACTTGGTCACGACTGTAAGTAACTCTATCTCTGGTTCAAATACTTTAAAAATTGATGATGTTGTTGGTGTTATCCTTAGTGAGGAAATGCGACGGAAAAGCACAGGGGAGACATCAGGTAATGCGTTAAACATGGAGAACATGGGAAGACAAAAGGATAGAGGAAAAGGCTCAGGGACCCGCAGGAATTCTAGGAAAGGCAGATCCAAATCCAGATTTTGAAAGATAGTGCTGGAATTGTGGGAAGAAAGGACATCTGAAGAAAGATTGCAGAGCTTCAAAGAAACAAAGAGATGGAGAGCAGGAGAAAAATCAGGAAGCAAATGTAACAGGTGATGTGTTACAAGATGCTTTGATTCTTTCTTTAGATAATATTTCTAAGTCTTGGGTAGTAGATTCAGGGGCTTCATTTCATGCCACACCCCATAGGAAACATTTTCTAGATTATGTTCAAGGTGATTTTGGACAGATTGATTTGGGCGATGATGCACCATGTAAAATTGTTGGAATGGGAAAGGTAAAAATAAAGCAAAGGAATGGAAACCAATGGTTGTTGAAAGAGGTAAGACATGTTCCAGATCTAAGGAAAAATCTAATTTCAACAGGGTAGTTGGCAAGTGAAGGTTGTATATCCATATTTACAAATAAGGCGTGGAAGGTCACCAAAGGATCATTGGTGATAGAAAAAGGAGAGAAGGTAGGTACATTGTATTTATGTACTGGTAATATTGACTCTTCTATCACTTTAGCTTCTACAGGAGTGGATACAACACTGTGGCATCATAGGCTTGGACACATGAGTGAGAAGGGGATGCAGATACTTCACAAAAGAAATTTGTTGCCAGATCTTAAACAAATTGATTTTGATTTCTGTGAGCATTGTGTTTATGGAAAATAGAAGAGTCATATTTCTCAGAGTCGGAAAAGAAAAGAGTGAAAGGTTAGAGCTTGTGCATACAGATGTATGGAGACCAACTCATGTATCATCTCTTGGTGGCTCTCGTTATTATGTTACTTTTATTGATGATGCAACTAGAAAAAATTGGATTGCATTCGACAAAAATCTGATGTTTTTGATACTTTTAAGAAATGGAAAGCTTTGGTTGAGATTGAGACAGGAAAAAGGTTGAAGTGCCTCAGATAAGACAATGGAGGTGAATATTGCAGCAAGGAGTTTGATGATTACTGTTCATACCATGGGATTTGTAGAGATAAGACAGTTCCAGGAACACCACAAGAAAATGGTGTCAGAAAGGATGAACATGACAATCATGGAGCGTGCAAGGAGTATGAGATTGCATGCTGGTTTTCCCTTACAGTTATGGGAAGATGTTGTAGATACTGTTGTTTACTTAATAAACAGAGGACCTTCAAGCTCTTTGGATGGTAGAATTTCAGAGGAGGCATGGACATGTAAAAAAGTAAACTATTCTTTTTTGAAGACTTTCGGTTGTGAAACATTTGTCCATATTGATAAAGAAAATAGAACAAAGCTTGAGGCAAAATCCAAGAAGTGTACCTTTATTGGCTACGGTGTTAATGATTTTGGTTATCGCTTATGGGATTATGAAAATAACAAAATCATTTGGAGTAGAGATGTCATATTCAATGAGAAGGTCATGTACAAAGATCAGTTGCAGGGAAAGAAACAGGAAAAAGAAAAACCATAATACACAGTGCTTGATGAGATCACTGAGACAGAAATTTCAAAAGTACCAGAAAATCAAAATGTACAACAACAGGATCAACAGGTACCTCAAACTCCTGCAAGTGTTGTTAGAAGATCTACCAGGTTAAGTAGACCCCCTGAACGATACTCTCCTTCATTGTATTATTTATTGTTGACTGATTCTGGTGAACCGGAATGTTATGAAGAGGCAATTCAGGTAGACACTAAAAGAAGTGGGAGAAAGGAATGAAAGAGGAAATGTATTCTCTGGGAAGTAACTAGACTTGGGATTTGGTTCAGTTTCATGCAGAAAAAAGAGTATTATAGAATAAATGGGTTTACAAGTTGAAGGAAGAAGATGGAGGCAAAAAGCGGTATAAGTCTATACTTGTTGTAAAGGAGTTTGCACAAAAGAAAGGTATATATTTTGATGAAATATTTTCTCCTGTTGTTAAAATGACTTCAATTAGGACTATTTTAAGTCTTGTGGCAGTAGAAGATTTGCATTTTGAACAGTTAGATGTAAAAACAATTTTTCTTCATGGGGATTTGGAGGAAGAGATTTATATGCAACAACGACAGGGGTATGAGGTCAAAGGGAAGGAGAATTTGGTATGCAGGTTGAAGAAGAGCTTGTATGGCTTAAAGCAAGCTCCAAGGCAGTAGTATTTGAAGTTTGACAGGATTATGACAGAACAAGGTTATAGTAGATGTCATTCTGATCACTATGTTTATTTTAAAAGGCTAGAAAATGGAAGCTATATTATCTTGCTATTGTATGTAGATGACATGCTTGGCTTGTTGCAGGATCTAATATGCAGGATATAAATGTGCTCAAGAAAAAATTAGCTAATTCATTTGCAATGAAGGATTTGGGTGCTGCAAAGAAAATCCTTGGTATGAGAATAACAAGATAGGAAAAATCGCAAATTGACATTGTCTTAGAGTGAGAACATAGATAAGATGTTGGAGAGGTTTAGAATGCAGACTGCAAAACCAATTAGTACACCTTTGGCCAATTATTTCAAATTAACTAAGGAAATGTGTCCCAAGACACGAGGAGATAGAATACATGTCCAGGGTCTCATATTCATCATCAGTTGGCAACTTGATGTAAGCAATGGTTTGCACACGACCAAATATTGCACATGCAGTGGGAGTTGTGAGCAGCTATATGAACAATCCAGGTAAAGAATATTGGGAGTCAGTAAGGTGGATTCTCAGGTATTTGAGAGGTAGTTCTACTCATGTATTATGTTTTGGAGGTTCATACACTATTCTACAAGGATATGTTGATTCAGATATGACAGGTGATAAAGATAGCAGGCGGAGCACCGCAACGTATGTTTTTACTATAGGTGGAACAACAGTAATTTGGATTTCGAAACTGCAAAATGTTGTTGCACTTTTAACAACAGAGGCAAAGTATGTTGCTGCTACAGAGGCTAGTAAAGAGATGATTTGGTTACAGAGGTCTATGGAGTAATTGGGAAAGAAGCAGGAGAATAGCAGGTTGTACTGTGAAAGTGAGAGTGCCATTCATCTTGCAAAGAACCCAACCTTCCATTCGAAGACTAAGCATATACAACTCAGGTACCATTTCATATGATCCGTCTTGGAAGATGGACATTTGAAGTTGGAAAAGATGCACACTAGCTAGAATCCTGCAGACATGTTAACAAAGAGAGTAACCAGGGAGAAATCGAGTTCCTGCTCAGTTTCAGTTGGTGTTCAAGCATGAAGGTGAAGATGAGAAATTTTCTAGGTCCAAGATGGATCATAGTCCAACATATACAACAACGGTGGAGTTGTTGAGATTAGTCTCCAAGTGGGAGATTTTTGGTTGTGGAGCCTGATTATTTTCCTGATTCCGAGGTCTTTGTTTTCAGCCGTGTTTATACCCCATGAAGACTCTACACCCCGGAAGAACGTACACTCCTCCATGCGGGGGAGTGTAGGGGGGCGTTATCCTCCTTGTGGGGTCCAGGGGCAAGCGGGCCCTCGAAGGAAAAATTGCCTTGTAAATGTATATTGTAATTTCATAGTAAATCTGGACCGTTCATTATAAGGTCGCAGATCTAACGGTAGAATTTATGTTAGGGTTTTTTGCCCTAGAAGGCAACCCTCTTTTATGAGGGAAATGTATTGCGGCTATGGATCATTGCGAATATTGTATTCTGAGTGAGGAGACTGTGAGAGAAAGAATAGGAAGTTACAACGGGTGTGTTATAGGTTGTATCCCTTCATTTGCTGGATAATAATAAAGCAAGGACTAGCAATTTCTCTGGTGTATGTAGCCCACACTGGGTGTGTTATCTCCTCAAATAAATCAATCGAGTTATTTCATTTTAGGTGATAGGATGTCTTTTAAAAAAATATATTATTAATTTTTTAAAGCTCATTTTTGAAATCTTTATGCATGTAATAAAGTAAAAATAAACTTTTGTTTAGTTTTTATTTGATCTAATTCAAATCTCAGGTTTCGGTGGCTTAGGCGAACATTTCGATTGTTCATTAGCCACTGAAAGCCTTAGCTTTCAGTAGCTTAAACAAAGGAATTCGGGGCTATTTTAGCCACCGAAATCGCAGAAGCAGGGGAGGAGTCAGGACGTCCTTTCACACGTTTCAACCGTCGGGTTTGAAGTTTTATAATTGCAATTAGCCGCCGAAAAGACAAGAGAACGAACCATTCATGGCCGAGAGCTGATCTCTGTATGTTATAAGCGAATCTTTTCAGGATTGTTGTATCATCAAGCCATATGCTTATGTACCCTCCATCATTATAGTTATCGACCATGATTGCTGCAAATCACAAACCATTCTGCCGCATCCCTTGTAATCAGTGCCACGTTCTAAAGCTCGCCTCGGTTTTCTCTTTTCTGTCACAACCGAGCCGAATCTCCCTAACTATATGCTGTGTAACTCTCCCGTGAAATCCGTTTCTTTGATCACAGGTGAACAGAAGCATTGTGGCAAATGAAGAACGAAGGGTCAACCCTGAGGAAAGATCTCCACGACATTAGTTACTTGGAATCGCACTCGGAGGTATGTCAATTGTTCAGGGATGCAGGGTGTTATAATTTTTGCAAAAAATTACAGAGTTCTCATCAGCAAGTGGCAGAGGCCTTTGCCCTTAATTTTGATGGAAAGAAAGAAATCATAGGTCGGGATGAATTTGAAATAGATGAAGCCCTCATAGTCGAAGTGACAGAGCTTCCTAGGACTGGAGAAAAATGGTTTAAAACTACTGTCACTAAGAATGTTGAATTTAGGTCTTATTTGAAACCGGAACACAGGGGTTTGATATGGAAGAAAGACATCCTTGTGTCTTTCCTTGAAGAGAAATGGAAGCAGTTATTGAAAGCCATAATGGTCTATATAACTTGTGAAGGGCGATATAACAGAGTGATGATTTACCATTTTAAACTCATAAATCATTTGATTGGTAGAAACCCACTCAATCTGCCCTATTTTCTCCATAGAAGCTTATCCAAAATGGCTCATCAAGTCAAGGCCAAACCCAATAAAGTTGCAGGTAGACTATCCCACCACAGTCTGATTAAACTTTTGGTTTGTGAGCTGTTGCAAAGAAGAGGCAAAGAGTGGAATTACTTATTTTTCTGGAATGATTTCCAGACTGAGGTACAACGAGAGGGTAAAAAGAGTTCTCATTCCAAGAAGTCTTCTACTCCCAGAAGTTGAAAGAGGAGGAGGAGGAGAGCTATCTCTCCAGCTCCAGTTAATCAACCCTCTCCTTCCTCTAAGCTAAATAAAACTAAGAAGAAATTGAGTTTCAAAAGTGAAAAAGAAAAGGCCAAAGAATCCCTAGTGAACAACAACATTCTTAATCTTCCTTACAAAGACTCGGAGGATGAAGAGCACCAGATTGAAATAGGGCACAAGGATTCAGTCACCACAGGCGTGAAAATTTTGTTTTTGTAGATATATACACAACAAGTTATGAAGACCTTCCATCACCTACACCTCAAGAAGAACAAGAACCACAAATTGCAGATGCCTCATCTAGCAAACAAGTGAAGCAGAGTAAATCAAAGGAAATCAAGAAGCTTAAGAAGAAGTTAGCCGAGGAAGAAGTGCTAGAAAGGGTAATCAAAACTAGGTATGAAACCCTGTCGAAGAACTTTGTAGAAAGCGACTCATCCTTGGAAAGATTAGCTCATGAACGCATAAAGGAAAAGAAAAAGAACGACAAGATTGTAAAAGACTACAACAGCTTATGGAGAGTAGCTCAGGGCTTGAAGAAAAAGGTCAGGGCTTTGAGGAACAAGCCATGTCTTTAAAACACCAGGCTCAGACACATGCTACTCTTGAAACCCTAGTAGAGGTGGCAGTTCAGTGCAATGAACCAGAGGCAGTCAGTAACCCTACAACCTTTGAGCAAGATGCAAAAGCCTTAAAAGATCAGCCCTAAGGCGTTTTGGGCTAAGACTAAAGGTATTTTTGAAATTTTGATAATTTCACTAGTCTTAGGTTTTGGTGGCTTAGGCGAACATATCGATTGTTCATTAGCCATCGAAAGCAGAACTTTCGGTAGCTAATTGGTCCGAATTCTATCTACTCTAGCTACTGAAAGCACTGATAAGGCAGAAAGTTAATATTTTTGCATAGGTCCAAGTTTTCCTTGTCCAAAAGCCTCAAAAATGGTTCCAATCGATGGAAAATAATTAATGACATCCTTCTCAAGAGTTTGTTTTGGTTTTAGAGATGCTCTACAAGACAAAAAGGTCAAAAACAATTAGCTATTTTCAAGGATATAAAGCTGTTTGACTGTCAACAAGTGTCATGTTCGACTCCTCCCATATCACATGAAATCCAGTAGCCTCGGAAGGCTCAGTACACCTGCCAAAGAATCTGAAGATCATAAAGATCATTCGAGGATTTGAATTGACCTAGTTTATAGGATCTTTTCCTATTTTCTTGGGCCAGTTATTGATTTTCTATTTTAGGCAAAATTCGATCCAGTAGTATAGGATCTTGAAACTGTTTGTAAAGGGCTATAAAATCCAGAACATTTGATGAGCAAAGGGTTCGATTTTGAGTTCTGTAATCCAYTGTTATTGTGATAAAGACACCTTCTTTAATATATTAAGCCTGCAAGCTTCTTTCATTGTTATTATTAGACTCTCTTTATCTTTTTCTATGCCTATGAGTTGAAATCATTTCTTTGTCTATGTTTAAAGGTCCCATGGTAACTGTCATCTTACCTTTGATTATTAAGCAAGAATCATAAGCATCCTTTGCTAGTTTGTTGACCCATCATATATATTGTTATATATGTTTTGGTTAATTGATTGGTTTTCTTATCCATTTTATCTACAAACCTATTTGATAATAGCTCTTGAAGGCCTTATATTGCATGAATATAGCTAGACTGTCTTGAAGATACAATCCAATGATTTAGATATTCATTTTGATCCAAACCCACACCCATTATTGAGAAAATAATTACAAAAAGGTTAAGTTACCAGGCATCTCTGAGATATAGCCTAGGAGAGTTTCCTGGAGTGATAACAGGGTGGACCACGTATATCTGTGTCTCTATTGTATTGTGTATCTTGTGTGTTTTATTTCCGCATTTGTTTTATTTTGTTGCTTCGCGATTCTGTTTTTCTAACACTACCCAATAGGACACCTAGTCAACCCTCCCATATTCAAGCTTGACAAGTCGCATAGTGTCTTTGAGTAATTAATTGTTTGATATAGTGATCTATGATGCACATGCTTAGGTGGCTCATTTATTGATTGGATTCACTTATCATGATGTTATGACTTGAGATCCTTGGAGGGCGTGCTCATTTGTCTTTCCAGGACCTAGCTGGTCAACAATTTTGGAACAATAAGCCTAGCTTGGGCTTCCATGGGGCTTGGAGCCCATAGGTGGATGTCAAGGGTCCGCATGCCGAATGGGGAAGATCAAACTTGAAAGACCTTGAAGATGACTTGGATGATGTATCCTAGCCCCCACATAACAAACATGACATCATCTAGGGGGTTAGGGCTTGGTGGTGAGATGACATACATTGGCACTTGGACGTTTTGAAGGGGCTTGAGCCTTCATCATGAAGGAAGTTGTCGGATGCTTGACATGTGGCTTTGGGAAGCCTCTCTACTCTTCTCCATCACCAACGACCTCCTCCAAATGCCAAAACGTCCCCTAAAGGGGTGACGCCCTACTAAAATTAGGAGTTTATTATGTGCAAAAGTGAATTTTAAATGAATTGTTAATATTACTTTGTTAAAGGGGTAAGATAAGGTTGTTGACCCCTAGTCTTGTGGTTTACCCCTTAATATGTGGACAAGTAACCTTGGTGACATTTTGTATAAATAAGAGATCATAAGATCTCATTTGGACATAACTCTCCCTGTTGTGAGATGACTTGATCTGAAATTTTTGCTACACTTGGCTATATTTGTCTCTTGTGCACTTGTTTATGGCTATCTCTTCAGAATGGTTAATGGAGGAGTGAGATGCTAGCCTTGGAGGAATGCTTTCTAGCTTTTATGGTGGATTATCTTAGCATCTTTCTTGATTTTGGTATGGTCTTTTACTCTTATGCTATAATTTTTTCAAGTCAAGGATTGTTGTGCTAGGAGCTAAGTGGGAAGTAAGAGTATTTACACCCCCACTCTAGTGTCCATCATTTATTGCTTAAAGTTCATTGATGTAGCAAGGGTTTGTTTGAGGAAATAAGAGGATTTACACCCCTCATTCTCAAACCCTAACTAGAGATACTTGCCTTGGGAAGTAAGAGGATTTACACCTCCAAGGAAGTAGCATCTCTAGTTCATTTATTTGACTCCATTAACCCAATAGTAAAGGCACTAGTCATCTATTTTTTGCATTGGAGATATAAAATCATTATCTTGGGATACGCAAATTTTTTTCTTTTGAAAGATCTCTTGCTTGAAGTTGGTTTGCCAAATTGAGAGGACTCTTCTCCTACTAGGGCGTTCCCTCTCTCCCACTACTTAAATTTTTGTTACAAACTTTAACCTACAACCATTAGGGCTGATCTAACCTAGATAAACTACTAACCATAACTCCGAAACTAACCCTAGACTAGCTCCTAAATTTTGCTCACTAACTCTACTAACTAGGGCACATCTTTTGGGATAATTGTTGGCATCTTTTGATGGTGTAACTTGCTGATATAAGTGACTAAAAGTTACAGCCATAAGGCTGCAATTTTCTGCAGAAAATACATGTTTACAACAATTATCTTCTCTTGCCTTTTAAGTGCCATTTTTCAGCCCATATTTATTTCTAACCTTAATGTTGATTTGCTTAACTAGTTTAGATCTTTGTATATTGATTTGAATGCTTTATTGGCTGATATAAACTATCATCTACTGCTACTAATTAGGGACAACAAGCTTAACTTGTTGATCCATGCTAACATATATCATTGCATGTTGAATTTTCTTGTGTCTCAGGCAGGTACAATCATCTGGAGAAGTATTACATCTTTTCGACAATACTTGTTGGGTTTACAATGTTAATGTTTAAGCCATTATTATAGTTCTTTGCATTTCAATAGATAACAATAGCATAACACAAGATCATTGAGAAATACACAATCACAAGAGACACAACATTTATCTTGGGAAACCCTCTAGGGGAAGAAAACCCAACAAAACTTCCTTATTATAGATAGCCAATACAATGCCAAGAGATAACTTAAGCTAATACAAAAGATCCTCTCCGAAAGATGCGCCACTCTCTCTCTCTCTTCTTCAACTGCAATTTCGAAAGTTGTCTCTCAATGAGCAAGTGAGGTGTGTGTCTAAGTGAGGCGCTAGCCTCCTTATTTATACTAATCTGGCACGTGTGAAGTGTCTCTTCACTGGCATGGCCAACTTCTTAATTTGGGTGGTTATAACCACCTTTATTATATTTCGGGGCCTCTTTGATATATTATGGGGCCGACTTCTTCTTTTGCCTTTTACAATTACATTATGACCAATCCGCAAAAGGGGATTTGGTCCTTTTACAATAGTCGACATGATCAATCCACAATGGGGATTGATCCAATGAATAATATATCAA
>ML796137.1:267703-278028 GCA_009831015.1 Picea engelmannii | reverse complement strand
TGATGTACCTGACGAACACCATACCAGACATTTGTTTTGTCGTGAACACCTTGAGTCAGTTTCTGGTAGAACCCAGACGTGTTCACCTAATGGCTGCAAAACATGTGATGAGGTACCTTAAAGGTACAATAGATTATGGTCTCAGCTATGATGGAGATCATAATTTCACATTGAGCGGATATATTGATGCAGATTGGGCAGGAAGTGTTTCTGAGAGGAAAAGCACTTCAGGATGTTTCAGTTTGGGATCAACTATGATCTCGTGGTAGAGTAGGAAGCAATCTAGTATTGCTCTCAACACAACGGAAGCAAAATACATTGCTGCATGTTCTGCCAGCTGTGAAGCTATATGGCTTCAAAAGTTGTTGACCGGCCTATTTGACCTAGAGATGAGAGCAAGCTTGATTCTATGTGACAACCAGAGCTGCATAAAAATGACAGAGAATCTTGTATTCCACGGCAGGTCAAAGCACATAGAGATCCGTTATTATTACATCCGTGACATGGTATAGTGAGGAGCCTTAAAGCTCCAGTACATTAGCACGAATGAACAGGTTGCTGATGTGTTGACCAAGCCCCTATCTCGTGTGAAGTTTGAGTACTTTCGAGATAAGCTTGGCATAGTCCGAAAGGACCTTCGTCAAAAGGGGGAGTAGTTGCTGTGATGAGATATTCCCTACTTCCGACCTTGTGGTTGTGACGTAAAGCAGGACGTGTACCTTGCTTCTAACCTAGTTGTCAGACGTAAAGCAAGATGAGATGTGTTCCTTGCTTCTGACCTAGTTGTCAGATGTAAAGCAGGATGAGATGTGTTCCTTGCTTCTGACCTAGTTGTCAGACGTAAATCAAGATGAGATGTGTTCCTTGCTTCTGACCTAGTTGTCAGACGTAAAGCAAGATGAGATGTGTTCCTTGCTTCTGACCTAGTTGTCAGACGTAAAGCAAGATGAGATGGTCCTTGCTTCTGACCTAGTTGTCAGACGTAAAGCAAGATGATATGATGAGACTAGCACTGAGCTTTCGGTTGGATAGCTGTGACGTAAAGCCAGTCTAGTATCCTGCTTCCGACCAGATGGTTGTGACGTAAAGCAGGACGAGTATCTTGCTTCCATCCTGAGTGCTGTGACGTAAAGCAAGACATTGAGATGAGACAAGTACTGAGCTTCCAGCTTAACAGTTGTGACGTAAAGCCAGTCTTGTATTATGATGAGCCAGCCTTGTGCTGTGATGATGATGATAATGTATCAGTTTTTATACTAATACATATTGATGCAGATGATGATGGCATTCCTTTGAGAATGACGATGCTGCTGATGAAGAAAACTTTCGATGATTTATAGATACGCCAGTCAGTGTTCCAAGATAATATTGATGATGCTGTCCTCTCACCCACTTGATGTTGTTGATGATGTTGTCCTCTCTCTCTCGCATGATGCTGCTGAAGAATACCCTTCTTGTTAATGGGGAGTGTTGAAATAATGTAACTGCAAAGAGTATTCTTATTATTATTGATATATTATTCATAGGATCAATCCCCATTGTGGATTGATCATGTCGGTTATTGTAATAGGACCAAATCCCCTTTTGCGGATTGGTCAAAAGACAATTGTAATAGGCAGAATAAGAAGTCGGCCCCARCAGATATTAAAGAGGCCCAGAAATATAATAAAGGTGGGTTTACCCACCCAGTTTGAGAAGTCGGCCTTGCTAGTGAAGAGACACTTCACACATGCCAGACTTGTATAAATAAAGGAGGCTAGCGCCTCACTTAGACACAACTCACTTGCTCATTTTGAGAGACAAGTTAAGATCTGCTGCTGGAGAAGGAGAGAGAGAGTGGCTCATATCTGGGAGAGGACTTTCTGTATTAGCTTAAGAGATCTCTTGGCATTGTATTGGCTATCTATATTAAGGAAGTTTTGCTGGGTTTTCTTCCCCTAGAGGGTTTCCCAGGATAAATGTCGTGTCTCTTGTGCTTGTGTATTTCTCAGTGATCTTGGATTATGCTATTGTTATCTAATGAAATGCAAACATCTATAATAATGGCTTAAACATTAACACACCTATCCATCAACTAGTACCTTGAGTGTTTATGTTATCTTGTGGGTCCCCTTTTCTTACTGAGAAGTTTTTCACTGCTTTCTCGAGGATCCCTAGGTGAAGCATCTCGAAGGTTTCAAAAATTGGTTTTTAACCCTTGCCAGCTACTTTTACCCTCTGGGCCTTTATCCCCTTCTTCTCACGAGATAAGGTACAACCCTTCCTAGTGTAGCCAATCCCAATGCCCAAACAAGGATAGGGGAGATGGAAGGAATGAAGATGGAAAGTGGTAAGTATGGAGGGAACGGACGATGACTTTTCACAAATCCACCCAGTAGCAACCCATCCTAAAGAGAAATCAACTTACTAGGGCACCATGTCACCCTTCCAGGTATGAACAAGGCAAAGAGCATAATTTCCAAGCAAACGCCATGAAATGAAGTAGGATTCAATACAACATGTTCAAGTGCTTCAAAAATTGGAGTGATACATACCATGATACCCAGACTCATTACCTCATGGGGAAAGACTCATTGCTACTTTAGGACCAGGCTGGTGTGATGGGTACTATATCTGGTGATACGTGGATTGCACTGAAGAAAAGAGGGGCCTTCTGGGGCCATGCTTAAGTCGTTTGGATCTCGGTACTCCATGTCTAGGACCTGTGGGCCTCGAGACATGATCTCCTTAGTTATCCTTGGGCTAAGGGATAACATGCCCCAATGGCAGTGGAGGAATCTACCTGGGATATAAACTTGGATGCTTTGCTTAAATTGCTTAACCTGCTTACAACATTAGCAGGTTGTGGATGGCACAGTTTTGCATTTGCAAGCACTACTACTATTCATAGATCTCCTTTTAATTCTTAGACCTGCATATCTGCTCATCATATATAGAATTGAGTTTAAGAACCCTTTTGACTAGCCTAATTATAACAACCTATGCTGCCCATGAAAAGAAACGGGGTTGCTTTCTGAAACAGCAGTTTTCACAATGCTTGGAAGAAGAAAATGGAAAAACTAGGGTTTGTTAATTTATTTTTTTATCTAAAGGTAAAGGTACTAATAGAAGATGTTAATGAAAGTGGAGATGGCAAAGGAAATTCAGCACATCTACTACAAGCAGAGTGCCAATCTTATATGAAACCAATGTGAATGCAAGGTGATTTCTCTAACCCAGCTATGTACCAAAGATGGGAGTTTGTAGTTGGAGTACTAGCTGACTTTACAGTGCACATTAATAGTATTAACATTAGGTTTGAAATAGCAGGACCTCACACTTGCAGGAGTTAGACTCCCCGATAACCTTTATAGTTAATGGATGTGCATAGGATCTATTTCCACCAAATCTTCTTGTTTAGCCAAGTGTATTACAACTTATGCCACCCAAGGCAACAAAATTGGGACAATTTCCGAAATGTTGTTTTTCAAAATTGTTGCAGTAAGGAAAATGTCATAAATTATAAGCTAGAGTTTCCTAATCTATATGTTGGAATCTGAAACTAAAAATCTTTAAAGACAATTAAAGATTCATCCAATAAATTTCATGTATGAAATCAAAGACCATAGATTGATTTTATAGATGGTAGTAAACAAATTATCAAAGATAAAACCATCAGTGAGTGGACGATGAAGTGCATGGGAAAAAACTTAAGAAAGGGAAGAATTTGATGGAAGTTGAGGGAAATGGGAGGGCGTGGGAGAATTCTTTTTCTATATGCTTTTTCTTTTTAAATTTGTTTATTTGAGATTTTATTTAAGGATCTTAGGGTTCTGAGAGGTTTTTGCAAGACAGAAGGGGCTGTATTTGACTTTTCAGAGAAATATTTCTACTCCTGTCTGAAAATGCCTAACAAATGTTTCTATCATTTGCCTAAAGTTTTGAAAGAACACAGAAAAATTTCTAGGTCATTTGAAATAAGGTTCTATGTCTGCATTTATGGAACACTTCCATAATAGGGACAACATGGGTGGAGATGTTTTCATGTAATATAGATTACAATCAAATCCTGACATCCCAGGGGCCATGCAGAACTCATGCAACTGCATGAAAACCTATTTGTAAGGACGAAATGGGTTTGTGCATCCACGTAGCATGCTAAAGTGAGATCTAGGCATAACTAGCCCAAATTGTCAAGGACTCCAGATCTAAAACTATAGAAAAGAAAAAGAAATTTCCAGTGATTTATGCTTTGATAGAAACAAGATCTGCCAGAGTTAGTCTGGATGAATAATGGAAGCAAAGCAGAATATGGAATAGTGATATGTGACTAAGGTTGAGCTTATTCCAAAGAAGACTACGGTATACTGATACATGACTAAGGTTGAACTTATTCGAAGTAGGAGATAAGGTAGTGTGGTCATGATTAAGAGGATATGTTGGCTCTCCTCGCTTATGGAGGGAGGGGCATCTTACACAGTCAAACTTTGGCCTGATGGTGTGAATTGTACGAGGTACTCTCTTTTTGTTTATGAAATATACGATACCTTTTATAGAAAAATAAAGTGGTTATAAATGTTGGTGCTAAGAAGATGTTGAGGTTTCCACTTATTGAAATTGTCTTGTGCAATTGTAACTTTCTATGTGCTAGTGCCTACTGATGAATCTCGTGTGTAATTTGATAATCATTTTTTCCCCTCCTTTTCCGAGTATATATAGGATAACACATCCAGGACCAGGCCTTCCAGCAGAACTTGTCCAAGATCTGTTTGATAGATCACGGTGGACCACACAAGAGGGGGTTGGACTAAGCATGTGCCGGAAACTTCTCAAATTAATGAATGGTGATGTGCAATACGTAAGGGAGTCAGGAAAATGCTATTTCCTTGTGAATGTTGAACTTCCATTGGCACAAAGAGAAGACGCATCCAGTATGAAATAAACGTGGATTCCTTGTATCATGTTCTGCCAAATAACTCTAAGGGCTCTTCTTCTTCAGCTGTAATGCCTCTCCAGATTTGGTGCAAGCACAGCAGAGCACTCCATGCATATCAATGGTATGAACGCTAAACTGAGCTTCTTTGGCTTCACAGAGGATTCCACTTGTAAAGTATGTATGCTCTATTTTTCTGATTGGCTTTAATGCAGGAAACATCCAAAGCATTATGTCACTTGACCTGAGAATTCATGGCACTGGGACGGCTTTTGAAAAAGCTTGAGAAACAAATATATAACCTTCAGATATAAATTTTGCTTTAAGTTGTTAAATCTAGTGACAACCTCTCTACATGTTGATCGTGAATACTGATAATCTGTGCTTTTGAGGCCTGCCAAATTCTATTATTGTGTAATCCATTAGCAAGGCCCTTGACAGCATTTTGTAAATTTATGAGGTTTGAAATTATGTTAACTATTCTAGAACTAGCAGAGATCCATCATGGTTCTAGATCTATTAAGCACTGAAAGGGATTAAAAAACTGAACGTGCAAAGCTTGATGCTTTTGCACCCTCAAATACTATTTAATAAACATTGAGGTTTGAACTTCGCACAGCATAATTTTTCTGATCTGACTCACATAATAGATCCAAGCTTAAGCTTAAGATGGATTTATGTTAGTTTATTCATAATTGTTTAAAGTAAGAAAAATAACACATCAGCTTTTTTTTCAAGTTGTAATTTTAAAAAAAGATGGTCTCTTTTTAGGGTTACACAGATGTACATGTAAACAGATACACATAGATCTCCCACACCCCCTGGTCTATAGAGCACCTTGCTTCTCTCAGTGCAAAGAAATAGAAAGTCATTCCATATCCTTAAGCATGGAAGAGAAACGAAGCCAGCCTTTTTGTCTTTCTTAGGGTTACTAGATCCAAGTGAATCCTGAAGATTTTGAAATAGGAAAAGGGAACTCTTCTATACGTCATATCATATTCTTTCGACTCCTAAAACAGTAGAAAATAGAATATACCAAGGAAAATAATCTCGCAATGCGTTTTCAGAGGAATAATTTGATCAGAATGCCCGTCTTGATTGCAATAATTTATTCTACTTAATTATATCTGTCTTTGAAATTATCTATATATAATGTACATGAAAAACAAAATTGTATATTAAACATTTCTTTTGAATTCCGAAAGTACATGTCGACAAAACTTTATATAACTGCTAGGGACTAGAACAAGATCATGGTTGAGGTTTGATATGATAATCACACAATTTGCTCGAAGAAAGAATTCAAATAAATGACAATTTTAAATTTGTATTTTCTGGGTTGTCTAATTAACAAACTTTAAGATGTTGGTATCAAGTAGCGTGTGGTGTAACATACATTGTTTAAGATGTTGGTATCAAGTAGCTTGTGGTGTAACAAACAATGTTTGCTCCCCCATATGAATGATAAACCACCTAGCTTCTCACAAGTTTTGATTAAACCATCTAGCTTCTCACAAGTTTTGATTGCCCTAGTGTTAGATTAAAAAAGATCATGTAAAGTTAATTTTCATGTTCGTGTCGTTGTCGTCATTGTTTTTAATCTAAATTTCAATTGTAAAAAATCTTCAAATATAAAAATTAATACTACGAAAAAAGACCAAATTTCAACAACTTAAGATTTTTAATGTGTTCAAGGTGTTGGGGGGCACTGCAATTGTCAACTTCAAAGGAACAAAATAAACTATATTTGCATGGGGATTCATAGCTCAACTAATAATGAAGCGAACCCATTAGTTCTACACAAAGGTCTTTCAATTTTAAAAGAAAAAGGGATTCGAAGAGAAATTGTGGTGGGGGACTCGACAATAATCATAAGATCTCTACACCACCAAAACCTTCCAAAGAACTTCAAAATTCACAGGTTTCTGCAAATGATCTTATGGGGTATTACCACCTTATCTCCCCCATGATGCACATGAACATAATGATGAGCCCCTCTCAATCAAACCCTTGTCATGCCATGTAAAGTCCATTGGATAGTGAGTTATTACACCATTGTCTTCCCCCTATTTCCCTCAATTATTTGGTGTGGGGGTGATTAAGAATGGTACAATCTTAGTGTTAAGGGATGTGTGTAGTTTATTTGGCCTCAACTTAGGCATGGAATAAATTACTTGCCATTGCTTCAAACCATGCTTCCTTTGAGTGCGAGTGACAAAAGAGTGGATGTATTTGGCTAGGAATTGGGATTTGCCTTGGATTATTTGCATTTGCTTTAGATTTTCTTGCCATCACCTCAGACCTCAAGCATGAGTGGCAGGCATGTGTTATTTGTCTTGGAGTTAAAACTTGGCCCGAAGTCTCAATGCTAGGCCAAGACTCTATTTGCGAGTGGAGGACAAAGTTAGATGGTTTGTTGGGTGCCAATTCTTCTAACCAATATGCAAGCAATGTAGCAATTATGGTACAAGCACGCTTATATAATCAATTATGTTCAATGAACTGAAACAATAAAAGTTAATATTTGGTATATAAAAATGAATGAATAAGATGATTATAAATTACAACACGTATACATATCCTAAGCGGGTGCCTTTTCATAAAAGTCATGTCGCTTCATTAACCTATTACATTTCATTATTTCATTATTATTTATTATTTTTATTGTACTTTTATTTTATTATTATTTATTAGCCTTTAGAATTTCATGTTTTTGTAACATTGCCTCCCTTTTTGAAGAATGCTTTGTCCTCAAAGCAATCCCAGATGAATTTGTATTCCCTCGTGGAGATTCCTCTTGATTCCATATTTGTTTGTGAATATTTGGGAGACTTATTCATGGCAGAGGCATGATATTTGTTAGCTCTTTTAGTGGAAGATTTTAGCTTCTGAAACCATATAACTTGTACTTTCATGTGCCACTTGAATTCCATAAATTGTTCTTGAAGGTTTGTGGCATAGGTTCCTAATTGTATCAACCATTTTGCACCTAACACCATGTCCATTCCACTAAGAGGTAGGGTGTAATATCCAGTTTGTAGTTCCAAGTTTTGTATATGTACATAAACCTTATGGCATCGTCCTACTCCTTCTGCTTGTTGACCATTAGTAGTGGTAACCATGAAATCCCTCACAAGGTATACAAAAAGATTTAATTGTCTCGTGAGATTAATATCCATGAAATTGTGGGTACTTCTAGAATCCATAAATATTGTGATATTTTTTTACCTTTATGTTTCCTTTGAGTTTTAGAGTACTTGGCTTCATTTTTCCACCCAGACCATTGCAGATAGTACCCTTTCTCCTCATATGAGGTGGGATATAACATACTATAGGCAGCGATACTTCTTCTTCTTCTTTTTCTTGGACTAAAACCTTTGACTCATTTTCCTCATGAGTTTGTTTCATACATGTGATTGAGCTAATGACACCTTTGGTGAATTTTCATCTTTGTTAGTGTCCAACATGTCTTCTTCAATGATCACCTCTACTTCCTTCCCATCTATAATTCTTCAATGATATGAGTGATTGGATGGGCATCTATGGCCTAAAAACCACTTCTTACCGCATCTACGAGAATTGTTTTCTTTCATTTTCACTTCCTCCTCAGAGTTGCTACTAGAAGTGTTAGATTCTTTTTCAGTTTCATATCTATATGATTTTTGAGTGTTACATTTGTGTCCATGTGACCACTTGTCTCAATAGTACCTACAATCACTCTCTTTTCGTCGTGAATAAGTGTTATAAAATTTTTGTAATGGGGACCTTTCAAACATTTTTTTTTATCTACAACTTTTTCCTTATGGCTAACTCCATGGTTGTAATATCATGTAGTTTTAATTAGTTTTGGATGTTTGGCTTAAGTCCAGTTATATATGATCAAATTAAATGTTCGCTTGATATCTCGAGTACTCTTATAGCCAATGTTTTCTAGTGAAGTGTAAATTCGTCCACATTTCCCTTTTGTTGTAGTCTAGTGAGTTTTGTAAAAAATATTTTTCTTTGATACCCTGGAATATTTTAAGGAAATCTTTCTTAAATGTATTCCAATTGATCAAAAAACATGTCTTCTTCCACCACATGGACCAATTATATGCATGTCCATCTAGTTGCATGGAAGCATACTTGATTTTTTCGTCATCATTATTGATACCATGGATTTCAAAATACTCTTCTACCTTGTTAAACCATGCCGCATCTTGTTTCTCATTTTTGTCAAACTTTGATAATACCACTTTTGATCTTATTGAGTACACAAAAATTGGTTGATTCGTGTATGATAAGAATTGGTTAGTGATTACTAAGTTGTCAGGGGGCATATTGTTAATATTATGGTAACTGCGGGAGGTATTTACCTCCACGTGTGAACCTGGCGAGAATAGAAGACTCCAGAAAGCAAGAGAAAACCCTAATGAGTTGGCTAATAACCCTAGAAGTATTGTCGGCTCAAGAAGATAATTTATATTAGGTTATTAGCCTCCAAGAGAAGAGGTCGGCTAGAAATAATAATAATATACTGAACAGACACATATCCAGAAGGAGAAGTCGGCCCCAACAAATCTGGCAGAACCAATATAAATACAGGGCGTCAGTTCTCATTTGACAACATCTCAGAATTGCAGTTTCCAGTTGGTGCACACTGCAGTTCCCAGTCTGGTGTGCACATGTGGAGGAGGATTGCAGGTGCAGCGACAACAACAACTAGTTTTCAGTATTGGCTTGGACTATCTCTTGGCTAGGGTTTGGACTATCTGATCAGCTATTGTTGGTGCGCTATCCTTGGAGGAAGATGCGCTACACCTTGTTTGGCTATCTAGCTTAGGGTTTGCTTCCAGAGTAATTCTCAGTCAAGGTTAAGGTGCTTGGAGGGTGGCTTAGGCCTATGGTTGGGTGACAAGGGTATCGTCAATGGTAAAACGAGCACACCATCTTCTATATTCTAACAGGTTATGGGCCCACCACTCCTTCATTCAGTCTAAACGCTGGAAGGAAACATAGCGGCTATGATATTCAGCTCGTTGAGGAACTGTTGCTAGGGTTACTAGCAGAAGCAGCTTCCAGGACACTATCGCTAGGGTTACTAGTAGGAGCAGTTGCAGAAACCCTAATCCTCTTGTTGAGGCACCTTAAATGAATGGATTGACCTAATCTCCGGACAAATCAGTGTGCCCTAGCCTAGCACATCTCCTGGTACTCTCAGAAAGCCAATACGTGAAGTTTGAATTTCTGGTCAAATCTAGGGTTTGACCAAGTCAAGCAAGCCATGATTAACTCTATGAAGTATGAGAACAAGTTAGATGGAGCCTCTAAATTCAGAGCGTGGAAGACAAGGATTGACCTCATCCTTGCCAAGAATAAAGTGCTAGATATCGTGAAAGGAAAGATCGTGAAGCCAAAGTTTGAAGAAGAAGAA
>ML796137.1:224243-249558 GCA_009831015.1 Picea engelmannii | reverse complement strand
TCTCTTGTTTTTAAAGTTAAGGAAGGTTTGCAAGAATGTGATCATATACACCAGGTCTATTACAAAGCTACAAATCAGATTTGGATGATGAAATTGATGAGGGATTTTGGTTGAGGTACATGTTGAGTACATGGTTGAGACAAATAGTTGATGAATAGTTGACACATGATTGGTACATACTTGGTACATGGTTGGATGCACTTGTTTATGGTACAAGTTGATTACAGGTTGATGTACAAGTTGATGCATGGTTCAGATTTATTAGTACATGTTTATAGTGATATATCTCACAGTGATAGTGTGACAGTGGTTCCATCATTCTACTTCTACTTCAAGGTGGTAGAACAGGGCAAGGACAGGTGGTTGTAGCCACCTTCCGGTTGTAGCTGGAGAACATTGGGGGTTGTAGCCAGAGATTTGGGGAGTTGGAGCTTCCCTCAGGTTGTAGCCTGAGAAACTAGGGGGTTGGAGCCTCCTTCCAGTTGCAGCTGGAAAACAAAGGAGGTTGGTGCTTCCAATGAATGTAATTCTTCAAGACATATAAGAAAAAACATTTCGTGGTTTTCTCCTGATTTGGGTTTCCACGTAAAACACTGCTGTACTATGTATGTGTATGATTGTTCATTTGTTCATTGCTTATTTACTCTGCAGTTATTGGATGATAATGTTTCATTGGTATAACACTTGGATTATATGGTTAAAATGGATTCAATTGCTCTATTACTGATTCACCCTCCCTCTCAGTAATCCAACAAGGGTGAATGAGGATCTCCTTCACAGAAGCTGAAGGGACATATGCAATGACTTTTGAATGTATCACATAAACTATGAAATCTTTGAGAGCTTTAACCAAAGCATAGACCTATTTTTCCATGATGTCATACTTTATTTCAACATCTCTCAGTGCCCTACTGAAAAAGTAAATGGGCTGCTCTAACCCTTCAACATTCTTCTGCAATAAAACAACTGCTATTGTTTCAGATGAAGAAAAAGAGAAAATCAGAAACTCCTTGGGGTAGTTAGGACTAATAAGCACATGTGCTTCAGTCAAGGCCTTCTTTATTTGATTGAAAGAATTAAGAGCTTCAGAAGTCCACTTGATCTCATTTCCCTTCCTCAACATGGCTATAATAAATTTTACCAACTCAACAAAATTTGAAACAAACCTTTTAAGAAGATTAATTTTCCCCAAGAAAGACCGAACTTCTTTCTTGGATCTAGGGAGTGACAAAGTTTGGATAGCTTCTACCCTGGTTGAATCAATCCTTACTCCTTCAGTTGACACAATGTGCCCCAATAATTTCCCTTCTTTCATGGAAAATAATGATTTTTTTGGATTTAGAGAGAGGCCAAATCTTCTACATTTCAAGAATACTCTTTTTAGATGATCATAATGTTCTTTATCAGATTGTGAGAACATTGTTGTGAGAACAATCCTGGAAGTAGCTTCCGAAGCCACACCGCTCCACTGCTCGCTGAACACGTTGCTATATACTCCGCCTTAGCTATACTGAGCACCACACTAGTTTTCTTCTTGCTGAACCATGAGATCATAGCTGATCCCATATTGAAGCAACATCCAGATGTACTCTTCTGGTCTACAACACTACCGGCTCAATTTGAATCAGTAAATCCTTGCAAACTTATCTCATGATCTGAAGCATATCTGAGTCCATAATCAATTGTACGTTTCAATTACCTCATCACATGTTTTTCTGCAATCAAGTGAAAAACTCTCGTCTCAACCATATACTGATTCAACGTGTTCACAACAAAACATATATCTAGCCTCGTGTTCATTAAGTACATCAACGAACCAATCATTTGTCTATACATGGTGGCATCCACTGTCTCTAAAGATGTATCACTCAATAACTTCATATTTGTCACCATGGGTGTAGGCATGGCCTTACAATCCATCATTTTGAATCTCTTCAAAATCTCTACAACATATTTTCCTTGGTTAAGGAAAGTCGCACTCGGTCTCTGCCATACTTCGAGACCTAAGAAACAATGCAGCATACCCAGGGCTTTCATTTCAAACTCTGTAGCAAGCTTCCTCTTACTTTTAGTGACGAGCTTCTCATCTCTTGTTAGAAACATGTCATTGACATACAATAGTAATATCATTGGTCCACCATCCACAACCTTGAAGTACATGTTGAAATCCGCTTTACTCTTGGTAAAGCCAAATCTCATCATGAAGTTGTCAATTCTATCGTACCATGCTCTAGGTGCTTGCTTTAATCCATACAAGGCTTTCTTCAATCTGCATACAGTCATGTGTCTCAAAACCTTGTGGTTGTTCCACATACACTTCCTCTTCTATTACGTCGTTTAGAAATGTTGTCTTTACATCCATTTGGTGTACCTTCCACTTCATCACTCCAGCTATCACATGTATATCTCTAATTGAAGTGTATCTCGCCACAAGAGAAAATGTCTCCTCATAATCTATTCCTTGTTTCTGGGAGAAACCACATGCCACGAACCTTGCCTTGTACTTCTCGATACTTCCATATACTGAATACTTCGTCTTGTAAATCCACTTGGAACTTACCACTACCTTCTCTTTCGATCCCAGAACTACATCCCAAACATCATTCTTTACAATGGACTGGTACTCGTCAACCATGGCATCCTTCCATTCTTTCTTCTCTATGGCCTCTTCGTAACTGGTATGCTCAACATCAATAATGTCACTTAAATGCCACATAACTAGAGTATGGTCGTGGTCTCTTTCTTTCTTCGAAGGATCCATCTAGAGAACCATACTTCTCCGCATCTTGAATAACTTCTCGAGCCCAAGTTGGTCTTCTCTTCTTAGTATTCATCTCTTGGGATGAATCTGCAGGTCTTCTAGTACAACATCATTTCCTACATTTGTATCTGAAACTTTGGGAGCTTCAGGTTCCTCATCATGAATCTCATCTAAATAATTTTGTCTTGATCTACTGAAAGTTGCATCCTCATCAAAGGTGACATCTCTTCTAGTCTCAATCTGTCGATGACTAGGGATGTAAACTCTGTATTCCTTCGATTTCTCATTGTATCTAACAAATATACCGTTCTTTCTTGAAGGGTCCAACTTCGATCTCTTGTCCTTGGGGGCATGCACATACACTGGACAATTAAATATCCTCAGGTGGATGACCTCTGGCTTTTCACCTGTAAACATTTATTTTGGAGTCTTGTTCCCAAGAACACGGTGGGTACTTTTTTTATGCACATATACTACAGTTTTGGCTGCTTCTTCCCACATATGCCTTAGTAAATCTTGATCATGAATCATGGCCTTTACTTCTTCCATGATTGTACGATTCTTTACTTCTGCCACACCATTTTGCTGAGGATTGTAGGGAGTAGAGAGCTCCCTCTTAATCCCAACTTCCTTGTAGAATGTATTGAATTTATCTGATGTGAATTCTCCTCCATTATATGACCTTAATATCTTTACATTTTTTCCAGAGAGGTTTTCAACAAGTTCCTTGAATTATTTAAACTTGTTGAATACTTCACTTTTAGATTTCAAAAAATAAATCCAATTTTTACGTGAGAAATCATCAATAAATGAAACATAGTATACATACCCACTAAGTGAAGTGGTTGACATCGGTCCACACACGTCTGAATGTATAATATCCAAGACTCCTTTGGCTTTGTTGTCACTACTTGGAAATGGTTTCTTCATGTGCTTGCCTTGTGTGTATCCCTTGCATATGCCTTCATGATCCACTTGGATTTCTGGCAAACCTGTCACCATCTTGCTCACGATCAATAGGGCTTTGTAATGTAAGTGATAAAATCGTCTATTCCATAGCTCACCTGGAGTAATGGTAATGTGTATTAATGCTAAAATCGAATGTCCCTTTAATTTGTATAGGCCTCCTTCTTAAACACCAATCACTACAACATCATCAATAGATTTTCCTTTTGCCCACATGAGAACTCACCATCAATGAAGGAAAATATGAATCCTTTCTCATCCAAAGCTGAGATAGAAAGGAGATTCTTCTTTAAACCAGGTACATACAAAACATCCTTCATCTTCATATGTTTTCTAGAATCCAATCTGTAGGATGCCTCTCCTACTCCTTTAATGGGATATTGATAGTCATCATCGAGCTTCACCTTGTGAGGTGAATATTTCTGAACTAATTCTGAGAAATAATCCTTGTAACATGTCATGTGCTTAGAAGCACCACTATCAATAAGCCATGTGTCACTTCCATGAGTGATTGTACCTGCAAGAGTTGATATCAATACATATTCTTTGCTTGAGTCTTCTTCTTTGGTTCTCTCTTGATCGGGTTCATCATCTTCTGCAGCATCACCATGATGTCTTTTATACTTTCCTTTTCTGACTTGACCTTTAGAGTTGGGACAATTTATTGCAATGTGTCCCATCTTCTGATAGATGTAGCATCTGTAATTTGAGAAATCCTTTTTAAACTTGTGTGTATTTTGTAATCCATGAGGCTTCTTGTGTGAATGAACTTTCTTCTTGCTCTTTCATTTTCTAGCATGAGATGTTAGAGCTTGATTTTCTTCATCACCTAGTTTCTCTTCTCTCGTTGCCAATTTGGCTTCTTCCTGAGTAAAATCCTCCCATAGTCTGCTAAACCTTGTTAGCCTTCTTCTAGAACATATTCCCTGAATGAATGATTCCCAAGATTTGGGGAGACCATTCAAAGTAGCCATTACTAATTCAACTTCTTCGATTATGTCTCCAATGGCTTCAAGCGTTCCTTTGATTTGAGAAGCCCTTGTCAAGTAAGATTGAATAGTTTATGAACTTTTCATCTTCACATTCTTGAGTTGTGTCCTCAAGGTCATCATCTAGTTGATATTCTTGCCTTCATATAATTGAGATAAGGCATCAAACATTTTCTTTGGAGTTGTCAATGATGAGACAAAATGGATCAAATGATCCTTGATAGAATCAACAATGATTTTCTTTTTCTTAACTAGTTTCTTTTTGTGTATTGCCTTGGCATCATCTTCGTCAGGATCTGAAACTTCTTCTTTGACGAAATATTCTAGATCATTCACTTCTATAATGAGCATCACTCTATACTTCCATGCTCAGAAGTTATCAACACCCTCAAGCTGCTCATCAAGCTTGGTGTTGGGTGCCATCTTGTCCTTGAACGATAATACAATAAGATAAATGAAAACTTTTCAAAGAAAGGTTTTGAACTTGCTAGAGAGTGTATTAGGCCAATATGAACTGCTCCAACTTCAATCTGCAACTGCCAAGCCGTCTTGATCTAGGGTTTATGAGGAAATCCTAACTTTTCAAAATGTGAATTTTGGAATTCTTCTCCAAGGGAAAGGTGCGTCCTCCTTAGGCAAGATCCTAGGTATCTTTACTTTGACCAACGTCCTCCAGAAAGTGGGAGAAATCACCTTCTAGGATTTTGTGCAGTTGTCAACAGTTGCAATAGCTGCAACAGTTGCAACGCGAGTTGCAGATTCCAAAACTTCGTCAAACTAAGAATCTAAACCCAAGGAAAGATGCATTAGGGTTAGGAGAGTCTTCCTATGGTCTTGAATTCCACAGTGAGTTCTTCTAGACTATCAAAAGGGCTTCTTTGAGGCCCACTTTGATACCATGTTAAAATTTCTCTTAAGCAGTTAAGTGTGTTTAGTATTCTTTAACTTTAGACTATTAAAACAATAACTGCATGCATAAGGATCATTGAAAGAAAGACATCCACAATATACAAAATATTTATCCCGGGAAACCATCGTGGGGGAGAAAACCAAACAAAGATTATTCAATATAGATTATTCAACAAGTACAATTTCTCTCTCAAGAGAGATCTCCCCAAACAGAAGATAACCAAAAACCCTAACCGAAATAGGGTAGCACACCACTAGACCAAGATAGTCCTCCAACAGATAACCAAAACCCTTCACTAGAGTACCCTTCCTCTGTAGCTGCATCTTCTCCTCAGACTTGCACACTTTTACTTGTATGAGAGAGCTTGTGTTGTGTGTTCTCCAAGTGAGGTGCCTAGCCTCTTATAAATACAAGTTGATCCACCCAGAAATAGGTCAGGGTTGTACACTTTACCCTTCTAATTTACAATTGAATTTTTCCAAGGCACAATAGGGCCAACTTTTACAAAGGCACAATAGGGCCGAATTTACAAATACAACATAATATAATTCTTTAGGGTTTTTTCTTGATCTAATAAAACATTGAAACAATAAGAATATATTCTGAAGCTACTCAAGCTTCAACAATCAGTAGCATCAATACATGGATCGTCATACTATGTGACGTTTATTGATGACATTTCTAGGGAAACCTGGATCTTCTTTATGAAGTCCAAGGATGAGGTCTTCAGTCAGTTTCAGGAGTTCAAAACTTAGGTGGAGAACCAGACAGGAAACAAGATCAGGGTATTGAGGTCAAATAATGGGGGAGAGTATGACTCCAATAACTTCTAGGATTTCAGCAAGGAGGTAGGGTTCAAGAGGGAGCTGAGAATCTCATACAACCCTCCACAAAATGGGGTTGTGGAGAGAAAGAATCGGTCCATCATCGATTCTTTCGGGGCTATGATACATGACCAAGAGTTTCCTATGTTTCTTTGGGTAGAGGCATGTATTCACGACGATGGAAGCTTAATACTTGGTATATATAAAATATGTATTTAATATTTAATAATTTTATTATTCGTTGTCTTATTCAAATGTACAACAATGTGTATAAATACACGTACATGAATAGAGTCATGTCTTTTTGTCTAAAAAGACGTGACTTTACATTTAAAGTAACAATTATTACATTAATGACTTAATTAATAATTAATGGCATTGTAATATACACAAGGTATATTACAGATGACATATGTGTAGAACATGAATCCTCATAGGATATTGCAGGACAAGACTCTAGAGGAGGCGTTCTCAAGAGTGAAGCCATAGATGGGACATTTGAGGATCTTTGGTTGTCCAGTCTACATCCATGTTCCCGTGGAGAAGAGGAGTTGGAGCCTTCAGGATATAAGGGTATATTTGCGGGGTACAACGAGACCTTAAAGGATTACATGATCTTCATTCCAGCGTCGCAGAAGAGAGTTGTGACTAGAGATGTTAAGTTTGAGGAGAACTTGACATATATGAGATTACATGAGTCATCAATAGTGACAGAGGATGAGGAGTAGTAGGATCCGAAGGATGAGCAACAATTAACATTTCAAACTTCAGGTGGGGAGGTGGAGTTGGCCCCTTCTAGTCTTGTCAGGAGACCCATGTGGCTATTACAGACATTGAGGGATGTTAGTGAGGATACTAGGAGTTTGGTCAGAGAGCACATGCCTTTGAGGAAGTTTCCAAACTATATGGCGCTTATGAGTGGCATCATTGATGTTGAACCTTTTGGTTTTGAGGAAGCGACATAACAACAAATATGGTGGGATTCCATGGTAGAGGAGTACACCTCTATTATGAGGAATGATGTTTGGGACATAGTGCCAAGACGAGAGAGGAATTCGGTTGTGAGTTCCAAGTGGCTCTACAAGATCAAGCATGCTGCAGATGGTACCATCGAGAAGTTCAAGGCGAGGTTTGTGGCAAGACGGTTCTCCCAAAAAGAGGGAGTGGACTACAAGGATACATTTTCTCCATTTGCCAAGTATGATTCTATTCAAGCTGTTATTTCTACTGCTTCAGTTATGAGGTGGAGGATACGACAGGCGGATGTGAAAACAACTTTCCTCACCGAGATTATTGAGGAGGAAGTATACCTAGATAAAGTTCAAGGCTTTGAGGTACATGGGAGGGAGTCTCTTGTGTATATTCTTAATAAAATCTTGTACATACTCAAACATGAACCCAAGGCATGGTATTCCAGGAGTAACATATATTGGCAGAGTATGAGATTTACCAAGAGTGAGGTGGATCCTAACTTGTACTTCATACTTGTTGGGATGGATCCACTAGTCCTGGTTATGTACATTGATTATTTGTTCTCACAAGTGCAGAGGATCTTATTCCAGGCTGCAAAGTAGATTTAGCTAGTGAGTTTGAGATGAAGGACATTGGCTTGATGCATTATTTCTTGGGGTTAGAGGTATGGCATGTATCGAGAGATATCATCCTTGTTCAAGGGAAGTACACAATTGATATCTTGAGGAGATTCAGGATGGAGGACTCTATACCATGGATACACTTATGGTTACTAATCTGGAGAAGGTTATCACTTCAGATTCAAAGTTGGTGGATCCTAGGATATACATGCAACTAATAAGGTCCTTGATGTATTTGGTCAATACTAGGCCAAATGTATGTTTTGTTATGAACACCTTGAGTTAGTGCATGTTGGAGTTGAGGCATGAGCATTGGATCACATCGAGGCATGTGCTTAGGTACTTGAGAGGTACATTGGAGTATGGATTAAGGTATCTTGGAGGAGATGGAGTGGAGTTGCAGGGATACTCAAACTCATATTGGGCAGGGAGTGCAATAGACAAAAATAACACCTCAGGGTGTTGCTTCAGCTTGGGATACAAAATTATTAATTGGTTCCACATGAAGAAAACTTCTATAGCAATCGGTTCAACAGAAGTAGAGTATATGGCAGCGAGTATGTCTAACTATGAATCCATTTGGCTTCGCAAATTGGTTACATGTTTATTTGATCAGATAAATTCTATTATTGTGTAATCCATTAGCAAGGCCCTTGACAACATTTTGTAAATTTATGAGGTTTGAAATTATGTTAACTGTTCTATAACAATAAGATATCCATCATGGTTATGGATCTATTAAGAACTAAAAGGGATTAAAAAACTAAACATGCAAAGCTCGATGTTTTTTCACCCTCAAATACTATTTAATATACATTGAGGTTTTCACAACATATTTTTTTGATATGACTCACATAATGGATCCAAGCTTAAACTTAAGATTGATTTATGTAAGTTTATTAATAATTGCACGACATATTTTTTTGATATGACTCACATAATGGATCCAAGCTTAAGCTTAAGATGGATTTATGTTAATTTATTTATAATTGTTTAAAGTAAGAAAAATAATACATCCACCTTTTTTTCCAAGTTGTGGTAATTTACAAAAAGATAGTCTCCTTTTAGAGTTACACAGAGATACATGTAAACATATACACAGAGATCTCCTACACCATGGTCTACAAAGTACCTTGCTTCTCTTTGCACAAAGAAATAGAAAGTCATTCCATATGTTTAAACATGGAAGAGAAACAAATCAAGCCTTATTGTCTTTATTAGGGTTACTAGATCCAAGTGAATCCTTAAGATAGTTTGAAATAGGAAAAGGGAACTCTTGTATATGTCATATCATATTATTTCAACTCCTAAAATAGTAGAAAATACATAAACGATGGAAGTATCTGTTAAAACACAAAACAACAATATTTACATAATGGTGTTTTTGTCCTTTTGGAAATAGAATGTACCCTAGAAAGTTCTGACATCTCAAAAGTTGTTGGTCTGCTAACTCTTATGAAAGGATTCACTCACAATGCTTGATCTGAATTTAATGCAATCAGGTTCATTGAGTTAATAATCTCACAATGAGTTCTTAGAGGAATAATTTTATCATAATTTCCGTCTTGATTGCAATAATTTATTCTACTTAATTATATTCATGTTTGAAATTATCTATATCTAATGTACATGAAAAGAAAAATTGTTTATTAAATATTTCTTTTGAATTCCAAAAATACAAGTTGAAAAAACTTTATACAGTTGCTTGGGACTAGAACAAGATCATGGTTGAGGATTGATATTATAATCACACAATTTGCTGGAAGAAAAAATTCAAATAAAAAAGGAGAGTTTTGAATGTGTATTATCTGGGTTGTCGAATTAACATACTTTAAGTTTAAGTTTAATATGTTGGTATCAAGTAGCGTGTGGTGTAACATACAATGCTTAAGATGTTGGTATGAAGTAATGCGTGGTGTAACATACAATGTTTTCTCCCCCATGTGAATGATAAACCACCTAGCTTCTAACAAGTTTTGATTTCCCTATTGCTAGATTAAAAAAGATTATGTACAGTTAATTTTCATGTTCTCGTTGTCATCGTTTTCATTATTTTTAATCTATTTTTTGATTGTATAAAATATTCAAATATAAAAATTAATACTATGAAAAAAGACCAAATTTCAACAATTTAAGATTTTTAATGTGTTTAAGGTGTGTGGAGGCACTGCAATTGTCAACTCCAAAGGAACAAAAGAAATTGCATTTGCATGGGGGATTCAAATATCAACCAATAATGAAGTGACACCATTAGCTCTACACAAGTTTTTTCAATTTTAAAATAAAAAAGGGACTCGAAGAGAAACGATGGTGGGGGACTCGACAATAATCATAAGATCCTTACACCACCAAAACCTTCCAAAGAACTTCAAAATTCATGGGTTTCTGCAAATGATCTTATGGGATATTACCACCTTATCTCCCCCACGATGTGTATGAACATAATGATGAGCCCCTCTTAATCAAACACTTGTCATGTCATGTAAATACCATTGGATAGTGAGTTATTAGACCATCGTTTTTCCCCTATTTCCATCTTCAATTATTTGGTGTGGGCAATTAACAATGGTACAATCTTAGTGCTAAGGGATGTGTGTAGGTTTATTGGTCTTGAAACTTGGGAAAGTGTAATATTCCAGATATAAAAAGTATGCAGAACATAAATAAATAGCTAGAAATGATAGATGAACAACAATATAACCATAACAACACCACAATAATACCAAAATGATACCAGAATAACACCAGAAAGAGCACTTTGATTACTGAGAGAGATGTTCACTTGCCTCTTCGAGGGGCAACCTCCAGCAGAGAAGAGCTCTATTACAATAATATCCAAGACAAAAGTTATCATACCCTCGACTCCTATTTATACTAAATATGTCTATAAAAAGAACCATCTAAAGAAAGATCCTTCTAGAAGCGAAAAATTCTATTAGGTCTTCTTACATTGGACTTACTCTTCCTTATTGCTAGGCCTTATTAATATTGACCTTTATTACATCATAATATATTATTCTATCTACGTGAAGGGTTAGGTCCCTAACATGTCCTCCCCCTTAAAAGCACCTTGTCCTCAAGGCTTGAGATGTGGAAATTACTGCAGAATGGTAGTTAGTTCCCAAGTGGCATCTGCTGGAGTTGTATCTTTCCACTGGACTAACACTTCCTTGATGGTTCCCTGACGCAGACGATGCTCATGATAGTCCAAAACTGCTTGTGGCTATAGCCAAATGGAGCCTTCTTCATCCAACTTGGGAAGGTTGGTTTGAGTTTGGCACTTAGTTCCAATCACCTTGTTTAAGCAGGAAACATGAAAAACATGATGGAGCTTAGAATGACTGGGAAAAATTAACTGATAGGCCACCTGTCCCACACACTTGAGAAGGGTATAAGGACCATAAAATTTGGGCGCCAGTTTTTGACAATGGTCAGTCTTGAGGGTATTTTGCTTGTAAGTTTGCAGTCGAAGAAACACCTGATCCCTTTCTACAAATTGACATTCAGAGCAACCTTGATTTGCTTGTTGCTTCATGTGATTATGTGCCATGACAAATTCTCTTTGCGAGTACGGAGAATATCCTCTCGAACTGTAAGCATTTGGTCAACCGCCTGGACCTTCGAGACACCTAGCAAATATGAGAGAACTGAAGGTGGATTTTGTCCATATACTGCTTCAAAAGGAGTCACGTGGGCAGTTGTATGGTATGAAGTGTTGTACCACCATTCAACTAGTGGTAACCATTGATCCCAATAATTTTTCCTTTCCAAGGAAGAACACCTCAAATATGTTTCCAAACACTTGTTTACAACTTCAGTTTGACCATCAATATGGGGATGATAAGTTGTGTTGAGATGCAATTGGGTGCCTTGTAGCTTGAACATTTCTTTCCAAAAATTGCTGGTGAAAGTTGGGTCGCGATCAGAAAGAATAGAATGTGGCATGCCATGAAGCTTGAAGATTTGATCCATGAAAATTTGAGCCACAATGGATGTTGTAAATGGGTGTTGAAGAGCACATAAATGAGCATACTTGGAAAGAAGATCAACTACCACCATGATGACTGATTTATTTCCCGATTTACGTAAGCCTACAATAAAATACATAGAGATATCTCGCCAAATACCAGGTGGAATTAGAAGTGGTTGTAGTGTGCTAGTAGATTTGACTGTTTCACCTTGCATTGACACACATCACATTCAACCAAAAAATTACGAATATCCTGTTTCATACCATCCCAGAAAAAAAAACGTTTGACCTTGTCATAGGTTTTGGTAAACCTGGAGTGCCCAGCTGTGGGTGTAGCATGAAGCTCATAAAGTACCATGGATTTAAGTTTTGGCTGTTTACTTAAATACAAACGGCCTTTGTGTCGAAGCTCATCATGGAGCCAAGAGTACCCTGCGGAAACTGGAGAATTGGACTGCAATTGTTGTATCAGATGCAAAATTTTGGAATCGTGTAGCCATTCCTGGAGAATATCTTGGAGCCAATATGCTACAATGAAGGAAAGAGAAAAAAGGGACCCTTCATCTTCATATTTTCGGGAAAGTGCATCCACAACCACATTATATTTTCCTTTCTTGTAAATGATATCATAATCATATCCAAAGAGCTTATTCACCCATTTTTGTTTCTCTGGGGAGGAAATGTGTTGTTCCATAAAATACTTGAGGCTTTGATGATCTGTCTTAATTTGGAAGCGTTTCCCTAATAGATAAGGACACCAAAGATCAACGGCATGTAGAATAGCCAACATTTCCTTTTCATAGATTGATTTTCCCAAATTTCTCTTAGACAATTGTTTGCTCGTAAAGGCCAAAGGCCGACCCTCTTGCATAAGGACAATGCCAATTCCTTTCCCTGAAGCATCACATTCCATGACAAAGGTCTTTGTGAAATCAAGAAGGGCCAGGACTGGAGTGGTGCACATGGCCATCGTCAAGGTTTGAAAATCTTGAGCAACTGCTGGAGTCCAAGTGAAAGAATTATTTTTAAGGAGTGCAGTGAGAGGTGCCACAATCTTTCCATATTTCTTAACAAACTTGCGATAATAACCAGTTAAGCCCAGAAATCCCTGCAAGATTTTGAGAGTCTTTGGGTGAGGCCAATCTTGCATAGCTTCAATATTTTTAGGATACACCCTGACGCTGGCCTTGCCAACAATATGACCCAAGTACTCGACTTTCGAGGCGCCAAAAACACATTTAGATTGTTTCAGGAAAAGATGGTGCTGAGAGAGTAGATGGAGAACTTGATCCACATGAGAAAGATGGTTTGTCTAGTTTTTTCTATAGATGAGGATATCATCAAAGAAAACTAAGACAAAATGATGAAGAAAAGGACAAAAGACATGATTCATGAGGCTTTGGAAAGTGGAGGGAGCATTACACAAGACAAAGGGCATGAACACAAACTCATAGTGGCCCTCATGAGTTCTAAAGGCAGTCTTAGGAATGTCTACCTCTTTCATACAGATCTGGTGGTAGCCAGAATGAAGATCAAGTTTAGTAAAGTACTGGGCACCACTCAATTCATCCAAGAGGTCATCAATGACAGGAATGTGAAATTTGTCTTTAATGGTGAGTTTATTGAGGGCGCGGAAGCCAGGAAACATGTGCCAAGAATATTATTTATTAAGGACCATGACCATAGGAGAAGAGTAGGGGCTCGTACTAGGGAGGATAACACCTGTGTTGAGCAGTTCTGGAACCATTTTCTCAATTTCATTTTTTTTGGAAAAGGGGTGACGATAGGGACGAATATTGGGAGGAAGTCTTCCTGGGACAAGGGGAATGGAATGATCATGAACACCACGGGAAGGAGGGAGTCCCTAGGTAGTGGAAAAAACCACTTGATGTTTAGAGAGGATGGATTGGAGATCCTGCGGCACAAAGGGTGTCACAGTTGCTTGTATGGTATGGAGTTGGGAAATAACGCCAGAATGACCTTTTTTTAGCATCTTTTCCATGCGATGGGAACTAATGATCTCTGGGGAACCGACGTTGATGCCTTGGAACTTATATTGTTGTCCCTCCTAGTTGAATTGCATGGTTAATTCCTTAAAATCCATGAGAATGGGACCCAAAGTCCTTATCCATTTTGCACCCAACACAATGTCATAAATGCCCATGTCGTTAGAAAACATATGAGATTTCAGGTCGTAGTCACCAATTTGGAGACACACAAATTTCACAACACCCTCCACATTTCATGGACCTGCCATTGACAATCATGATTTGGAAATTATTGACTCCACATATATAGAAATTAGTTTCTTGGGCAATACGAGGATGATAAAATTTTGGGTGCATCCACTATCAACAAGAATGATAACCTTCCTATGCTTGATGTAACCAATTAGCTTGAGGGTTTGGGGAGCAGAGAAGCCAGTGAGAGAATTTAGGGAAATGACTAGTTCTACTTCGAGAGGGTCTAAGGGAGGGGTTATGTCAGTGGGTTCAGGAGACACAAAAACAAGGGGAGCTTCAACATCCTCTTCCGAAACATCCTCCGAGATGGCCATAAAAATATTTTGTTCCTTACACTTGTGTCCYAGAAAATATTTGTCATCACAATTATAACAAAGGCCTCTAAGTTGGCGTTCAACCATTTCGACCYTGGTCAATTTTTGGATCTTTAGTGGAGTAGGAGGAGTGGGATTTACTAGTTTAGTGTGAGGAATAAAGGAGGGTTTTTGGTTTTGAGAAGAGACAACCTGTTGTKCTTCCTTACCTTTTAGCARCCTCCACCCAACTTTGAGGCCGAGCCATGAGGACATGGGAACGAATCTCATCCTTGAGGCAACTGATAAAACATTCTCAGAAAAAAAACATCAGACATGCCCTCTGTATGAAAAGCCAGTCGCTCAAAAGMAACTATAAAGTATTCCACTGTGCCAGATTGTTTCAACTTTTTCAAATGGCCTAAATGGTTGGTGTCATTGTCAAAGCRTTCATAAAGCTCTGCCACAAAGTGTGTCCAAGCAACATACCCTTGGTGGGCAGTTTTTTCTCCATTTCCACCATTGCCAACATTCTTGATCTAGATGGAGAACACCATACTGGAGTTTGACCAACTCATGTGTAATGTTGTACAAAGAGAAATAATGTTCCATTTGAGTTACCTAGCCAGTGGGATCCAAGCCATCAAATTTGGTCACATCCACACATGGAAGGCGTAGGTCACGCTGAAAGTGATGGGGTTGAAAATTATGGGAATGGGAGGAAGTTTCACCTTCGGTATGAAAAGGTGGGTCAGATAAGGGAAGATCTGCAGGGATATGCAGCTTGTTGCAGATCGACAGATTCAAGCTGGGTAGTAATGTCTTGTTTGAGGTCTTGTTTGAGTTTCTCGATTGAGGCGACAATGGAGGAATGCATGATTTTATTGATGGTGGAAATATTGGCACTAAGCTGTCTCACTTCTTGTTGGGTCTCTGTGAAATTAGAGTGCAAGGTATTGAAGTGAGCTTCCAAGTCTTGGCTATGGGTATTGGACATGATGACGAGGGAACCGAAAAAGGGGCAGGTGGGGTCAAAAAATTTGCTGAAAAATGATAGGTATGAACATGATAAGGAAGAAGAGAAAAAGCCAATGGAATAGGTCTCAAATAATGGTGCAACAGGATCCAAATTTTTTTTTTTACACCTACGAAGTTATACTCTGATTTGAAGAATACTGCAGTGATGAAATGCCCAAATGCTTAATTAGGAAGAAATGTGTAGTAATTTGGCAACTCGAATGTAGGAGACACAATTGCACGGCAATAGATCTTGTCTGTTTTGTTTTTTGTTTCCGTCCCCAAAGGTTATGTATTCAAGGGTTCTACAAACAAGGGTTTTCCCTGTGCTATAGATCTCTGATATACGTGTGGGGTCCAACAATAGTACTCGAACCAATATCTCAGGGCACCAACTAAGGAGGCTAGACCGTGCCCTTAGCCATACTACTCGATTACCTAGGTACTAGAGAGTATCTTCTCGAGTGTTGTTCTCGGTGGAATTATAGCAGTCAGGTGGCCAATCAGTTTATCTAAAGAGGGCTTTAGGAAATCTAGCTCGATCCGTATCTACCACTCGAAGGGGTACTAACAGGGGTTAAAAGGGTGGCCAACAGATGTGCGCTTAAGTACCACTTGTATTTCTTGTGTGTATGAATCATCGACCGCAGGTTTATGTGTGTAACGACAAATCTTTGTAGCTTAAAGACGACGGAATACGTATCTACCCTGGAAAAACAAATATTTAACCCACAATTTTCTGCTGAGGAAAGTGCTCTGATACCACTTGTAATATTCCAGATATAAAAAGTATGCAGAAAATAAATAAATAGCTAGAAATGGCAGATGGACAACAATATAACCATAACAACACCACAATAATACCAAAATGATACCAAAATAACACCAGAAAGAGGACTTTGATTACTAAGAGAAATGTTCACTTGCCTCTTCAAGGGGGAAACCTCCACCAGAGAAGAGCTCTATTACAATAATAACCAAGACAAAAGTTCTCATACCCTCGACTCCTATTTATACTAAATATGTCTATCAAAAGAACCATCTAGAGGAAGATCCTTCTAGAAGCGAAAGTGTCAATTAGGTCTTCTTATATTGGACTTATTCTTCCATATTTTTAGGCCTTATTAATATTGACCTTTATTACACCAGAATATATTATTCTACCTACGTGATGGGTTAGGTCCCTAACAACACAAAAAAAATTACTTGCCATTACTTCAAATTGTGGTTCCTTCAAGTGCGAGTGACGAAAGTGTGGATGCATTTGGATAGGAGTTGGGATTTGGCTTGGATTATTTGCATTTGATTTAGATTTTCTTTGCATCACCTCAGAACCCAAGCATGAGTGGCAGATGTGTGTTATTTGGCTTGGATTTCAAACTAGGGCCGAAGTCTCAATTCTAGGCCAAGACTATATTTGTGAGTGGAGGAAAAAGTTGTATGGTTTATTGCATGTCAATTCTTCCAAGCAATAGGAAAACAATGTGACATTTATGGTACAAGCATGCTTATATAATCAATTATGTTCAATGCACTAGCACAATAAAAATAAATATTTGGTATATAAAAATGAATGAATAAGATGATGACAAATTACAATGAGGGTCCTCGTATAAATATCCTAAGTGGGTGCATTTTCAGAAAATTCATGTCACTTCATTAACCTATGACCTTTTATTATTTTGTTATTATTTTTATTGTAATTTTATTTTATTATTATTATTATCCTTGAGACTTCTATGTTTGTAAAAATGCCTCCCCTTTCGAAGAGCGCTTTGTCCCAAAAGCAATCCTAGACAAATTTGTCTTCCCTAGTGGAGATTCCTCTTGATTATGGATTTGTTTGTAAATATTTGGGAGACTTGTTCATGGAAGAGGTGTGAGATTTATAATTTCTTTTGGTGGAATGTTTTGTCTTCTAAAATGATAAAACTTGTACTTCTTTATGTGTCATTTGAATTCCATAAATTGTTTTTGAAGGTTTGTGGCATAGGTTTCTAATTGCATCAACCATTTTGCTTCATGCTTCCTTTGAGTTTTAGAGTACTTGGCTATATTTTTCCTGTAATTTTCTCAAGTGATCTCATGGGTTTTCCACCCATATTATTGTGGATAATACCCTTTCTCCTCAGATGAGGTGGGGTATAAAATACTATAGGCAGTTGTACTTCTTCTTCTTGGACTAAAACCTTTGAATCATTTTCCTCACGAGTTTGTTCAATGCATGTGATTGAGGCTAAGGACACCTTTGGTGAATTTTCATCTTCATCGATGTCCAACATGTCTTCTTCAACTACCACCTCTACTTCCTTCCCATTTATAATTTTTCAATGATATGAGTGATTGGATGCACATCCATGGCTCAGAAACCACTTCTTACCACATCTACGATAATTGTTTTCTTTCATTTTTACTTCCCCCTCGGAGTTGCTACTAGAAGTTTTAGATTCTTTTTCAACTTCATATCTATATGATTTTTGGGTCTTACATTTGTGTCCAGGTGACCACTTGTCTCCACAATACCTACAATCACTCTTTTTTTTTCGTGAATAAGACTTATCAAATTTTTGTAATGGCGACCTTTCAAGCTTTTGTTTTCATGCAATTTTTTCCTTATGTATAGATATTTCCATGGTTGTAATATCATGTAGTTTTAATTCGTTCTGGATGTGTGGCTTAATTCTAGTTATATATGATCGCATTAAATGTTCGGTTGATATCCTCAGTACTATTGTAGCCAATCTTTCCTAGTGACGTGTAGATTCATCCACAATTCCCTTTTGTTGTAGTCTAGTGAGTTCTGCAATAAATCCTTCTTCTTTGATACCTTGAAATATTAAAAAAAAAACAACTTTGAATGTATTCCAACTAATTGAAAAATATGTCTTCTTCCACCACATGTACCAATTATATGCATCTTCTTCCAGTTGAATGGAAGCATACTTGAGTTTTGTTATGAATGAATGCCTTGAGAATGAAAGAAAATCAATGAATAACAGTCCACTTCGAGGGGGAAACCTCCTTTTGCAATATATTCAATGTACAAGATGAAATATGATGATACAAGATGATTATAAGACTAGGTATATATATATATATATATAAGATAAAAATAGTACAATTATAATGAAAGGGTGCAATGAAGGGTTCTAGCCTACATACAAATGTAACACTAGAAATGTAATAATTCAATATCTAGGGTTTAATAAGGGGTTTTATACATAATATGAGAATTTTTCCAGGGCTTAACATGCCCCTCCCCTTCAAAAAAGTGTCATCCTCAACACTTGAATAACCACATGTGATTCTACATGAAGAACTCATCTTCTCATGTTGCCTCTTCCACTAGTGGGTTCTTCCATTTAACGAGGTACTCTGTAATTTTTTGATTTTTCAACTGCTTAATCCTTGTTTCAATGATTGTTTCTGGTTCTAGTATAATTTTCTCTTCTGCATTAATCTCTAGTAAAATATTTTGGACTGGGATCTTGCTGTCGATTACCTTCTTTAAGAAAGAGAAATGGAAGACTAGATGTACACTTGAAGATGGAGACAACTCCTTTGTAATCCATACTTCTAATCCTTTGCAACATATAGGGACCATAATATTATGGTGCTAATTTATTGTCCTTATTTTGTTGCTTGAGGGAATTCTGTTTATATGGTTGTAGCCTCAAAAATACCCAATGCCCCACTTCAAGTTCCCTTTCACTGCAATGTTGATATGCTTGTTGTTTCATCCTATTTTTTACTATAACCAAGTTATCCTTCAATATTTTGAGAACCTCTTGTTGGTGCCCTATGTGGTCCTACACTGCTTGAACCTTTGGAGTCCCTTTCAAGGGTGATGTGATGGATGGAGGATGATATCCATAAAGTTTAAGAAATGGGGACATTTTTGATGAAGTATGGAAGGATGTGTTGTACCACTATTCTGCCTAGGGAGACCACTTGACCCATTGTGTCTGTTTATCAGATGCAAAACAATGAAGATATCCTTCTAGACATTTATTTACAATCTTAGTTTTCCCATCAGATTGAGGATGGTAAGATGAGTTGTGAGCCAATTGAGTACCCAAACAAGAAAATAATTTAGTCCAAAAAATTTCAGTGAAAATTGGGGACTTGTTGATCAAAAATTTGTTCACCTCGATTTTCCGCTCTTTGGAATAAAAAAAAATTATCAGAAGAAAGAATTTGTGCATGCTCATTAGGTCATGGTGTAGTCCCCAATATTAGTTTCTTCATACATTTTATGGAATCAAAATCTGATTCTGTATGCCCGAGATACTCATGCAAGAAGAGCTTTGAAAAATTGCAAGAAGAATTTTTCTAAGTGAAGAATTTTTTCTAACTGTTGTGCCCTTTTTTCCTCTCCATTTTCAAATTTTTGACTAAGTACTCTCCTCACTTAGTCATTTATCTCACCTTCCATCTCCATACTTAACCATTTTCCTCTCTTATCCTTTCATCTCTCTTTATACTCTCATCCCATATCTAACCATTTTTCTCATTACTCTCATTTTCCCTTAGCCATTTCTCTCGTACTTAGTCTCATATTCCTTTCACTTCACTCTCCATAACCATTTTTTCTCTCTTCGACTCTACTCTCCATACTCCATATTCCACACTTAGCCATTTTTCTCTCTTTTCATTCCTTAGTCTCCTTTCCTTACTTAACCATTTATACATCCATATTCTCATTTCCATATTCACATATTTCCTTCCATAATTTATTTTCATATTTCACGTAATTCTTTTCATACTCCTTCCATATTTCACATAACTCTTCCAAACCCAATCTCGATCAACCCTGTGACCTATTTATACTTAGATGTTCACGACCTTTTTTACCATTAATTACCACCTTACCTACCTCTGCATTCACGTAACCCCACAAACTCCTCATATTATTTCTATTGTCTTACGTTTTTTGGGCACATATCCAAGCGACATGTGGCAGGTGATTGGGTGGTGATTGGACATGACGTGTCAAACATTCATAGGTTGACTGGACGATGACTGGGCAATGACTGGGTGACCAAAATATCATCGAGATATGTATTTTTCTAAGGCACAAGAGATACATCAAGGTCTCCATAATATCCTTTGTTCCACATGAAAAGTATGGGATTTGTTTCATTATAAACACCAACATTTAAACTACCACAATGCATGTGGGATTAAAAGAGGCAGAATAAAATGAAGGGCTAGGATTGATCTACGAATTTGATGAATGACTGTCGAACACCGATCTTCCGAAGCTCATAACTCAAGATCCAAGTATCTATTTTGGGAAACCATACATCATTGGAAAGGTAATTCGACGAGGAAGACAATGGAACATATTTTAATGGTTGAATTTGGCCATAATTCACCCATAAATTAAAATAGCATACAACTATGTTTCCTTAGTTTGTTGGTAAATTTGTTTGGAACCTTGAGTTCCCAAGGCTATAACTTGAGATCCAAAACTCCAAAATTCAATCAGGAGTACTGGTTGGAAAAATGGGATGATGCATATTAATTTTAGAGTGGTTTCTATGGCTAAGAAATCAACTATCATGCTCAAAAAATTAAAACAAAATCCTTTGTTTCAAGACAACCAATTTAAATTTTGGAAATCAAAGTTTATTAAATAAAATTTTATTTAAGGATTAAGTGGGTCCCACTTCAAGGAAAAAATTTCAATGACATAAATTAATTAATGAGACCTCAATAACTCATTAATTAAAGTGATTTATTTCAAAAAGGACACATGCGGAAATTTCTAGAAGGACAAACCCTAACTACTTTAAGAAACATAGGAAGGAGATTTTAAAAGAGAGAGAGCACCATCAAAGAAGACGTTGGAAGATCATAATAGAAAAGTTTCAGCCAGCACTATGAAGTTAGGTCTTTGATCAACAAACAAATATCTCCATTTTTCTTGCTTCTTCTTCTTTTACGCTATTTTTCTCAAGGATTTATGCTTGTATTTCTAAATTGAGTATAAGGATGAGCTTTTGAGTATTTTTTTTGTTTTCTTCTAAGCCTCTGCTTAATATATCATAGGAGTATTTTACATCCATCTACATGACTGATAAATGTAATCCATGATTTTCTAATTAATTCATGGATATTTAGTCCTTGTGTTTGGAAAGATTTATTTCTAAAGCACTAGTCAATTGGTTTACTGAATGATTTGTAATGAGAAATATCTTTCATGCAATAATATCCACACTATTTTGGGGCATAACTTTAATGATTTATCGGATCTTTGGATTACTAAGTGTGATATTTTTGGAGTGTGCATATCAAATTCTTTTCAGTTTTGAATACAATACTCATTTTTTTTTTTTTGAAATGATCAATACAATTTCATTTTTTCTCTTGTGAGAAAATATGGATGCATATTCATCTTTCATGTGTTTCAGAGGGATGTTATAATGAAGATGAGTATATATTTATTCTGATATTGAAGCCTTTCTTCATCCTTTTATCGTTAAGAATTTGTTTGGTCCATTCAAGAAAAAATCTGGTTATCAAGAACCATTTCACATACAATCTAAAGAAATAAAAATTTGTGGTTTGTTGTTTAGCATTATCCCATTTGGTAGTGCAATCCAAGAACATCAAGCTACATCTTTTGAACAATTACAGAGGAGTACCACCTCTATACAAACACATGGGGATTTTATCCTCATGAGGTTGTTGTTTGGATTGTGACTAATCAAAACATCAACATGACTCCATGTAGATTTTGAATTGTTTCCATGAATGTTGCGGCTACAATACTTGCTTTAAAAGGATGATAAAGAGAGAAAAAATGGACATATTTTGTCAGTCGATCCACTACTACCATGATGATAGTCTTTCCTTCAGATTTGGGTAAAACTGTAATAAAATCCATTGAAACTTCTTCCCAACGTTGACTTAATATAGCTAATGGTTGTATGAGAACTGATGTCTTGATTGTCTTTCCCGTATTCTTTCGACAGACCACACATTCAAACACAAACATTTGAACATAAGTTTTAAGAACTTCCCAGAAAAAATCCTTCTTGATTATGTGGTACGTTTTCAAGAATCATGAACATCCTCTTATAGGAGAAGTGTGCAATTCCAGAAGGACCTTCTTTTTGAGTTGGGAATTCTTACATAAATATAAGTGATCATGATACCACAACAAACCATTGTTCGATATAAAATTATCTAATGAACTATGATCCTCTTGTAGTTGTTGAATGATCTTGCATACCTCTTGATCTTGCTTCCATTCTATTTTTGCTTCTTCCACCAGGTCAAATTGCAGAATATAAATAACACATAATGAACCTTCTATTTATTTTTCTTTCCTTGAAAGGGAATTTATCACATCATTATGCTTTCCTTTTTTGTAGATAATTTTAAAGTCATAACCTAGTATCTTTGTAACCCATTTTTTTTTCCCTATAAAGATAATCATTGGTCCAAGAATTACTTCAAACTGTTATGATTTGTTTTTAATTTGAAGTGTCTTCCTATTAGGTAAGGGTGCCATTTCTTAACTGCATGTAGTATGGCTAACATTTATTTTTCATAAATGGGTTTGTGTAAGTTTTTCCCTTGAAGTTGGTTTCTTTCAAAGGCAAGGGACCTTCCTTCTTTCATTTAAACTGCACCAATGCCATGGCCTAAGGTATCAAACTCCACGATAAATGTTTTTGTGAATTCAGGTGTGGCCATGACATGAGTTATACACATAGCCTCAAGTTTTTCAAAATCTTTGGTTGCTTCTTTAGTCCAAGAAAATGATTCATTCTTTAATAATGTTGTTATAGGTGCTACCATTTGCCCATAGTTCTTGACAAACTTGTGGTAACAGCTTGTCAATGCTAATAATCCTCTAAGTTTCTTTAATGTTGGGGGAATCGACCATTCCCCCATAGATTTAATTTTGTTAGGGTCCATTTTTACACCTTCATGAGATACAATATGACCCAAATATTCCACTTCTTGAACCCCAAAGGCACACTAAGGCACACTTGAAAGGATTTGCATAAGTTTGTTGCTCTTCTAATAGTTGTAATACTCTATCAACATGTTGTACATGCTCTTCCCAAGATGTTTTGTAGATTAGTATGTCATCAAAAAATACTTACACAAATTTTCTAAGGGTTTGAAAATATAATTCATCAACCTTTGAAATGTTGAAGGTGCATTAGTAGGTCGAAATGGAATAACCAAAAACTCATAATGACCTTCATGTGTTCTAAAGGTTGTTTTGGGAATGTCTTCCAGCCTCATTCTAATTTGATGATATCCCAAATGAAGTTCCAACTTAGTAAATAAAATTGCTCCATACATTTCATCTAATACTTCATCAATGAGATGAATAGGAAAATTATCTTTGATGGTCATTTTGTTGAGTTGTTTATAATCTAGATGCGTATGCCAAGAACCATCCTTTTTCGTAACCATCACCATTGGTGAAGAGAAAGAACTTTGACTAGGTTGAATGATTCCGACCTATAACATTTTTTGGATCATACACTCAATATCACTCTTCTTTGCATATGGATACCTGTAAGGACTAATGTTAGGTGGTACACTTCCTGGTTGAAAATGAATAACATGGTCATGATCTCGAGTAGGTGGAAGACCCATAGTCATATCTCCAAATACCTTGGAATGATTGTTGACAACTATTTGGAGATTCAATGGAGTAGAGGAAATAGATGTTTCAACGTATAGTGAGCACACATGTGCAATTACACCATGGTGTCCCTTTTTGAGTAATTTTTTCATGCTATTATAGCTTATCAACTTAGAGGTTTTCCCTTTGATACCTCTAAGCTCAATTTTCTTGCCTTCTGAGGAAAATATCATGAAAAGATCTTGAAAATTAAGGGCCAATGTTCCCAATGATTGTAACTATTAGACCCCTAATACAACATCAACACCATCCGTTTGGATGAAAATCACAGAACTATTCAAAAAATACTCCCCCATATTGAGATTAATACTATGGAACTTCCCAGAACAATTTATGGTACCTCCATCTACAATAATTACTTGAAATAATGGTGCTTTATATACAAAGTAATTGAGATCATTTTCTAATTTGTAATTGATGAAGTTATGGGTACTACCAGAATCAATCAACACAATTACTTTTTCTTTTTGATGTATCCTTGTATCTTGAGGGTTTGTGGATTACTGATATCAACCAATGCATGCCAATATATTGTTGGAGTAGTATCTTCTAGATATATATATTTTGATGGTTCCAATTCTTGATATTATTCCTCTTCATAGTCTATGTAGAATAATTTATTCTCATTGCATTTATGGCCCTTATTGTACATGTTGTCATAATTGAAACATAGTCCCTTTGATCTTCTTTCATCCATTTGTTGAGGTGTCAACTTTGTCAGTTGATTGAGGTTAGGAGAGGGAACATTGTTCTCTCTATGGTTGTTAGAAGCCACCCTTCTAGTAGCCATATTTTTCTTTTTCAATTTCTTTGCCATATTGAAAGCTTTCTATAGGGATTTAGGTTTGAATAAGCACACCTCAAGTTGAATGTTCTCCTTTAGAGTGCCCATAAAGAGATATAACAAATTATCCTCAAGAATGTTATTTACCCTAAGATTGAGATTTTGAAATTGTTGAATGTGCTCTATAATTGGACCTTTTTTCTGAAGATTTGTCAATTGAATAAAGAATGTATTGCTCTTAATATCCCCATAATGTGATATCAATTCATTCATAAAAATAGACCAAGAG